>OX465246.1:12173294-12306974 GCA_949987775.1 Aproaerema taeniolella
ACGTTAGTTCTGGTTTGTTCCGGTGAAATTTTGATTGTTCTGCCATCAAAACCAAGATTTTTTTTAAAACGAAAATGTGGGTGGCTATCTTCACACTGCCACCCCATTTGAGATTTTTTCTTTTTTATTGGCTTATTGGATACATATTCGTTAGTTCCGGTTTGTTCCGTAAAAATTTCGTTTGTTCTGATGTAAAAAAAAAATTAAAAAAATATCGAAATGGGGTGGCCACCTTCACGTGAAGATAGCCACCCCATATGTAGTTGTGGTACTTTTTCTTTTGAATCGTGTAGATATTGGTTAGTTCCGGTTTGTTCCGTTGAAATTTTGTTTGTTCTGTGACCGGTTTTCGAGAAAAAAATTTTTTTTTTCCTAGAGCTCATCTACGAAACACGCTATTACCCTAAGCACCTATACCAAGACTTTATAAAAATCGATACAGTACTTAACCTAATAATCAAAGCGCACTCGTGTAAATGAACATGAAGAGCTATATGCTCACAATTTAAAAATTCAAATGATGGAAGTCGTTTGTTCCGGCCCTCTACCCGCATGATGAGTTCTGATTTCGCTTGCAGGGAGACAACGCGACGCTTGTAAGAGTAGGCAAATTTTTATACCTAATGTTGGATTTTGTTAGGGAGTGTCCCTTCTGTATTTAAGCACTATTATTTATTCCGTGCTGCAATGTCGCGCCGGTCCAAAGTGTAAAGCTTATGCGGACTTGAATCAAGAATGTACCTATGAACCTACTCTCAAATGTGCAGTAAGGTTTACAGTTTTACACTAGATTCACGACTCTGTCTATTTTCGGCGATGTGTGGAGCCTATATTTACCACAAAACAAACCCAGTTCTTTGCACAGAGTTGAGTTAGGTCGTCCTCTAGCAGATTCTAGCATCCATTTGCGGGCGGAGGGCCGGAACAAACAATTTCCATCATTTGAATGTTTAAATTGTGAGCAAATAGCTCTTCATGTTCATTAACACGAGTGCGCTTTGATTATTAGGTTAGGTACTGTATCGATTTTTATAAACTCATGGTATAGGTGCATAGAGACCTGTATCGAGGTTTAAATTAAGATTCAATACCAGGAATTTGGTTTATAATGGTTTCATATAGGGTAGTAGCGTGTTTCATAGATGTACCCTAGGTAAAAGATCAGGTCGTCCTCTAGCAGATTCTAGCATTTTGCAAAAACCGTTTTTTTTACTCAAATCGTTAGTTTTACGTTAGTTCTGGTTTGTTCCGGTGAAATTTTGATTGTTCTGCCATTAAAACCAAGATTTTTATTTAAACGAAAATGTGGGTGGCTATTTTCACACTGCCACCCCATTTGAGATTTTTTCGTTTTTATTGGCTTATTGGATACATATTCGTTAGTTCCGGTTTGTTTCGTAAAAAATTCGTTTGTTCTGATGTTAAAAATAGATATCGCAGTGCCTTTTTTTACTCAAATCGTTAGTTCTACGTTAGTTCTGGTTTGTTCCGGTGAAATTTTGTTTGTTCTGCCATCAAAACCAAGATTTTTTTAAAACGAAAATGTGGGTGGCTATCTTCACACTGCCACCTCATTTGAGATTTTTTCGTTTTTATTGGCTTACTGGATACATATTCGTTAGTTCCGAATTGTTCCGTAAAAATTTCGTTTGTTCTGATGTCCAAAAAAAATAAATATCGAACCTTCACGTGAAGATAGCCACCCCATATGTAGTTGCGGTACTTTTTCTTTTGAATCGTATAGATATTGGTTAGTTCCGGTTTGTTCCGTTGAAATTTTGTTTGTTCTGTGACCGGTTTTCGCGAAAAAAAAGATTTTTTTCCTAGAGCTCCTTTACGAAACACGCTATTACCCTATATAAACTCTTGGTATAGGTGCTTAGAGACCTGCATCGAGGTTTAAAGTAAGATTCAATACTAGGAATTTGGTTTATAATGGTTTCATATAGGGTAGTAGCGTGTTTCATAGATGTACCCTAGGAAAAAGATCAGGTCGTCCTCTAGCAGATTCTAGCATTTTGCAAAAAACGTTTTTTTTTTACTCAAATCGTTAGTTCTACGTTAGTTCTGGTTTGTTCCGGTGAAATTTTGTTTGTTCTGCCATCAAAACCAAGATTTTTTTTAAAACGAAAATGTGGGTGGCTATCTTCACACCGGTGATTATTTCATAATAAATGAACAATAATGTTCAATTGTCATACCAATAATGAAAGATACATCTTTTTATTATCCGAAAATGATTTTATAATGAATATTTTAGTTGAAATAAAGGCGCTGGATTTTTTTTTTTACGAAACGGCAAATCCAATATGTAAGCCCCCCCCTCCCCAACTGCCAGGGGGTGGGTCATGGCTACAAGTCTAAATCAACTTCTATTGACATACTATATACGTGTGCCAAGTGGCTTCCTTTAATACAAAAAAATGACCCCCCCCTACATTGAATTCTCTCGATTTCCAAGCTAGCTAGCTTGCTAAGCAGGATGAGCGGCGACCACGAAACTTTTTTCTAATACTTACATTTTTAAACTCGTGATATCTTTTGAATGGATTGTCCGAATTGCATAATTCAAAAAGTTGTATAAAGATATTGAAGCAGTCTTGAATATGAACTAATTTATTTTGATAAGGATTAATACTAAGATACAAATAAAGAGCATTTTATAGCGGGCGGCATTTCAATTATTTTTTTAAAATAAAAGAACACATATTGTGGCATAACTACAATAGTTAGACATATGCTGTCGCGACACTTTTTGTAAATATTTATGTGTTCTGCAAAGTCGTAGCACATTATTTTATTCTATCATCAATAGTTTACTCAGCGCACGTAATGTAAAGAATATTTTAGGTAATTTTTTTACACCTTGGGTTACATAATTTGAGTTTCAGTAAGGATCCCTAATTTTTTTGAAAATGAAATATAGCCTTAGTCAGGCGGCAAAAAAATTATAAGTCGTCTCCTTCACGATTTTCGTCGGACTGTCTTCTATATACCTAAAACTGGTATGTACGTGTTCCTTGTGCTGTGTAGAACACGAAACTGCCTGTTTTAAGAAAAGGTAGTGGGGACACGCATACCTGTGACGTCACAAAGATGGCGGCCGACCGTACCAAGTTTTTCTTCATTTCTCGAGTTCTACTGCGACAATATCGTTGTTTGATATGTCATTTGAAAGGTCTATAATTGTTCTATAATTGCTCTCTAGAAACCTATTAATTTAGATTTGTTGTTTTTAAAATATTCACTAAAACATGATTTTTTTCATACACTTTTCTTTATTTACCGGCACAACTTAATAAATAGGAACATAAATGCATCTCAGTTAATAACAAATAATGAAGGCCATTTTGTTACCTTCTCAAAAATATGAACATCTTTGTAGTGCAATAATAAACAAACAAGTTGTGACCAATTCTGTTAAGTAAGTACTTACCAACTGTTTTTACCGTCGTCTGAACTATTGATTTTAAATGATATGTACTTAAGAGAAATACAAATAAAAGTGTAAATATAATAAATTTTTACTTTTTTATTATAATAGTGTTATAATATCACACAACAAGCACATAAGAAGTACGTGCAAAGCTAAAAATATAAAGCAAAGTATTATTTTAATCATAATAACAGTGCAAATAAAAACTATACACAAGGTGTAGTGAAAATTACTTATTTTTACATAAACCACATTGTACCTACAAATAGTAATAAAGTATTGAATGGGATACATAATGTAGATACAGTTAAATTATCAAGTTTAGTGAAGAGACCATAGCAAGCCACATACTACTCACTTATGAACATCCTCAAAGTTATGCTGATTAAAACATAATTCTTTTCCAATATGGCAAACTCCTATCATACAATTCTGCTTTGAGCGTACACAGCCGCATGTCACTGTCCGGCAGTCAGTCTTACACTGCAGGGCAATCGCGCTAAAAAAAGTGGATTGAATCGCAATTGAAACGTAGCTAGGGGGCTACCACCTAAGCGAAGCTGATGCTGGGTAAACGAATGGAACGTTGTCGATTGCTTCTTTAAAAGGAGACCTTGATTAACGACATGAACCAAACACAGCAATGTACATCATTCCATTCGTTCAATCAGCATCAGCTTCGCTTAGGTGGTAGCCCCCCAGCTGCGTTTCAATTGCGATTCAATCCACTTTTTTTAGCGCGATTGCACTGCTGGTACGATATTAGCTCGATATCTTTCAGAGATATTGGAGGTTTTAGGCTTGTGATGGGAACAAGAGAATTGCTATATAACCTCTAGCCACAGTTTTCTGGTGAGGGTAAGGTTTGGATCGGGATATTTGCAGTTTTCCAAAGCCTGGTAATTAGCTCTGTGCAGATGGTGCTTCAGAAATTCTCTAGAGGGTGGTAATTTGTATAGATTTTTAATGTTCGAAATAACTGCGGTTTTGAGATCATCAATGCTGTTTAAGGCTTGAAGTGCTGGTTTTTTGTTACAATAAATGCTAATTATAAACTTTTCTCCATTCATCATTACGTCTTCTCTTAGTTCCTCTTTAGAGCCAAATTGATCAAGAAGTGTATACCATTCGGTGAACACCTTCCAACTGGACTTTTTGGTAAAACCAGACAGTGAGCTTGTACTATCGCAGCCTGTTATAGTATGAAAAGCAAGTAAATTATTATTTTCTGGTCCCATCGATTGGGCTATGTCATGAATACATATATCGACTTTTGTGATGAACGAAATTGTACCCATACTTTCGACGGTAGTTTCTCATAGAAATAGGTCAACAATAACATGACATCAGTGTCCCTGCTGTTTACAATCACTGTCTCGTAACCTATCTGGGCATCATCTATTCCATGTATCACAAACCTTGTGTCTGCTTCTTTGTGATTACATATTAAATGAAGTCTCGGTTAACATTTGTCCTAACATCAAGAGGATCTTCAAACTCACCTGCAGTCAATAGTTCCAAATCGCCTTCAAGACTCGCCGCTTGCTGAACTTTATTTTCAAATATAAATTAAGCGAGATTAGCCTTATTGCTGGAGTGGTGGATAAAACGATCTCTCGTAAAGGGGTACCAGAATCTGCAATTTTCAATTCCACGGGAGTGACGGATTGCTTCCTTTTTTCTCTTGTTCCAGATTTTATAGACTGTTCATTATAACGATCGAAAAGTACATGCACTCTGACATTCTTCTTTTTGAAATTGAGACATAACGGTCTTCATGCGGCAGTATAAGCTCAAAGCAGAAATGTATGATAGGAGTTTGCCATGTTGGAAAATAATTATGTTTTAATCAGCATAACTTTGAGGATGTTGATGAGTGAGTAGTATGTGGCTTGCTATGGTCTCTTCACTAAACTTGATAATTCATACATTATGTATCCCATTCAATACTTTATTACTATTTATAGGTACAATGCGGTTTACGTAAAAATAAGTAATTTTCACTACACCTTATGAATAGTTTTTCTTTGCACTGTTACTATGATTACTATAATACTTTGCTTTGTATTTTTAGCTTTGCACGTACTTCTTATGTGCTTGATGTGTGATATTATAATAAAAAAGTAAACCTTTATTATATTTATACTTTTATTTGTATTTTTCTTAAATACACATCATTTAAAATCAATAGTTCAGACGACGGTAAAAAACAGTAGGTAAGTACTTACTTAACAGAATTGGTCACAACTTGTTTGTTTATTATTGCACTACAATGATGTTCATATTTTTAGAAGGTAACAAAATGACCTTCATTATTTGTTATTAACTTAGATGCATTTATGTTTCTCTTTATTTAGTTGTACCGGAAAATAAGAAAAAGTGTATGAAAAAAAATGTTTTTAGTGAATATTTTAAAAACAACAAATATAAATTAGTAGGTTTCTAGAGAGCAATTATAGAACAATTATAGACCTTTCAAATGATATATCAAACAACGATATTGACGCAGTAGAACTCGAGAAATTAAGAAAAACTTGGTACGGTCGGCCGCCATCTTTGTGACGTCACAGCTATGCGTGTCCCCACTACCTTCTCTTAAAACAGGCAGTTTCGTGTTCTACATAGCAGAAGGAACACGTACATACCAGTTTTAGGTATATATAAAAGAGTCCGACGGAAAATGTCAAATTGCTTCGGCGCCGCCTAACTATATGTCCATCGGGGATAATGTAGCTTTCTAATGGTGAAAGAATTTTTCAAATCGGTCCAGTAGTTTCGGAGCCTATTCATCTCTGACCTTAACAAAGCGTCCTAGACGTTCAGCATCACTTGTGCTTGTCCATTCTTGTATGATTTGACGTGTGGCAAAATCGTTAGTTTATAAACATACAGCCAGGCAGCGTAAGTTGATCAATTAGCTAAAATTTATTGCGTTAAAATAATAAATTTCAACTTCCGTTTATAAACTACCTCTAAAATTGATCAACTTACGATTCTTATTATTTTCCAGTGACATAACACAACATAAACTTTTCAATATTTGTCACCCCGGTGACTTATTAGGAAAATTGATTTTATCCCAACCTAAAAATGTACCGCTAAAATATAAAAAATGCAATCAATTACAAATAATTAACTGAATAAAAATAGTTAGTATAATGGTTGGCATTGTTGTATTTTATTAGATTAGGTCTTCATTATTACCGCCATACCGCTACGGGGGTAATTACTCCCAGGTTCGAAACCACTGCCATGAGGGTTTCTTTTTCTTAGTTACAGTACAGAAACCTTAAAATCTAAATCATGGAGTAAGTAGCGCCGAAGTCGTCATGATCCCTATTATACTCTATTAGGTAGATAAGCTTTACCACCATGTTATTGAGCGATGCGATATTGAAGTCCAATTATTTCATATTTAATCTTATAGTGCTTTTGCTTAGAATGAACAAAGTGGTTAGGTAGTTGTTTAAAAACAAAACCAAGTAAAGGTTTCATCAAGAAACACCATGCCAAAGGTTTCTATCACTAAAAGAGATCATTTGCAATTACCACTAGAAATTTATTATGCATACGGATTTGACCATCGAGCATTGAGAATAGTCTGGAGGACGTCTTTGATATGGGGCAATTCGATTTTTTAATATGGTGTTTAACTACGTCATCTTATGTCGATAAGCAAGGATCAGGTACCGAGGTATATTTTAAGACTAAGTAGAAATCAGGATTCTTCATACATTCAAAATGACCTATACCTACTTAGCAGGCTAAGCTACCCTAAGTGCGTCTTTGTATCGGACAAGTGCGCCATTCCTTTCTATTAAGTATGTGCCAGGTTTGACCAGTTGGTACTTCTAATTTTTCGTCTTTGGAAACTTGTTTTTAATGTAGCGGTACCTGGTATGAACCAGCGAGTGAGGCCCAGAGGGATGTCCAAGATATGCTCTCTAGGTGGCTAGATACTATCTCATTATTTTTACATGCCTAAGCACTTTAAGTCAGGAACCTTTTATTTCCCTGATCATGTTGTATCTCACAGCTACATTTTTGCCTCCATATCCTATCTGCCCCCTTTCTAAGCATATTTTAATTCTGGTTATCATTGAATCTTTAACATAATTTCCATATTTTATTTTTAAATGAAAATTTTTAATCAATGTAAACTACCCAGAATAGACTTATGCGTGTACCGTGTACGCACACATAAGAATATGCATGTGTGCGTTCTGTGTGCCTTGAAATATGTAAGCACATTAATGTTACGCGTGCCTGTATTGGACCCTCCTCGCACTTAAGACAGGGATGTTCCTACGGTCATTTGAGAGGCTTCCTACTGAATGGACTCCAAAAAATACTAAGTTCAGAAACAGAAATTGGTAAATATTTATCAACCAGTTTTTCAAACCACATGATAATGATGAGGTCCGATCGATTTCGGCCATGGCGACCACTTCAACTCCTAATGTGCTAAGCGCTCGTGCGCCCGTAGACAACACTTCCAGTCACTTAAAAAGTAAGCAAATTAATTTGTATTTCTAGAGATTGCACAAAGAAAAGCGCCGCCCCTTGTTCCATATATGTAGTTAAATATGGCATATAATTCTGGAGGATACAAAAATGAATCTGCGGGTCACTGCAGTAAGCTTCTAAAAAATTGTCTGACAGCGATGAAAATAAACTTGCTACTATTATATTGACTCGGCGACAAAAATCATAAAAATCGAAAAGTGGCTGCTGCAAATTGTAGAAAATGTAGCAAATTTTATAGAAAAAGGTAAAATTAAGTATAGGCTGCTAAAAATAATGACTTAGAAGGTAAAAATAATGACGTGACACCTAATATTAACCGGGTAACGATAACAAACAAACTATTTTTGGGTTCTAAAGTAATTGCGGCATAGAGCAAGAAAAAAACAAACCAAAAAAATTGATGTTCACCATCTTGTTTTCAAAAATTGTTGACATTCTCTTTATTGCACCCATGCTCAACCTATTAAAACTATTATATCCCATTTTCACGATTTAACTACGAAATTCGCCTCCTGTCTAGCGATATTTTTATCTCATACCGTCATATTTATTTATTTTAAATTTTAAAATTAACTTCAACGAGTAGTTCTAACCACACACAAATAACTGTACGAAAGAAAATAAAATTTATAGTTTTAGGTGTCGTGTAGTCGTGTTAGCCTAAAAGTAGTAAATAGCAATTTTTCGCAAATTGTTTAAAGATTAATATCAATTAGTTGATTAATATCAATTTTGAAGAGCTGCGGACGTAAATTTTTAAATTTAATAATAATAATAAAATTTATTTTACAATGCAGCACACAGATACAAACATTATTTTACTACCAAAAGTAAAGCATTCAAAAAAATAAAAGTTAAATACAGGAAGTACTCCTAATAAATGATGTCATTTAAACTATACCTGCTATCTTAAAATACTAATAAGAACTTTAATTGTTAATTTTCCCCCGTAGTAACGCAGCTTTTGGCATATTTATGGGGGCTCCTCATGTACTTGAAACACTAATTTCCTGGTTCCCCTTGAAATAAACACCTGTTACTTGTTTAAAATTCACCCAATTTTAATTCAACCTGTTGTTATAAATAGGTACAGTTTTGTTTCCTACCTGTAATATGTTATTCTACTGTTTGGGTGGGATTAGGTTTTTCTATTTATGTTATTTTAGATTTTCGCAGTTTTTTAAAGATTTTGGTGAGTATTCGATATTTTGTCGTAGTGTTCATCCGTTATGCGTCGTCATGGTTCTTGGTCATGGCTTGCATATGGTGTCTGTGTCATACATATATCAAAAATGACAGTCAAAGTTCTACATACATTTTTGCTGTATAGTACAGTCGCGCATGGAAATGAGCATCGGCGCACATATCTAGTATGTGTTAAAAGTCAAAAATAACAGACTAAGTGCTGTTTGAAAACGTAATAAACATTATTAAAATCATAAACATTAGCAAAATCAATATAAATCATTGAGCTAAATAGTGAATTACATTAGCATTTTTGACTTTGCGCCTATTCGCAAAGGTGCAGTCTTCCTCAGGAGAAGAATAGGCAAGAAACTCCGAGGGTCGCTCTTTTTAAGTCAATCATATAAATTTTCTTACTTCTAATTTCAATTGACTTAGTATCTGAATAACTTTGGAGCTGAGCAATTTATTCCCAGGGTTGCTTGTCTACCAGATAATCAGAAATTCTATAATATATTAGGTATGTTTATAAGAACTCTTAAGTAAAAAAAAAACTATTCAGTCATGATTTGACTTTATATTTGTATTTACGTAAAGTAGAATAAAATAAATACTTAAGGGGGCTCCCATACAACACCGTGATGTTTTTGGCGTTTTTATAGTTAATGGTACGGAACCCTTCGTGCGCGAGTTCGACTCGCACTTGGTCGGTCATTTAATATAATATAATATTATAATATAATATAATAATAAGTTTATTTGATACAACAAAAAATAGCCAGTACATTAAAATATTTTACAAAGTTTGTCCAATGAGCTATATTATTAGGGACAGCAGCCACTTAAAATAGGTTTAAGAAACACCTGTGCTATAAGCTCTGCTTCACAACTAGAGTCACAATATCGATTTGTTGTTATCTGCGAAAATTTCAACTGTCTAACTATCAGGGTTCATGAGATACAGCCAAGTGACGACGGACGGACAGCGGAGCCTTAGTAATAGGGTCCCGTTTTTTCCCTTTGGGTACGGAACCCTTAAAAAATCTCTTTCATATCTGTCTGTCATAGCCAATTTGCTCCAAATTAATTTTGGTAGCATAATCTATAAATTTCACTTTCATCATCAGATGACATCAAAATTGAGGATCAAAATTACAAAAACTAGATATCGGCGCAAAAGAAAAACGTCTTGGTAAATAATAACCCGCTTGAGACGTGAGCTCTTATTTTTTTATTTTTTTTATTTGTGCCATAGGTGCCATAGTTGTAATTTATTTGAACTAATAAGGGTTTTAAAACTTATTCACGTAGACAGCATTTAGCTCGTGATTTTGTAGGTGACCTGTCATCTGATTGGAGTATTGTTGATCGAAGATATGGTCTTCTATATGCCTTACTTTGTAGTATAATTTGTATTTACTAACATTTTACATTTTACACACTTCCACAAATAAAACCGCCTATATCATTCTGTGTGTTTAGGTTTAAATAAAGAACATCGTCTTTGAATTTTATTCGAATGTATGGTAAATATTCAGTAGCAATCCTCAAAGTATATTTAATTTTATTAATCACTTCATTAACTTGACATTTTTAAGTTAATTAAATATTTTTAACAGACAGATCAACTAAAAGACAATAGGTAGTGTACATTCAAGGAGAAATTAGGTCTTAGCGTTTTTAAGACCTAATTCTCCCTGAATGTACACTTTAGCGTTTTCAGATGTTTTTAACCCCCGACTAAAAAAGAGTGGTGTTATAAGTTTGAAGTGTGTATCTGTAAGTCTAACGGTGACATCGTAGCTTCTAAACGAATGGACCGATTTCGATGCGGTTTTTTGTTAGAAAGCT
Source organism: Aproaerema taeniolella (assembly GCA_949987775.1). Classification (NCBI taxonomy): domain Eukaryota; kingdom Metazoa; phylum Arthropoda; class Insecta; order Lepidoptera; family Gelechiidae; genus Aproaerema; species Aproaerema taeniolella. Next base: position 12,184,294 of record OX465246.1, read on the forward strand.
GACGTAATCGAGATGGTTCTTAGCTCAACTTGATCAAAATTGGTTCAGCCGTTTTAAAGTTATAAGCAATCGAATGTCGGGGGTGCTACAATTTTTTTAAAATTAATTAAATAGTTTTCCTCTGATACTTGGAAGCTTCTTGTCAGTAAGGAAGGAATTTTGTGTTAACAAGCTATTTCTTTCGAAAAGATTTTCCAAAATAATCTTCAAAAAGTTCTGGCTATTATAGTTTTCCCGTTTTTTTGTTGCAGGAGAATATTCGAGATTACATTAACTGAGATCCTGCTTCGCCACGGATCAAACGAATCGAGCGCTGGTTAGCGCCATCCCTTTCAATGAACCATTTATGCCAGTATTGGCCGTTGAAGATGCAAGGTAAGCATATATATCTGTATTTAGTGAAAGGTACAACTTTCAGGGTAGTCAAAGAGCTTTATAAATAAGAGCTATTTATAAAGCTCATCACAATAATTCTGAACCTTAACGACTATTCCCTAAGTAGTACCTTTCCATTTTCACAGTCACATGTTTCTCCGCTTACATACGATTTTTTATACTTAATTGCCCATTAGCATAGGCTCCGATGCCAAAATGCGATGCTCTAGGTATGTAGTTAAAAATAATGGTGATCGAAATCAACACGAGTTGAGTATTGGAGTCCGTTGGAGACCGGCCGGAGGTTTTTTAAACAGCGTATGTGATCCTGCTTCTGGAATAGGAAAAAAATCTACAATTGCCATTATCAGCTTGACTTGGTTGTTGATTGCAGTACGGTGAAAAAACACATCTAGAAAGACTTGCCTGAATGGTGTTGTTTAGTTGAATTAGGCAAATATGTATCAAATTGACGGTGATTGACAAATCCACTGACAATAATATCAAATGCGGGCTTAAATCCGTACATTCCATTATTATTATGCTTGTTTACATTATAGGGACAATTTATCACGTTGGGAAAGAAAAACTTTAAATGTGCCAGCTGCCAACACTTCCCAGGCGTACTGTTCTACAGTAAGTGGAACGCGACGTTTAGTCTACATTCGACAGATTCTACTTTTGACATCATAGTCTACATTTGTCAGATTCTACATTTGACAGATTCTACATTGGACAGATTCTACATTGGATAGATCCTATATTTGACAGATTCTACATTTGACAGATTCTGTATTTGACAGATTCTACATTTGACAAATTCTACATTTCACAGATTCTGCATTTGACAGATTCTACATTTGACAGGTTCTACTTTATCAAAAAAAGCAAGTAATCTTAAAGTATCAGTTATTTAAAAAACTCGTTTATAAAATACAATATTTATCATCATCCATCATCATTTATTATTTACATCAATTATAACGATTAAATATAGTATGTAACATTCAATCACTATGATATTTAAGCACAAATTTAAAATTATTAATACCTTTGTAGCATACCTAATTACGTTGAAACAATCACAGTCAAAAGAAAATAATATTTATCATTAGTAATCATTAGGCAGCAATTATTTTTATCAGATAAATTAGTCACAATATCAGTAAAAAAAGATCATTATTACGCTAAAAAGTTACTTGTCATTTAAATAAAAATGGAAGTAAAAATTACATTTAAAAAAACTTACTTTCTGAACCTTTAACCACCATCATGGTTTTTTTGTCACGCGCTGTCGGTGACATGCGGTCACTGAGACCGCGTTATTATTTTGCTCATAAAATTTAAATTATCGTATTTTAAACAAATTTTTTGAACATTTTGTTTACAAATAAGTGTAATTGAATTAATAAAATACCACAAAATATGAATTAACCGTTTTTTTTATTGGACTCGTACATACATAGCGTGAAATTATTTTTTCTTTTGTTAATGAACAAATAAAAAGAAAAAAATACTGGCACACATTTTGTCATAGAAAAATAGGTCATCTCTGACGTGTGCGGTCACAGAGACCGCGGTTCAACTTCGAATTCAACTTACGAGAATTGCACGCTGCCATACAACTACTACCCGCTATGATGCCGGCGCAACTGAAGTACCTTCGAGTTCAGTTACTGAACTCGAAGGTACTGAGACGCTCATGTCAGGGGGCGGCGGGGAACAGTGCAATCTAGCAGTTTTGAAAACCGCAGCGGTCTGTGAGACCGCACCACGGCGCAGTTAAAGGTTGAGAAAATGTAAGGGACAGATATCAAAAACTGAAATCCTGATCTCAGACCATCATTCCAAATAATTTTCCAGTGGATTAAATAAAATATTTTCTGTTTTAAAATTAATTCCCATACACTTAATTTTAAAATAAAAAACGGTGATAATAGCGTAAATCATTTGGAATGATAGTCTGAGTTCAGAATTCCAGTTTTTGCTAATCTGTTCCTTACATTTTTTTAAGAAAGTAATTAATTACAATTGGTTTAATAATGATATTTTTTTTACTGATATTGTGTGACTAATAATCTGATAAAAATAATTGCTGCGTGATGATTAAAATTATTTTCTTTTGACTGTGATTGTTTAAACGTAGGTAATTATGTTAAAAAGGTATTCATAATTTTAATTTTGTGCTTAAATATGATAGTGATTTTATGTTACATACTTACTGTATTTAATCGTTATTACTGATGATTACTAAATTATGATAAATATTGCATTTTATAAACGAGTTTAATAAATAACTGATCCCATAAGATTACTATTTTGTTTTGAAGTAGAACCTGTCAAATGTAGAATCTGTCAAATGCAGAATCTGTCAAATGTAGAATCTGTCATAAATAGAATCTGTCCAATGTAGAATCTGTCAAATGTAGACTATGATATCAAAAGTAGAATCTGTCGAATGTAGACTAAACGGAACGCGAGGGGTTTGCCGTATCGTAGGCGAAAAAGCTGACAACATATTACCACTATACTCGTTTTCCATCTAATAACCCTCAGAATTATGACAAAAGTTGCGAAAAGTGGTTCTATAATTACATGATGTTCTGCCTAACCCGAAAGGGATCATAGGCGTGAGTGCCATATCCCACCGTTGTGGATTTCCATTAAACGATGTCGATTGGTTATACATTGCTGCGTTTGCTTTATATCTTTAAAATCCTGTGGAGGTTGGACCTCTGCGATAACCATCTATTTAGAACGCCTTTAGCGAAAGGTTCTATAATTAAAACCAATTTGCTTGCTTTGCCCCGTTTTTGTAATTGATATGACAGAGATTTATCTTAACTTCCTTGCAGTCTACTCGTTGTCTCTCATATATATTCTTTATTGCACAAACACAGTAGGAAAAAATTTACATAAAAAATAGTGTACAAAGGCGAGCTTATCTCTAGAAGAGATCTCTTCCAGCCAACCTAATCGGTGAGAAATAGTGTACGAGACGGGAAGAGAGAATTGCGCACAACGTAAGAAAATACCAAATAAGAGAAGGGCTTATATTATTAATACTTAAATATAATGAAATAAAAATAATATATATACTAACATATATAATACATATAAACGAATATAATAAATCATACATACTGCAGCATTTCTGCTTGCGATCTTTTTTATGTTCTCTTATTCTTTCCGGTCTATTTTTCTTTTTAATTCAATATATTTCAAAATTTTAGAATTTACATTGAGCTATTACTACTACGTATAGAGAAGACACCGCTCACTAACTCTGTGTTCCGTTCAACTGCGGTCGGCCGGCCGCAGTTCACTCAGTCGCTTGCTCGCTCTTGAGCGTTTAGGTCTTGTGTGTTTTAAAGCAACAACCCGTGATAACTCAATAAATATGCCTTCGAGTGTTTTACGATATTGCACTAATAATTCGAGTAACACGTCAAAATGCAAAGGAATACCTTTCCATCGGTAAATAACTAGATAATCGTTTTTAAAACTTATTTCGAGCAAAATATTTTGTAGATGCCATTTTGCGTCATTTGTCATAGACTAAAAATATGAGAAGCGACATTGGGTGTGTAACAGTGTAGGTACACATTACATAGTATAAGCTGCTGTTTATTTTTATTGTGGAAAATAATAATGTTACACATTTAGAAAAGAAGAAACTGTGGTTATTAATTGAATATAGGTAAAATTATGAAAGATGAAAACAATGACCCTGACTGCACCAGTTAGTATAGGTATTTGTGCCAAATATTGTTTGTTTCACAGAGTAAAGTCAGTTTATACCAAAAATAAATATTATAATTAAAATTGTTAGTCAAATAATGTGCACGTAAGAGGTACCCAATGAAATAGGCAGGATATAAACAAAGTGTCTCCTCTATAACGGTGACGTCGCGTCTATGAATCATTAGCCGCCCCCCGCGCGCCCCGCACTGCCGCGCATGTTGCAAAGATGTTGTTCGCGCTGACTTTTCTAGTACGCTAGTACATAATACTTCAATGAGAATTTATTGATTTTTGGATTTTGTTTGGGATTGAAGTTGTCACAAGGATTCGACAAAAAATTTTGGTGAAGCATGACATATTTATTAGTGTAATTAGTCCGTTTTTCTTTATTAATATGGAATTTGATACAAGCAACTACCAATATCTATTTTTTTAAAAAGGACGTAACTGTTTGAAAAGTTTTTCTATTATCAAAATTTGCAGTGTTTAAACTATGACATAAAGAAAGGCTGGGCAGCAGTTTTCCGCTGAGTGTACAGACAGACGTGTACCCAGTTTGCGAGCATCCCGAACCACCTGTTCCAGCCACTATTCCATAGCGGTTTTACCAGCGGCCTCAAGAAGACCAGTAGCTAAGTTTTAGTTCCATTACCTTAAATTTACCTAATTTATTTTTGACAAAAAGCCAATTGTATCAGCAATAGTTTTATCTGTCAAGTAGGTGGGGTATTTTATTCGACGTCGAATTATTATCTTCCTATTTGCAACAGATAATAATTTATAGTTAGGCCTCGTATTTAGATTTTATGTATGGTATTGTAACCGTTCAAAATTATCCAACACTTCATTTCCAAACAAAAATATCCGTACGTTAAAAACTGTTTTAAATGTTGGGTCTTCCAATTTGTTAAGTTTCTGTTTACACCTAAAAATTTAATTGTGCTAATTTTATACTTTATTATTCTGGTCTGTGTCGAATTTTTGTTACCGTTTTTGTTTAATTAAATTCTTTCTTTCATTTTAAATCTCGTCTTCTTTTTTTATGTTTCGGCGATCTCCATTGTAAATTTATCGCTGAAATACATAATATATAATTTGCTCATTACAGTTGGGACAGGTAGTATTCTTTGACTCTATTTTTGAAGGAATGTACCTAGTGTGTTCATAAGTTTTGAGACGAAATAAAACTTTAATAAAAAAATAAACTATGAAGATATATTTATAGAATTTGTAGAAAATTATAAGCGGATTATGACTAAAAATTAGAAGTAATAACTATTCGAAATGGCCACCTCTATTCTTACTGCAAGCTCTTAGACGTTCGGGCCACTCATCAATCGCGGCACGAATCTTTTCTAGAGGGATTCGCTTCGCTTCCCTGACAAGGGCTCGCTTCAGGGATTCCAGGTTTGGGTGGGACTTTCGGCAGGCCCTGAGCTCTAACTCAGTCCACAAAGAATAGTCAAGCGGGTTGAGATCAGGACTGGAAGGGGGCCATTCTTCCACCGAGATGAACCCCGGTACATTTTCCCTTAACCAGGCTTGAGTCGTTTTTGCTTTATGGGACGGCGCTGAGTCTTGCTGGAAAATCCATTCCTTGCCCTTGAATAGGGTCTCAGACAGGGGCTTCACGACAGTCTCCAAAATATCACTTTGATAATTTTTTGCTTTGCTCTTGACCCCTTGTTGGCAAAAATGGAGCGGAGTGACACCTTCATATGAGACCCCCCACCATACCATCACACTAGCTGGGTGATGGGCACGCGAGACATTCCGTGCTGAAGCTGGAACATCCTTGCTACTTTTGGCATAAACTTTATTGTTTTGACGGTTAAACTTTTCTTCCACCGTAAAGATTTTTTCATCTGTGAAGAGTATCTTTTTCGGATCGTGCCTCTTAAGCAACATTGGACAACGTTCGCGTCGTAATTTGCGAAGGCGTTCGTTTAGGAAATGAACTTTTCTACGACTGTACGCCTTTACCTTGAGATCATATTTCAGTATCCTGTTGATTGAAATACGCGATATGTTAGTCTGTAGAGCAAGTTTCTTCTGGGTGCGGCATGGATTTCGGCGAAGTCGCTCTCTTACCATTTTGATATTCGCAGCCGTCCTTACAGACCGCGGTCGACCACTTCTTTGCCGATCTTGTAAAGATTTTGTATCCTTGTAACGTTTTATAGTGTAATACACAAAGTTACGACTGATTCCAAAACTTTTAATTTCACGAAAAATCTCCATTGGTTTTTTTCCCGCCAAATGAAGCGAAATACAAGTCGCACGTAATTCTTTTGTTCCCTCCATATTGAAAAAAATAATATCAATGAATAATAAAAACCAAGCGGACAGACGTAAAACATTCCAAATTCAAATTTGGAAAAATAAATTCTCAGCTGCCAGGTACAATTTTTCATTTATTTTTATTAAAAAGTTTGTCTCAAAACTTATGAACACACTAGGTATAGAAGGACTCTCTTGTATAGCTGTCGGGAGTTTGTTCCACATCCGTGCTCCACGGACAGTAAAATAATTAAAACGAAAATTTGTGCTAGCCGAGGGGCATTGCAACACGTTGGTATTACAAGACCGGCGCGGACGAGTATCAGGAGGTAACAGTTGGAAACGGGAACGAAGGTAATCAGGAGAGGAGGGATTCTTGAGGACGTTGTACAGGAAGGAAAGAAGGTGCACATCGCGGCGGAATCGAATGGGAAGCCATTTCAGTTGTGCCCGATATTCCGACACATGGTCAAATTTTCTCAGACTGAAAATGAATCGAATGGCTAGGTTTTGGAGTCGTTCTAACTTACTAAGCAACTCCTCACTCACATCTAAATAGCAAACATCAGCATAGTCGAGAATCGGAAGTAGAAGAGATTGGGCTAATAGGATTTTAGTTTTAAATGGAAGGAAGTTCTGGAGTCGCTTGAGAGAATGATAAGAGTAATGCATGCGCCGACTCAACTCGCTAACGTGCGCTGACCAAGACAAACAGCTGTCGAAAATCACACCTAGATTTTTTACCTTGTCAGTATACGGAATATTAATGCCATTATAATATACAGGACAACTATTAACATCGCATCTGACACGCAACCTACTACTCCCTACAACCATTACTTGAGACTTGGTAGGATTTACAAGTAGCCCAAACGAGTTAGCCCATTCTTGTATAGCTACTAGATCCGCATTTAAACTGTTCACAGCGTCAGAAAATTTGTCCAAGTTAAAGGACGATATATTTGTAGATCATCTGCATACAGGTGGTAGGAAGAAGAAAGTACTTTAGAAATATTGTTAATAAAAACAGAAAACAGCAAAGGAGATAGTACGCCGCCTTGTGGAACACCAGCAGATAATGTGGTCCAGTCCGACTTTACATCGTCTATTTTCACGCACTGCTGGCGGCCGAAAAGATAAGACGGAACCAGTCGATCACAGGGGATGAGACGTTAATTGAGCGGAGAGTGCCAAGAAGGATATCAAAATCCACAATATTGAACGCACTACTGAAGTCCAGAAGTGCGATAATAGTGAGCTGTTTATTTTCCATCGCAAGTCGGATGTCTTCCGTGACATTCAGCAGCGCGCTGACCGTACTGTGGCAGGGACGGAATCCGGATTGGTAAGGACAAAGAAGGTTATTGGATGTGAGGTAAGAATAAAGTTATCTATGAACGACACTTTCTAGGACCTTGGAGAGGATAGGAAGAATAGATATGGGGCGATACTGAGAAAGAGAGGCAGGATTAGGAGTTTTTGGAAGCGGAATAACAAAAGCTTTCTTCCAGGCTGATGGAAACACATTGGCCATCAGTGAGTAATTTATTAAGTGGGTGATAAAAGGTGCAATGTGGTCCAGGACCGGAAGAAGCATGGCCAGACTAATACAGTCATCACCAACAGCCTTTGTGGAGATAGAGAAAATGCTCTTTTTAACATCCTCCTCCGTGACCGCGTGAAAAACAAAGGGAGAACAGTTAGGCCTCGTAAGGCTAGTAAGGTGAGCAAGAGAAACGCTTTTAGTGTTTGGGTCAAATGTTAGAGGAAGGGTAGAGAAGTGATTATTAAGAGCATTTAAATCTACGATACTGTTGACAGTTACCGCCGTCCTGCCTACACCAAGAGTCTTTTAAAATTTCCAAGCCTGAGAAGCAGAAAGGTTATCTAAAGAGGAATGTATATAGCGACGCTTAGCATCCCTACACATCCTGTTGCAGATGTTACGCAGTTTTTTGTATAAGGTCAAATTCTCATCAGTTGGTGACTTCCTGTAGGTCAATTATATACTTAAAAGCCTAACTCTCTTTTTTCTACTATTTTAGCGCTTTGAATAATTAAAAGCAAAATTCTTTTATATAGATCTTATGTCCCTTTGGCACATTGGAATTAGAGTTTAGTTCTTTAGTAACTTTTCCAAAAACTCCTAAATATGTCAGTCCTTGTTAAAGTCGCTTTCTTTTGCTGGCGTTTTGGGAGCGATGGTTAGGATGAAATCGTCTGTTTGTATTTAGTATGCAGTTTTTAAAGATCCTTCAAGCCGGTCTTGAGGAAAAAATTTGCTTGGTCTCACCATAGTATGTCGGTCGTCGTGACCCGCCCTTTGGTAAACTAGGGCTAAGCTGCCAGACTTATGTTTCTTTCTCGCTTCACGAGAAAATTTATTCTCACCGGTAGGGATGTGCAAATTCTTCCATGAAAGGTTTCATAATAAAACCAATTTGCTTTCTTTGCCGTGTGTATGGTATAATATGACACGGGATCTCTCTTAGCCTCAGTGTAGTCCTGGTCGTTTCCTCTAAATAAAATACTTAGAAGCCAAACCCTCTTTCTGTCCTCCCGGCCATCCTTCTTAGTAGAGCCACTAAGCAGATTCACATTTTTCTACTGGATTAAAGCAAGTCACTTGGTATGATTGTTCCTTAGGTTAAAATAAGCCGATAAAGATCGGTAGCCCTCGAAAACATCCCCTCTGAACCGGGACGGGGAGGGTCAAAGAGGTGCTCCGCCCGGCGTTACTTCAAAAAATATTACCACTCATTTGTAGCTACCAGGTTGATTTTGGTATGGTTTTCATATAATTAAACAACGAGGAATTCATTTCTGGTATTTATTTTACACATATATGCAATGGTTTTTTAAATAATCGCAAAAATATAAAATTGTAATCACAAAAAAAAAAACTTTTCGCAGCCTACCCACTGAAAAAATCTTCTTTTGTATAGGAATTCCTGAATACTAGATATAAATCAGATCGGCAAAATTTGAGAGTTTAACTTTTTTATTTATACCTCCAAAAATGTAATAAAAATGTTTCATAAAAACCCTTTCAGTGGAACCGGATTCCGAGGTTTTGACGTTTTTTAGTCTTACGGCACTCCACTGCTAGTCTTTGACATTGAAAAAACCCAAAAAAATAATATTAATGAATAGATTAGAAAGCAAGTAAACTCTTCGATATCATAAAAAGGACCAGATTATAAAATTATTATATGATTCAAATTTTAAAAAAAAGGTTACTTCTCTCAAATAATCCATCCGCCGCGTCGGATTCTACATTTTTTTGTGTCATAATTCTATATGAAAACCCCTACTTAAGTTATGTTTTTATAAATTTATATTAAACAGGCTACATTTGGGTATTTTTTTAACACTTATATGTCTCTTAAATAAAAATATGTAACGCCGGGCGGAGCACACCTTTGACCTCCCGGTTCAGATGGGATATTTTTGAGGGCTGCCGACCTTTATCGGTTTAATTTAACCTAAAGAACAACTGTGAAGTGGCTTGCTTTAATCCAATTTTCGAAACCAAACTCATTTTTTCCCGCTTACTGTCTCTTCTATCTCGTAACAGTACATAAGTGATTATATTTGTGGATTAAAATATATATACATGCATAGTCAAAAATAATGCCACCTCATCTCATGGGTGTCGTAACGCCGATTAAGATAACAACACCGAAAGACGGTCTTTTTAGATATTCTAGTAGATTTCATTAAATATCAACATGACTAAAAAAAAAATCTTCTTAAAAAGAGTCGCGCTCTTCTCGGTGGAGTTAACGCCACACACCTCCCTATCCTCCGCTAGTGATTTGATCTCTCGATACGACACGACCTCAACCTTCTCTTTTATTTGCTCGAAATAGCTTCGCCTAGGTCTACCCCTGCCTCTCTTTTCTTCAATCTTTCCCTCTATGATGTTTTTTATTAAGTGGGCGTGTCGTCCATCTTCTTCTATATATTATATACTAGCTGATGCCCGCAACTTCGTCTGCGTGTTGTATGTATTTTTAAAGACCGAGTTTGTACTTTGACACAACTACAGAAACATGAATTGCCGTTTTCTATTGAAGGAACTATTTCGTTCATATTTTCGTTATATGAACGAATAGCAACTATTTCGTTCATATAAGGAAAAGCAATTTCTAAAAATATTTTTTATTTGAAAACTTGGCTAACTATGTCATATAAGGTTGATACTTAATACATTACTTCGGATCTGAAAACAAAGGTCAAACATAGTTGTTTCCTCTATCGCTTATATTTTCTATACCATTGTTACTGCTTTTGATAGATTAAGGTCCGTATAATAGAACGCGACTCAGACTCTGATCTATACTTAAGTAGCAGTCGTTTTTTATTTTTTGATACTGAGAGAGATAGACAATCAACACTTAACATGAGTCAGTGGTGCCTCTAAAACATCTTGTTGTCTTAACAATCCCAAAAAAAGTGGTTAATTAATATTGTATTTCGCGTTTCTGTGAAAAACTTAAGGATTTTGTACTTATAAAAAATCAATTTTGATAAAATAAAAATATGTGGAGTAAAAAATTTACGAAAATTGTATGTTGAAAGACCTATTACTTAGGTAAGTACAATAAATGGCACACGAATTCCTTAGTGCTAATTACGGACTTATTTTTGATTTTCAGTGGAATAGAAGTTTCTGAAACAGGTCACCTACGTCAGTATCTAAGACAACCCCCGTGCATTTGAGATTTCAGCTAGCACGCTGCTTTTATTGTGCTTTGCGATAATTGTGTAAAAATGATTCAATAAAAAATAAAATTTAAGATAGAAATGACTAAGCTTTTCCCTTCAATGGACATTTGTAGAAATAAGCAAAGGTGTCAGTGCTTGATCCAAACTAAGAAACTTATTAGAATAGTAAAATTATAATATTTATCCATGGCTTATATACGCAATGCTACGCTTGATGTAAACTAAAATCAAAAAATCAATTAATTGCATGTAAATAGCCCTTATTTCATGTCAGAACATCAAAGCCATATATCAAACCTATATCCTTTATAAGACCATATTCATAGTGGTTTTAATAAAACAAATGTCAATTGTCAGTTTATATTGAGTTTCCCACCTTTAAAAATAAGAAATGCATTGAAAACACCGGCTGTACGGCCATAGATTCCTTTGCTTAAAAATAAAAATAAGCCGTTTTATTGTTTTCAAAAAGTGATATCCTGAAGATTGAATAAATTCATTTAGTTAGGGCCGAATTAAGATTTGAAGACTAAATACTTAATCAACTTCGTTCTTATTAACACTGTATTAAGTATTTAGTTTTGGTTCGTTAAAAAAGTGCAGAATAGCCGAACTATTAATGGGGAAGCTGACAAAAGTTTCGATATTTTAGATATTATACGCCTATAATCCTCGTTGGGGTAACATAAGTCACTTCTCTTTACATGTCATGAAAATTTAAAAAATGGCGTATTGTTTATGAGTATATAATACGTTGTCTAAATTTTGCAATGCACAGACGGCCCGAACTCAGGTTACCACACGCGTGCACTCTGTGCTGTTGTGATAAAAGCGGTTTTGCAATGAAAATGGAGTAACCTGATGCGCTGGCCTCTGTACCAACAATGCAATGTATTTGGTTGGCAGCTGGCACATTCCAAATTTTTTGTTCAGTGCCAGTTCAGCACAGAAGTTTTTGTTTTATTTTTGGATATTTGTGGGTCAGTTACAATAATTTTAATTTCTTCCGACTCAATTATATTCGACGATAGCTCTTAAAAATAACATCTATCTAATTATAGAGCAGCACCCTCAGATTTTCTTTATAAAGTACTTTTTTAAAGGTGAATTTATGAAGTTAGAAAAAGGTTATTATTACCTACCAAGAAAACTCAATAAGTAGCATCATGGCAGAATACCAGCGCTGCAGTCTGGTACTGCAGCAATATGCTGAGTCAGCGCCAATTTGATTGGCATGATACAGATAACACGGTGTAAAATAGTTTTATAAAATTATTTGTTTCTGTTTCTTACTCTGTTTACTTCATTGTTTGCTTGCTGATTCATGTTTACTTGTATGTTTGTTATTTGTCTATTACTGTGTTGTGCTGTTTTATGTCAATTGAATAAAGTGTCAATCTATCTATCTATCTATCTATCTATCTATCATAAAATCAATTAATTAGCACTTCACACTGTAACTTTCTGCACTAAAGTTTCCCTCGTATGGTTTGTTTGCCCAAACCGGAAATCAAACCCAGAAACCGTCGATTCACAGGCTGTGTAACTCTACTACTCAACCAAACTTCCGACAAAAATTAAGAAAGGATCTTTTATAAAAAATATCTCATAAATCTCAATCCGGTCCTTTTATCAAATGCTACGTACTCATAGACATAGAAAAAATAAGTTAAATATAAACACTGTCTAGGGATATTGCTTAATTTTTCATACAAAAAGGTGTGTTTGAGAAGCTATAAAAGCATACTCGAGACACATGGAGGGATATAATTTTAAGATGAGCAAGTGTTAAACCTGAATTTTCAATTCTCGTCAATGAATTTTGTTTAAATTGTTTTTTTTTAAACGTGACGTAAACGAAAACAAAAATGCACTTTTTTCAGCTTTTTGTATGAAAATGGTGGAATTAGCGCAATTTTTTTTTTCATTTTAGTCACGTTTTCACAAATTTCAAGAAAAATTAAATTCATTGATAAAAATTGAAAATTCATGTTTAGCACTTGCTCATCTGAAAATTATATCACTCCGTGTATCTCGAGTAAGGTATTATAGCTTCTTAAACAGACCTCTTTTGTATGAAAAATCATGCAATATCCCTAGACAGTGTTGATGTGTATATTTTTCTATGTTTGGCGTAAATAATAGAAAGAACTTGAGAAACATTGTAAGTGCCTATTCCATTCAAGGGTTGCCCTTGATTTTGATGGGATTCCATCAGATCCTGACTTGGTGACAATAAGACCACTTCTGGAGTATACTCTTTCGAACAAAAAAAAAGAATTTTGAAAATCGGTCTAAATGGCGGAGAAATCGGTGAACATACATAAAATAAAGATATACAATGGTTTAAGATTTCGTAGTCTTCCTTTCATTTAATTTACCAAGTTTGTTAGAAATTCATTCATCCTTATAATTGACCCTAACGTTCGACGCAATAAAAGTACAGGGTATTCTTACAGATTTTAGTCGGTTCGATTTCCGGTTGGGGCAAGCGAATTTTCGAAAATTCTTGAATGCAGTTTTCTTTCTTTTCAAAAATAAAGGAATGTTTTCTTTGAGTACAATTTTCTATCTGCAGTATTAAGAGTACTTTCCCTTCAGGTGGCATTACAAAATTCCACCCTGTATACAGTCGAACATAAAACCTCCTCCTTTTTGGAAGTCGGTTAAAAAGTAATTCAAGTGATACAGTGTATCTCCTCCGACCCAGCGGCAGTGCTTCTCGCCGCCATAGTTCTTCGTAAACAAAACACTATCGGCTTACGGAGAATGAGAGAAGTAAAGAAATATAAATTGAAGACATAGCTAAGAAATACATATATTGAAGACCTGGCTGTATGGATGCAGATTCCTTTGCCTTTCTCGAAAGAGATAAATTAAAAAAAAAACATGTCCTTGCTTTTAGCCCATGTATATGTCAAAAATACGTTGATCTCTATGGTATGAGTAAAATGTTCTGAAAAACACCTAGCTTTAAATTTTTTCAGGGGTTTTTGTTGTTGGTTTTATATTTACTGGCTAAATTTCGAGATTTTATGTAGCCTAAATGTTGACCGGGGATATAAGGTACCCCTATGCAAAATTTCGTTTAAATCGGTCCAACAGTTACAGAGATTAGCCCGTGCAAACAGACAAACAGACAAACAGACAAACAGACAAACAAAAAAATCTAAAAAAATCGGGATTTGTTTTATTTCTCTTCTTACATCCCCCTGACTCGGTTTTTAGCATTTTTTTTCTATGTACAGAAATTCGACCTCTACAGTTTTATTATATGTATAGATATATATGTATTTTATAGATAATGGGTTTTATCTTGGGTTGCTTTGCTCTCTATGGTTCTAAACAAACTTCGCTTTTCCTTCACTAATTCCAACACTTTGTTTTCTTCTCCGTCAACTAATCCTTTCATTCTTCTCCAGCACCACATCTCAAATGCCTCTAGCCGTTCCCTATCTCTTTGTGTAAGCGTCCATGTTTCACAGCCATATAGCGCGTGGGAGTACCAGTGCCTTTATAGGCATTTTCTGGGTTAACTCGCTCCATCGTCGACCTCATCTTTGACCTTATAGTCAAGATTGAAGTCAAGAGTTAACCCATCTTTTAATAAAAAAATAAAATATAAAAATAGCGCAATGCTCCAAATGTAGACTTAAATTTTTAAACCTAATTACCTATTCTGAATTAACAAAAAGATTAAAAAACTTTTTTTTTTAAATAGAACCAACTTCAAAAAAACTAAAAATAAATACAATATCATTTGATGTGCTATGTAGTACCTACCTACTGGTCTGTTTGAAGTCGGCCTATCAAACTTAATTTTCTTGGCACCGACTTCAAACAGCTCAGTAGGTAGGTACTACATAGTACATAGCACATCAAATGATATTGTATTTATTTGTCGTTTTTTTTAAGTTGGTTCTATTTTTTTTTTTAAGTTTTATTTTTCCATTTTTGGTGCAAATTATAACCTCTTCACTTTTTTTGAAGTCGGTTAAAAAAACGAAGTGTTAGCTTTGAATAAGTTTAAGCGAATTTTTTATTTTTATTTTACATACATACACTTTAAACTAAGAACCCCCCTTTTTTTGAAGTCGGTTTGAATACTTAAACCTTCTAAATGTAACAAATACTTTTCTGAAAACCGCATCAAAATCGGTTCAGCCAAACGCGAGATAATCGCGGACAAACATACATACATACATACAGGTCGAACTGAGAGCCTCCTTTTTTTTTAAAGTCGGTTAAATATTGTTATAAAAGTAGAACCCTTTTTTTTAAAAGAAGGTTTTTATTATTATTATATAATAGCACAATAGCACCGTGTACGCGCTAACTCGAGAAACGTTACATTAAATTACTTACTACTTTATCGTTGATTTAGATATGCTTAATCAATTTAAAATTGAAAGAGTAAATAGTTATTTTTTATCACTATTAAAATTGTAAATGATATTGAACACCTGAATCAGAAAACCCTGGAACTGAAGAACCTTACAATAAATTGCATAGTGATCGATTGTCATTGAAAATTCATTATTGGTAATTTCTGGCAGATTACCGTTTGGATAGATATTAATTTTCCTTAGGTTATCCTGTTGCATCACGTTAAGTTTTTTTTAGATGTTTGAAGTTCATTTTTTAAATATTTTGCTCCGTTTGAAGATTTTATACAATAATTTTGTGATAATATTTTGTGATTATTACTTATTAGTAACTCGCCCCGGCTTCGTACGGTTAATTAAGATTGACTATACATATTAACCTTTCGGAAAAATAATCTACATGATGGTGATAATCATTTCAAAATCCGATGCGTGGTTCAGGAGTTAGCGGATAAATAGAGAGACAGGCGCGGAGGACGACTTCCTTTATACATTAGCATTGTAAAGAAGATTACATATAGAATTACCGTTCAGGATCTCAAAGTTGAGCCTTATGGTACTTTACGTGGTGTTCAGTGGTTTCAAATTTTTTTTTCTTTAAATTTTCCTCTTAAAAATTAGCCTTTATACTTAATCATTCAAGGCTAGGATATTTTAAATAGTTATTACATGTTTTAAAATGTTTTAATTAAATAAATAATAATGAATAATTATAAAATCCAGTTGTTAGTTATAATCATAAGTCATACTACTCATACAAACCTGTGCTTAATTAAAGAAATGACCAAGTCCTAACATAACTAACAAGATTATTTTTGGACACTGAGTGAACTTCAATGCTAATATCCCGTTTTACGTCTTTATTCGATTGTACATAATTATCATGCTTTAATTAAACCTTAATTAAACCTGGAATCGCAACATAAATGCAAAATATTTAATTTTATCGCAATATCTTTCCATTCAACCATTAAAACGTAACTTGATAATGTTAGTCAAAAGAAAGTCTTTCAGCTGAAAAAACTTGTTATTGAGCTATAATAGCGTAATTACAAGGGTAATGTGTTATTTGATATCCATTAGAATGTGGGTACCTATTCACCATCAGAGAGGTATTGAATCGGCGCCGTTATCATGGCGACCCTGCGACGGTGGCAGCGGCAGGCGGTCTCCATGACGACACAGGAGGCTCCGCATGGCCCGGAGTACGGGCGCGATCAATTACGAGCGAAGGAAGGCGCCCGCCGACGCCGGTGGTGCCGCCGCCGCGCCGCGCACGCCCGCCTACTGCGCACACCAGCCCGGCGGCGGTGGCCCCCGGAAGAATTAGCTCACAAACAAAAATAATACCCCTCTTACGTCTCTTACATTGCAAAACATATATCCTTATAAAATAAGTACCCTGAAACATTTTATCTCCCAGCCTCTATTTAACCCTTTCAACTAAGCACGTGTAAGAAGATCGAGTTATACACGTGTATCATTTATACCATATTCCTGCTGTTTTCTTCCTAGTTCTATCTTCCGGGAAAAATTCTATATAACTTTAAATTAATTTCAAGTTTACTAAATTTATCTTACTTTGCTTTCAATTTTTTTTATTCTGACTTACCCTGTAAATTTTTGCAGTGAATAATAAATATAAAGAGATATATATTTCTCTTTGATTTCTAAGATCGCTTCTTTTCGCCGTTTCCTTCCTTCGTGTCGTAAAGAAATAGAAACAAAGAAATACATTCCACGTCATAATTAACAACATTCATTTTTATATTTTGGAAAGTACTCTTGAAACTTAAAAGAAATGCAAAAATAACAAAACAAACAGAAATTGGTAGTTTGACATATTCTTATCAAGATGTTTTTCGTGTCTTTCGTGACAGCCAAGGAAACTGGACGCCAATCAATAACATTCTTTATCATAAACAGGTTCTATAACTTACAAAACAAAAACAAATGTGAGTGTCGATAATAGTTTGGGAGTGTCTGCTCAACTTCCAGTAACAAAATTAAGTGACGACACAAAAGTTGCAGTCGTTAAATATGTTATGTTCGTTCGTAGTATGTAAGCAATATTTCAGCGGGAAGGATCGTGACCTTGACCCTAGAGCATAGGCCTAACCTGCCCCAAAAGCGTTGAGTTAAAAGTGTCGGTCGATATGGGAGAGGATGGTGTTCGCGCACGCGCTGCCCGCCGCCGCCGCCCCATCGATCCGTTCGCCCACGTGACGCAACGCATTTGCGGGGATTCTTTGCGGACAACTCTCTGAAAATTTTACTCACCCTCACTTTTGATCTTGTCAGGTGTCATAGGTACTCCCACAACTCTGCGCGTATGCATATTGAATGCGGTGGGGTGCATGTGCGATATAGCGACACACATTCCGAATGTAACTTTCTTGTAAAAGATAAGCTTTAACAAGGAGATGACTTATTTGAAAGGTTTTTTATGTTAACGAAGAGTTGTTAGAATTTTGTAGTTTGAGTTTACCCAATGTGATGCTAAAGGTTGACAGTTCAATAGAATTACGAAAACCATACACGACGGCCAGTTTGGTCGAGTGGTAGTGGCGCTGCCGATGGATCCTGGGTTCGATCGCAGTCGGGGCAAATATTTGCGTAACAAGCATGGGTGTTTGTTACGTATGTTTCGAGGGGCCCACGACACAAGGGAAAACCTTATTGTGGGCCTTTAAGTATGTAGCGTTAATTAATATTTATTTATTATACATCTTAGAATAATTGTTTGCAAAATGTACGAAAATTTAAATAGCAACACGATTTACCAGGCAAACAATTTGGTCCTCATTTTAGATTTTGGAAATACACCTGGGTATTGATAGGTTTTTCCGAATAGTTAAGTTTGTCTTCTTACGAAAGATACCTACAAGTGTCACCCTGCGTATAATATTGACGACATATCTGAAAATGAAACTTGACGTATTTTGGTTCATGTAGTACAAAGTAATAAGCATAAACCAAATATTGTAATATTAGGTAAATTACGTAAAACATAAAAATTATTTCAAGTGCAAAGTCATTTAAACACATAAACAAGTTGTCGATGAAGATATGATACCGAGACTAGAACACGCCACTTGGTCCCCAACCAATATGTTACGCCATTTATATTCTCATTAGTTGTTTCATTTGATCAGATTACTTACGCTCCCTTGAGGCAGCAGCTCATCATTTCTTGTCAACATGATATTAGTAGATTCATTTAAAATTAACCGAGCGTATGATCGTTTAGGCAAAGATGAAATTTAGTCATCCGTATCAAGTTGTCAAGAAAATAATCAAAAAATGTTTTTCCCAAATGAATTTGAAGATATTTTACATAACATTTATTGTGTCTTAGCCACAAAAAAACTTGGTGATTGTTATTGAAGTAATTTTATTTAGTATATTAATAACATGACCTGCCGTTTTCTTTATCATGGTCGTGGCCGTGGTTCGTATGTGTAAACAGTTACAAAGTATTAGAAACGCAATGTTTTCTTTTTGCGGTTTTACTTAATTAGTTCTGTTTCGATTTCGTCGAAACTAGTTTTTTTTTAAATCCTTTCGTCTTTAAAACTTAATAAATATTATTATTTACCATGCCTTTCCTAAATTCTGTTAAAGTATATGGTGACAACATGATTTTTCTTGAATCATGAAGTCAAAACGAAGTAAATATTTGTAATGCAGCACAAGGGTTATGTATTTATTTGTATCCACTAATTATTATTTTGTCACACAATTCTTTGTCATCGTGGAAAATCCCGACCACATTCCGGCTCTTGAATTAATGAACTTGTTGGAATTGAGTGAGTTAATTTTCTTATGTGAATTATTTCAGTCGGTCAATGCCAACGATGAACTAATAGTAGCGCAGCGCCGCGTTCTATCAAAGTAAGCTTAAATAGTTCTGATACTAAACTAATAATACAAATTCGGTATTTTTAACTATGCAGTCGATGGATTTGGCAGGTAGATGCTAAGTCATGTATAGTCTGTTAAAATGAAGACACCGGTAAAGCGGAATTAGAATGAAGTGCAGAGCGCGGCGCGACTCGCCGCGGCCGTGTGCCACGTCATTGCCGTGACCCACTGACATAGTTCCGCGGGGCCGCCTGCACCGATATCTGCACGCGCCTCGCTCTTCCTCTACTGCCCCTTTACTGGTTTTGCCTGTATGTGAAATTTATTTCATTTAATTGAATCGGTTATGTGTTATTTAGTATTTAATTCTAAATATGTTGCATTTTTAAAATGATTCCTACCTCTGGGTTCGACTTTAGGCCCCTTCTGATTCCCGATATCTTTATAAATAAAATCGATGCTTTCTTAATTTTTGTTGTAAACTACTACTTCGAGTATCACATTCATAAAAAATGTGCCTGCATTCTGGTATCTTTGAGTTATGCAATAAATGACCTTGTTATCTAAATCGTGCACTTGACACGGTTGCTGTGCCATTTCACTTTCATGTATAGGTGCTGCAGCACTGTGGTACCTTTGTAGAATACTAGGTGGATTTGTACTTATCATCTACAATACAGCAATGCTACGTAAAACGTTTGACAAGAAAAAATATACCTCTTACCGTACGGCATTTATTGAATAACATTTTAGCGCAGCTTTTCATGATTAAAAATAATACATATATATTTCAGTTTTGGTTGTTTCATAATCATGACATTGTGGATCGCAAATGAAAGAGAATACAAAATGTTGTTGGTATTATCCAATCATACTAATTCGTGTATGATCGGCCTTGTTCGATGCGAAGTTTATGAATGTCGTCTCTGCGAGCGAGATCGCAAGAGTTTTGCAAGATAAGCGCGACGTGGGTGTGACTGTAGCAGATATATGACTCGTTCAATTCGTCTCTCGACTTCACCGCTGCTCGCAGCCGCCAGCCTGCCACTGTCTCGCGTCGTGTCGCGCCGCACTGTTGATAATTTGTGAAGCGGCGAACGAAAAGGATGTATGTATATGTATGTCTCGTCTTTCAGTTGACTTTCATCGTCGTTTTGTAGCGAACGTTTCGCACCGATATCGATAGGAAATTGCACTATCGCTACGTAATAAAGTTATTGCATGTTTTTGTCGACAGACATTTTAGAGACGCAATACAAAAAAGTGAATTACTCGTGCTTGTCGAATTTTTCAAAAAATCTGAGTGCTCGTCTAGACTTTTCTTTATAAAAAAACGGGCGTCGCGGCAAACGTGGCGCAATGCAGAGTGTGTTTAGTTGCGGCTTTGAAATCTGTTTTTTAAAGTTGAATCGGGGAGGAGTTCAGCTCCTTAGTGGTTTAAGTGAACTTGAGTGAAATGTGTAAACATGCTGCCGATGGTGCAGACGGAAGCCTTGCTCTTTAACTGTGGGCATACTGATGAAGCGGCGCCGGCATCAGCCACTTTGCCTCCCGCTCTGACGCCTGACTCCGAAGTTGAGGAATTGGTTGACATCTTCTTTGATGTCGATGTTGCTGTTAACAGTTTTTCAAGGTAATTAGTCAAGGAGTTTAGAAAAATCAAGTCCGAAAAAAATAAAAACTTAAAAATCTATTGTTTACGTAAATGATTAGATCTTGTTACTTAATTTTCTATCAAGTCTAATATTTGTTTAATACCGCACAACACACCGCAATTATATGAAAGTCGCATATTTGTCAAATGAAGAAGTAGCTGATTAAATTCTTCTCTTTTAATTAAATGACGTTATATTCATATCTCCTCCGGTTAAATATGAATGCATCAATATCAAAATACTTAAGAGACCTAGAATGATGTGGGTCACTCAATTACTGATAAAATAAGTAACTGATAAATAAGTGTATTAACAACAATTGACTTCAACAAATTGTAATCCATCCAATTAGTTTTGCACAGTTTGACTTGATCTTCACTGAGATCATGCAATATTTTCAGTATGTTGTAAATTATTAAAAATTAGCTACCTATATGAGCAACAAAGTCGTTTGGAAATATACTCGATATAGAAGTAAAAATCCAACTGGTGTCCATTTTCTTACAGCTTACAATCCAATCCAATTCTTTCAACCAATGGCGGTTCTACGCAAAACAAGATTATCAAGATGATGGTCTACTCATGGAAACTTGTTTTCTCCCAAGACACCTGTTTATATTTACTTTTATCATCCCCAAAATATACCTACTAAGTTTTGCGGAAATGCTAAAAGTGATTCTGATTACGGCACTAAAGTTCACAAACATTGCTGCTGAGTAGATTTTGTTGTGGTAGGTACCTACTTGTTATTTGTAAATCGTAGTTCTTATTAGCACAGTCTTAAGAATTCGATCTGTTACAGCTTTAGCAATTGTGTGTTCGTGTGTAAATCGTGGAATGGAAAGTTACATTCGTGCGGTGACAATGGATTTTAAAATTATTAAATCTCTACGATCACTATCTCAATCTTTGTCTCATGTTAAGCCATCTAAAGTGGTAAATGTTTGATAACTAGAAAATTCATTTTGGAAATAATTGTCATTCAAATTATAACCTACTCCCATACATAGGTATCGTTTGTATTGTATATTTAGTTTCCATCAAGTTCACTCTAACTAAGCTAACCTACATTTTTGTGAGAATTTTAAGTAGTGTCTTTACATTAAACATTTCGAGTACACTCGATTCTGTTATCTATCTTTTATTTTAAATTACCTACTGATTTATTTTCCTTAATTGCATTGTTGCTATTGAACATTATTGGTGGAGATCTTAAAAAGCGTGTTTATCAATCTTTACCCGCCTGACCCGCTGTAATCTTGTGTGCAGACCTACACCAACTGGTTACATTATTACATCTATGTACATTATTACTTACTTGTGTGTTCTCCGTAATATCGTATGCATTATCTACAGACTTATTTCATTTAGCACACAGTTACGTATGCATACGTCATCGCGTCATGGAATAATTGCCGAAAGTCGCAAAAATGAAAGGTGAAAATGACGTTGCATTGATAGCTTAGGTGTTGCTAAGTACAAACTGCACCTTGAGGAGTTTTTACCTCGCTCTGATAGATAATTATTTTGCGAAGACTTTTACACAAAACTGTATATTCTTTGATTTCCTCTTCGTCCGTATTTTCACTATTAACTTAACATGACCAAATTCGGAGTCTAGAATGGCAGTTACTTCACGCTGATCACATTTTTTGGGAGATCTATATCCAAATGGTAGAGGAAAGGAGACTAGCAATGATGACTTAGTGGTGACGTCACCTGAAACCGACTGGAAAGTGGAATACCTGTAGCGAAATTACATTTTGGGTTTATATAATATTGCGAAATCATCTTGTATCAATACTCGAAGGATTAACGAATCAAATTCGTTCGCAGTTTTACTTCCTGCGGATTTGAGATAAATAGTATCTAGTTCTACCAAATTATTTGTTTTATTATTTAGCTAGACTGCAAAAAACTGTATGGCAGTCCTATATCTTTAGCATTACGTTTTATTTTTTGGCATATATTTTAACCGACTTCAAAAAAGAGGAGGTTTTTTGTGTTTGTTACCTAAGAACTTCGTCATTAATAAATGGATTTGTAGGTATTTGTGAAAATGATAATGAAAATGGGACCTTTCATTAAAATCTAGATTCGATGATTAGAGATCCATGAGGAATTGAGGAAACTCCTCCAACATTACAGATACATGTAACGACTTTGATATTATAAGCAACAAGTCAAGCATTAGCATTGAAGTAAAGACTGATGAAGAGTGCCACAGATGACCACCGGAACTGCTCAAGCCTCAGCGATAAGTATTGTACAGGTGGTGATAAAATGCTGTTGGTTGTTTTGAACTTTTTTAGCGTTGTCAATTATTTCTTTTATGTTTATTTTCAAAAAGATTTAAAAAAAGGATAATGACAAAAATGTGCGACAAACACATTAGGCGTTTTCTGCGAAAAACCTGTAAAGAAATGCAATTTGGCACCGTACAGTACACAGATCACCTTTGTTTCTGTCGAACTGATTTTAATAAAACCTAGAACGATAAGAATTACCTAGTACCTATTTTAACCCTTGTCTTATTAGATTTTGTTAATTTCTCTTATATTTTATTAAAGATTATAAACTAAAATAATATGACGGATAAAGTAAATCTTTCTGGATATTATCTTAATACGAATTATTAATTGCCTTTTTTCTGAAAATGTTGTATAATTGTAATTGGCAATAATAACATCGACCGTCGTTTTTTTAATGATCTCAACTTTAAAATTATGGTCCATTTTAAAATTGCCTGCGTTAAACCTTTAAAGTATTTTTTAAATACTATAGTGCATAAAACCACTCTTTCCGGTTACGACATAGAAATATAAGATTACGTAAATGAGAGAATGTTATATTAAATGCGTCATTTTGGTCGCTACTCCACATGGATGGTACATACGTTCAAACAAAAGAGCTCAACTACTCCGCCAAAAATGTTTTATAGAGCGAGCTTGCATAATTTTGAGATGAACGTGACCAGATAAGCACAAAATACGTAAAATTTTGCTACATTCATTATCAAATGACACACAAAGTAGTATTTTTCCTATATTATCCATTTTAAAAACATGTTGGTGTGTTTATTAGAACTGGATCTTGTAAAAATACTTGAATTCTTATTTCCGTTGTGTAAAGGACTGCTTGTGCCTATAAACCGAGACTGGTCGAGAGTTGTCGCGGATGACGAATACCTGTTGAGTAACGATTGAAAAAGCGAAACCTTCGCTTCGCCCGCGAAACGTTTACAAATTACAATACCTACCAACTTTCACTCATTTGGATTCAGGTGTCAACTATATTGAAATCCTTATATTTGAACAATAGATAATAGCGAATTTCATGTTCTTTTTACCAGCATAGATACTAGGTATTACAACACCACGTGTAATCAAA
Organism: Aproaerema taeniolella; assembly: GCA_949987775.1. Taxonomy (NCBI): domain Eukaryota; kingdom Metazoa; phylum Arthropoda; class Insecta; order Lepidoptera; family Gelechiidae; genus Aproaerema; species Aproaerema taeniolella. The sequence continues at coordinate 12,208,718 of OX465246.1, forward strand.
TCAATATTTTATCAAATGCAGTGAGACTACAAGCTATCCTTGTTGACTCTATCGTAGTTCCAGACAGGATGTAGGGTCTAAAAAGAGGCTTCAAATTTGAGAATTATTTTTATTATACTATTTCTGGTCACGCTTATGGCGCGTTGTTGTTATTCCGAACATTATTATTTCAAGGTTGCGCGGCCGTCGCAGTGAGGTTGCGTAGTGGGGCTCCTCGGTAGGCGTCGTTCCACTAATATCGCTGTCCCTTTTTCGCATTAAGCTTCAGTTTGCTTGTACTTGGCATTTGATATGAGTAGTGTTGATCTGGCCACAGGCACCGCTCCTTCACGGCTCCTTGATAGAAAAATGATGATGATTGTAGCCACCTCTCTATCTTCAAAGTTTCAATTTCAGTATCACACGACATAAAAGTAAATAAGTACGAGAGGTTTTAACTACTTAACGGTCACAATGAGTCACACATTTGCACAATTTATACAATGATTGGCAATCACTAAGAAGTAAGAACAGCAAAAAAGGAGACATAACTTTATAAAAATATATAAAATAATTGATTGGGCTGATTGAAATCAGATCTGATGTTACATTGTTAATTTATTCTGGTACTTTGTCTGAAATAGCAATTTATCTGATCCTGGATCGATATGTATGCGTGGTAATTAAAAATATAAAAATGACGTGGTTTATGAAGAGTAAAGACTTAAGACTCGCCGATCTATTCGATACCTACGCTTAGTAAGTTTTAATTGGAATTTAGTATAATGAACGGTTGTTTTTTGGTTTCGTAGACTTGAATCCTGTGACCTCCATCCGGGAGACACATGGAGGGGGATGCAAGACAAGATGAGCGTGACAGCGCAGGACAAGAAGATAAGAAAAAAGTCAGACAATAAGCCGCAATCGCAAATGTATGTATAAATAAATACGCTTAAACAATCCCGAGAAAAAAGCAATAGAACTCAGAAAGCTTTAAAGTCCAGAATCGTATATGCTAGGCTATCGGCTCCTTTAACTTGACACGTGACTTGGCTGGTATTCAGTTAGTCATGTTACTCAGCATACGCTCATTGTGAAACCGCTCTTATGTTTTAAAAACATCGTCCTTGTTTACTTTTTTGCATGAATTGATTCTTATGTATTAGATTTGGGACACTTCAATAAAATATTGAAATTCTCTTTAAAAACGATTTGTTTACTTGTATGCCAAATACCTATTACTTCCTATTTTTTTATCCGGGTCAAACGCGATTAAAACAAATATTTCGGTACGATTGCTAAAACCTCCGCGACTACGGTCCGTGCAACCTGGTCAGACAATAACATTCATTAATCCCGGTTGACCCGTTCAGTATGAGAATTTACTGTTCGATAATGTCTTATATGCCTAAGTGTCAATCGTTTTGCTTAATCTTTATTTTGTTTTTGTTCTATTTATCTTATACATTATTTTAACGTTGCGCTATTATAAAGCCACTTTCTTCTTGATGTGCATAGCTGATTTGTAATTGCACACCTGCACACTACTTTGTTTCATCAGGGTTTATGTATGAGCTATTAGAAAAATACTTGATGCACAGACATGAGCGTGACCATAACACAAAAGTGACTCAGATCATGACAAATCTTTTGCCAGGTGATCGTAATTCGTTTGCCAAATTCGTAAGGTTTAAGGTCATGCGGTGTTTCGGGAGTGATCAGTAGAAATCTGTAGAAGTAATTTGAAAGGGGATCGGTTACTTCGTGACCTATATTTTAAAAGGCTTTTGGCTTATCCCTAGATATGTTTAGCAAGAAATGATGACTGTACAACCTTCAACGACAAAGCATAAGGAAAATGTTGAGATATTTCTTTCTAGTCGTGTAACCTACGCACTCGGCTCCAGACCATTTAAGTTTCAAACTTAAATGTGTAAAATATTGTAGTGCCTCGTTATGTGCAGATTTATTTGCCTCGGTAATTAAGCAATAAAATGTTGCACTGTTGATGATCTGAAAAACTGAACATTCGAATAAAATTCAAGGCAAAACTTATTTCATCAAAATAAAAGCATAAATCAAGTTTCTGTGTGCGCATTAAATTGTGTGTCCTTATTTATTTTTATGGATCTTTTATTTTATGTTAAGATTGCAGAGTTCTGTTTGAATTTGCTTAATATTTTCGAAAAGTGTCAGCTTGATGTAAATCAGTCTCGTCACGTGTGATTCCAGAAACAAGTGTCACAACGAGAAGCGCCGTCGGGAACAAGAAAACGATGCGATAAATCAGCTCGAAGAGCTCTTGGTGACTTGTTTGGCTGAGGTGAAGCAGCCGGACAAGAACGGAATCGTGCGAGAGGCGACGCAGCAGATTCAAGAGGTGCTGCGGCGGCGGCTCGAGTGCCCCGGCCAGTGTCTCCTGCGCGCGCACTCCCTGTCGCCCGTGCAAGCCGGCGAGGTCAGCTCCACGCAGCCTCAACCCCCGCCTGCTGGAGCACACTACTCAGAACTCACCACGCTCATTGAGGTACATACCTATTCTTCATTCTTGCCGCGATATCTAAGCTTATCCTGAAAATGCTCCCGTATAATTTGAAATTCAACTCATTAAGTACCTTAGCGTGATTAATAATCTTTCATGAATTATTAATATACAACACTGATGAAAAATGTTACTACAATGTTGTCTTTGTTTCTTTACAGGCCCTCAAACATTACACCAGTAATCTTGGCTGGGTTCTATTGGAAATCAATGCGAAGGGTGAAATAGAATGTGTCACCGAAAATATTAAGGATCTTGTTCTGCAGGACAGAACAGAGTTATATAAAAAGCCGATTTTCTCGCTTCTGCATCACAGTGACCATGCTAAATTGGGGCCACTGCTGAGGAATATCCAGACTTTTGGTTGGGGCCAAGGAGAGGTTGACAAGTTTCAAGCAATTCAAGCTAGTATTCTCGTAAAAAACTCGAATGGGACCGATAGTACCGGGTATGTATCATTCACATTTATAGTGTTTACTGTAGGAAGCCCGCGTTTTTATTACTGTGGACTTGTCAACTTCTACCTGCATGCTTGCGTCACTTGCGAAATCTCTCAAAATTTAGATGTTAGCATTTTCCGCGGTTAGGGATCGTTCAACAATTACGTGATCATTTTTGGCCGTTTTTTTAACCCCCTCCCCCCCTATGTAATCACAGCGTAATCTTTTGTTTTTAACCCCCCCCCTCGCCTTGATTACGTAATCCGTCCGTGTTTAAAATTTTTGCTGTATTAGCACTGACTCCTATGTTATTTTTCTATGGGTCTTTTTACCTAAAATATACCCGAAATACTTACTTCCTCCAATATACCTATAACAATACTGATGCTTGGAAAAGTCGATAAAATATGCCGAAAAAGTAGAAAAAAACTAAATCTGGTCACACTGTTCCACAGTTTGTCTATAGCAGGGGAAATCCCGTTCCATCTATCTAATAGTTAGTGTTACCAGTAATAGACTTCAAAATTGGACGTAAATATTTAAATATAATTTATTTATTCATTTCGCTATACGTTAATTAAAGTTATAAAAATTTTATAATGATTACGTCAACATTTAATGTTGACGTAATCATGGCTTCCACCCCCCCCCCCCCCCAAATAATCCGATGTATATACAAGCACCCGACCCCCCCCCCCTTCCGGTGATTACGTAATTGTTGAATGATCCCTTATGGCCCTGCGTTGACGAATTTAGTACTTGTAAGTACTTAATATTTGCATAGTCTTGTGTATTCGGGGTGTAATAATGTGAATACAGGATATCTTGTAGTTCGAAAGCTATTAAAATGTAGACTTGCATACAAGTCCTAACCCTGATTTTTATACTCAATTATTCTAATTACTTAGTTGACGCGTCTATTGACGTCACTTAATTTTCCGAAAACCATAACATTTTCGTAACCCGCAATGACAAGCAAAAGATATCGATTTATAGCTCATCGCGTTACCTATTGATATGTTAACATATTTTGCGATTTCATTATGATAGGCGATCGTGACAAACGAACGATAAGAGGGCGATTGCACGAACGTTGGGTGAAGGGAAGTTGAAACCACCACCATTTTGCAGAATAATATTGTAACATATTAGACTTATTCCCAAATAGAGCTATCGTATTGGGTGATTTTAAATTAGCTAGCAAAAATTAAGGATGTGAATCAGCTCACTAAATTGCACAACTTTCCCCAAAGAACCTAGGTCGAAATATAAAAAAATAAACCGGCCAAGTGCGAGTCGGACTCGCGCACGAAGGGTTCCGTACCATTACCTATAAAACCGGCCAAGTGCGAGTCGGACTCTATAAAACCCATTTATCTCTATAAAAGCGATAAAAAATTATGTTTGTTGTATGAGAGCCCCCTTAAATATTTAATTTATTCAACTTTTTAGTATTTGTTGTTATAGCAGCAACCGAAATACATCATCTGTGAAAATTTCAACTGTCAAACTATCACGGTTCATGAGATACAGCCTCGGACAGACTTATCTTTAAAAACGAGCAAAGAAATCACATTTTATGTATCGGAGAGCCCCCTTAAATATAATATTTTATTCTGGTTTTTAGTATTTGTTGTTATAGGACCAATAGAAATAAATCATCTGTGAAAATTTTAACTGTCTAACTATCACGGCTCATGAGATACAGCCTCGGACAAACTTTCTATAAAAACGAACAAAAAAATCACGTTTTTTGCATGGGAGCCCCCATTTACAGTCTAAAATTTAGGGAGTCTAAAATTTTACAGGGCGCAATATCGTTGCAGATTCTGGACCAACTTTTAATGACCAATGCCTTTAATTGTAGCCTCATATGAACTTTATTTTATTAGAATTGGTTTAAGTCAATTTTAGTCAATGATATTAGTGATCCCACTAATATCATTGACTAATATTATAAACGCTGAATTTTGTGAAGATTAATGGATAAATGTTTGTTACTCTTTCACGTAAAAACCTTATAAAATGATTTAGATGAAACTTCGCAGTAATGTAGCTTAAAACGTCAGAATAATTCATATAATGCTCATAGGCTACTTAATTTTCCCAAATTCCCACGGGAACGAAGTCCCGGGCGAAAAGCTAGTCTATTATAAATATTAAAAAATATTATTTGATTATTTTAAACGAACACAGCGATGGTAAAACCTCGTAGTAAAAAAAGAATTTAACCCTTTTTCTTTAATTATAGAAAAAAAGGTTGTGAAACAAATGACGTCAAGATAGGACAAGATAAAAGACGTTTGAGTTGAGTGGGCGATGCGATGGCAAGTGTTGACATTTCTTTAAGTAAAGAACAATATGCTATTTTTAACCCCCGACAAAAAATAAAAAGAGGTGTTGTAACAGCATCGACCACACAGCCTAATTGACGCCTATAAATGTTTTAATTTCTCGAAACAAATAACTGTGTCAATACGCTGAGAAATGCATGCTGATTGGCCGATTAAAGGTCACAATAATCCAAGAAGGGATAAGCAGTACTTATTTGTATTTGAAAAAAAGGTTTATCAATACATAAACAAATGCTTTCGTTACGGATTCGAACCAGCGTAATTTGAGCTCTGAATAAATTGATTCTTGACAATAATAATCTTGAATTGGCCTTACCTATGAAAAGCTATGCCGTCTTTTTTGAAATTAGATGATAGGCTACATTTTCCACACCATTTTATTGAACAGGGAGCCATGTTTCTCCTCTTTCGTATTTTATTTTGTAATAAACGCACGAGATGTACACGGGTCACGGATGTGGTCGATACTAAAGCAGACGTATAAGTGTAACGTGTTGCCAGAAAGTGTTCGCCTTGCATTGGGCGTCTATTAGGCTGTGTATCTCTGTATGTCTTTGGCATCGTGGCTCCTAAATGAATGGACCGATTTTGATATTTAATCAAAATTGGTTCAGCTTTTAAGAGTTAAGCTTTTAGAGTTATAAGTGATGAATGTCGGGGGTTATGCAATTTTTATAATTTTAGAGTTTTAATGTACAACCCAATGGTGTATCTTATATCGGTAGGAGTATGTTAAAGTTGATATCAGTTATGAAAAGTTATATTAAGATAAAGTCCTATAATAGCTTTGTAAGTTAAGTAAATTTGTTATTTTTGCAGAAGTAGTGAACTCTTGATCACGTAGAGGTTTTGCCGAGTGTTTGAAATGATAGCAACTTGTCACCGTCACGGCAGCATTTTTCTAATAAGTAATTTAAATCTAAAATAAGTTTCTTAATATAACCCGATAACAAATGAGATATTATTGATTAATATTTTTGTTTGAGGACACCTGTTATTTGCTTAATAGTTAGCTACATCTACGTATTAGCATAAAACATGTGGTCAGCTTTGGCGTAAAGACTCTTGGGCACTTGAACATCTCTTCGCGTTGTCAATGTTCAGTTTTGATAGAATTTACAGACGTGAGCTATGCTATGTTATTATTGGATTTATGTCATTCGCAGTAGTATAAAATTCTGGAGAATTATTTTCTTGACAAGCAACGCCCTCTAGATATAGTTAGAAAATATTCCTAACGGCTTTGGTTTGTTAGTTCTACTAAACTGCTCGGTGATTAGTGATTGACTGTGATTTACCATTCGAATTCCCTATACATACCTCGAATCTTTGCTAGACTTAGTTCCCGTGGTCCACGTAGTATGCTGATGTCCCAGCTCATAAAGCTTCATCAGCATCGGTTCAGTAGATTTTGCGTGAAAGTGTAACAAACATCCATCAATGCTCACTAGTAACACTAACATCTATCCCTATAAAAGAGGGACACCCACACTTTTAGTTTATATTCTTTACTTTTTACGTTTTCTTTGTAAGCGTGCAATAAAAACTTTCTATCTATGTATTTCAAAAAATTTCATAAATAGAAAGAAGGGCGCGTACCAGCCGCGAAAACAGGACGGAAGATCATACCGACATTTATAAGAGTGAGTGAGAGAAAAATAGTATCAGGGATCTTTAGTACCACGCACTTTAGTGGGCGACAAAGATGGCTGATTCCCGGCTGGCACGCGCTCTACTCAAGGATAGGCTGTCTAGCTACTAATCCTTACTAATATTATACACGCGAAAGTTTGTATATATGGGTGTTTTTGCTATTTCACGCTCAAAGGGCTCGACCATTTTTTATAAAATTTGGTATGGAGGTAGCTGACACCCTGGATTACCACATAGTCCACAGAATTTTCCCTAATTCCGACGGGAACGAAGATATTTTTTAGATATTAGATATTTATGATGTATGTATTTTTGTTTAGGTACGTGGAGTGTGTGATCCACGCTGCGGCGGTGCGCGGGTGTGGGGCGGAGGAGGCCGGCTCCGTCATGTGCGTCATCCGGCGCTGCGAGGACGCGTCGGCCGCTCTCCTGCCCGCCGGCGGCACCGCCCCCGCCACCCCCCTCGCACACACACCCCTGCCCGTCAAGCATCAGGACCAAATCGTGTTTCGTCTAGACTCCAACTTTACTGTTCTCTGTATGTATATCCTTGTAGTACTTTTATTTTTAATTCTTCTTTGCGCGTATTGCCCTTTATTTCAGCCCAAAAGGAGGGAAACACCAATGCCCGTTCAAAATGTTAATTTCTGCAATTTCACAAAAATGTGGAACAGTATATCACATAAACAATGTTTATCAAAAGATAATTTACAAGTTCAAGTGCAGTTTGAATACTTAATATTAAAGTAAGTTTTACTCTTTCAGCTTGTGACTTAAGTGGAGTGGAAAACTATTCAAACTATCCTATTTCTCTCGTGGGTGCGCGTTACTTAGAACTAGTTGAAGCGAGTGATCGTGTTCGCATAGCGGCGCATTTGCACGAGGCCGCGTGTCTGCCCGCGCCGCCCGCAGTGAGCGATCCGTTTCGTATCCGCGTCGCGCCCGACAAGCCGTGGTTGCGAGTGACCGCGCACTCGCGCCTCTTCCGCGTGCAGCCGGCGTCCGGCGAGACCGACAACATCATGTCGATGCACTTCGTGCTCGGGGACGACGACGGCGAGCTGCCCGAGGGCCCGGCGCCGCGCCCGCCCGTCGGCGGCCCGCTCATGACCTCCGTCGCCAACGGGGAGTCCTCCGAGCCGCGCTACCGCCCGCTCGCGCCGCACGACTCGCAGCTCTCCATCGGAGACTTCGACCTCGAGCCGTGGACGTCGCCGTTCCAGCTCAGCGAGATGTCCAACGACGAGATGAAGGAGCGCAAGGAGCCCGAGCCGCGCGCCTCCACCGCGGCCGAGCCCCCGTCCGCGCCCGCCGGCCCGCCGCCGCCCCTAGCGGTCGAGGAACCGAACCGGTTGCGGACTATACTCAGCAAGAAGCTCGGAGACAATGCGAACTCCAGCAATATTCTTAAGGATCTACTGAAGCAGGAGGACGAGGAGGCGACGTCGAGCGAGACGTCTGCGCCGCACACGCCGCACACGCCCCACACGCCGCACACGCCGCACACCCCGCACACGCCGCACACGCCGGCGGCGGCGCTGTCGCCGCTGCACTCGGCGCAGGCGCACGCGCGGCCCCCGCCCCACCCGCCGCATCCTCCTCACCCGCCGCATATGCAGCAGTCTCATCACAATAGTTCTGATGTTTTACTAAAGGTGAGGTTTATCTTTATCTTCTCTGCTCTCTACATAGTGTATTTCAACTGATTCGCAGTTACATAAAATAAAAAAAAATCTTACATTATTTAAATGCGAGTTTTATTCAATTTAATTCGAATAATGAAAAGAAAATTGAATACTCGTCTAGTAAAATAAAGATTGTTTTGATCATGTTACAAAAGATTAATCTGTCCATATTTTTTCTTATAGATACTTAAGGATAAGTCTGATGAAGATGGCGAAGATAGCAGAAGGAATTCCGATGGTCGTGGTACGTCGCAGCCGAGCGCTTTGCTCTCCCAGCTACTATCAAGTACTAACGGCCCAAACACGAATCGATCCCAAGACCACGGAGACAACTACCTCGACCGCATCGCTAGTTCGGGAATGAAACGGAAGTATGAAGACCCGAAGACACCGCAGGGCATTAAACGAGCTACCCCTGAAAATCAACAGGTATAATACATTGCTTATCTTGTACAAATAAATCAACGAACACCAAATCTTATTATAAGTGCGCGAGATTGGTACGACCATCATGGATGGTGGAGGGGAAAGACCAGAATATCAGCTTTTACCTAAGCACCAGCCATTGTTTCGAATGATAGCATTTTTAATCGACTTCAAATAACAACAATAAAGATCATCTCATCCAAAAAGAAGCAGGTTCTAATTTCTAATGTTTCTTTATCATTTTTTTTAAATTAATATTTTATTATTTTTAGTTCTCTACCCTATAATGCCTTTTTATTATTTGTACGCCGCCGCAAGGCAAAACATGCTGAGACACTTTTTATTTGACTATTTGACCTGTATTTTTCATGTTTTATTTGTTTGACAAATAAATTATCTTTATCTTTAAACTTTCAACAAAATAAATCTTTTGTCATTTAATTTAGGAAAGTAGTGAGAGATGGGGAGATATATATAAGTTATATATATAGGTTGCATGTTATTATCGATCAAAAGCGAATATTGTTTATTGTAACACAATAGACATATCTCGTAAGAAACATACAAAAAGAGAGATGACACAACAGGCACTGCTTATTTCTAGGAAGAACAGATCAATTTCTTTTTTTTGTATTAATATCTAATCTATTTAGTCTCCACCGACAGGTAAACGGCCATTGATGACAACTTAATAACGATAATTTGGTATTTTAACAGGTGTCATCAAGCGCGGTGCCCGTGGCGTCATCGGCGCCGTCGTCGACCGCCGTGAGCCCGTCGACGAGTAGCTCGGGCATGAGCCCTCTATGCCAGAAGAACCAGATCTTAGTGGCATTACTCGCGCGGCAGCAGACTGTACCGCCGCCACCCGCGCCCAACCCCGTGTTACGAGCGTATGGCGGCCCCCCCCGCCCGCGCCCCCCGCCCCCCGCGCCGGCACCGCTCCACCCCCACCACCCGCACGTGTCGCACCCCTCGCCGCATCCGCAGCATCAACACCAGCAGCACACGCAGCAGCGGCACCATCCCACCACGCTCTCCACTATGCTCACTACGCAGTAAGTTTTTTTTTTGTATAAACCATTTTTGTTATGATTGACTAGTGAATAATTATTCTATAGCATAAGTTCTGTGACATGAGAGGGTTCGTTATACAGGGTGAAAAAAAACCTAGCTACGAGGGTGGATCGGAAAGTATTCGGCCTCACCAAGAAAATAAACACGTACAATATTTATTATATTTTTATTTTTCTACGTATTCACCATCAAGTTCAATACACTTTTGCCACCTCCCTTGCAAAGCATTTAGACCGTTGAAAAAAAAAAGATTCTTCCTTACAGTCAAAATACGCGTCCACTGCTGCTTTGACCTTCTCGTTTATCAAAAATTTTTGACCCCCCAAGTGTTTTTTTAAGTCAGGGAATAAAAAAAAAGTCGGATGGTGCCAAATCAGGTGAATAAGGCGGATGCGATAACAGTTCAAAGCCACAGTTGCGAATTTCAGCCATTGACTGCACATATGTGTGAACACGAGCATTATATTGATGAAACAAGACTTTTTTCCTTAGCTTTCCAGGGCGGTTTTCTTTCATTTCCTCGCGTAAACGGCGTAGTAAGGTGCAGTAGTAATCAGAGTTAACATTACGGCCTTTTTCAAGATAATCAACCATGATAACACCCTTCGAGTCCCAAAACACTGAAGCCATCACCTTACTTGGAGACAAAATCGACTTAGCCTTTTTAGGGGGTGGTGAACCGGGTCTTCTCCACTGTTTTGACTGTTGTTTTGTTTCCGGTGTACTGTAATGAACCCATGTTTCGTCCATTGTAACAAAACGTTGCAAAAAATCATCTTGATCAGCTTCAAATAACTCCAAACAGTTGTGTGAAATAGTCAATCGCGTTCGTTTTTGTTCCACTGAAAGCAGCCGCGGGACCCTCCTCGCTGTACCTTGTGAAAACTAAATTCGTTGACTATGATGTTTTGCGTTCATTCATCTGAGATGCCTATAATCTCAGCTATCTCCCTAATTTTTAATCTACGGTCTTCCGTAATTAAATCAAGTACTTTTTCAATGTTTTCGTCAGTAGTGGAGGTTAAAGGCCTTCCAGAGCGGGGTTCGTCTTTCACGCTCTCCCTACCACGCTTGAATTCAGCTACCCATTTTTTTATTAATGAATATGACAGAACGGAATCTCCTAAAGTACTGACCATATCTTCATGGATGTCCTTCGGTGATAAACCCTTTTTATGGAGGTACTTAATCACAGCTGCTCAATTTGCTCCATTTTCAGAAATCATGTAAGATTGCTTGACAAATAAATTTATACAATCACAACTAATTATCGCAATAATGTGGGTAGTTTTAATTTTAAAAATTGAGTGGATTTGTCAGGCCGACTTTTTTCCAATCCACCCCGTATATTCAAAATCCTGAACCAGTATCACTTACAGTACACTTTTTTATCTTTTTTTTTCGGTGGGAATTTTTTTTTCCTAAACGTAGTCACTACTCGGGTGCACCCCCCGAGCGCTATCCGCGCCCCTCGTGAGCCTGGTGTAGGAGTAATGTCTACGTTTAGGCAAAAAATTTACTATTCCCATTGAAAAAAAAAAAAATATTTTTTTTATATAAATGTGTTCTTTGAGTGATACTGGTTCAAGATTTTGAATATAGCTAGCAGGTTTTTTATCACCGTGAATAACAGTGGCGTATAGTTTTCTTGAGCGTCGTTGGTCTAACGGCTAGTGGATCGGACTCGTAAACGAGGGTACCGAGATCGATCCCCAGTGCCGCCATGTACCAATGACTCATTTTCTGAGTTATGTACATTACTTGCACACCAACCGATGCTCTTACGGTGAGGGAAAACATCGTGAGAAAACCTGCACATTCGGAGACTGAATGTGAATGTGTAACCATGATCAGATCCTCTCAGCAGGGTCACGGAGGTCAGATGGCAGTCGCTCCACTGTAATGACTTGACCTACCAAACCCTAGATCATGGTCAAGCGTACCCCGAATGAGAAACAGGACTAAGCGCTAGGAGGAAGAAGAAGATCGTTTTCTTGACTTAACATAATGACTTTGACTCCACTTAACAACTTTCTATTGACAAATAATTTCAGGGAAAGAAAAATGTTGAACCGGTTTAGATCTTTTGGTGCTTTAACCAACTAAGCTGTCGTGCCTTCAAGTCAAGCAGCGAAATTTCTCATTCGCTTACTAAGCACATTACGTCTAATACTAAACTTTTGACTGTTTATAAAGACAAAGAACTATACATACTACTTCTGAATTTATATGACAAGCTCTAACTTTACTTAAGGCGGTTGCTGTGAAACCAAAATTGAAAAAGTCCCACTAGATGCCGCTGTTTTTAGAATTGGTAATTTCGTCATGATTTTGTCGATTATTTCATAATTAAGACAAGTTTTGCATAATGTTTTGAAATTGCCGAAAGCCTGTATCTATCTTTGACTGTTATAGTAAGGATTCAGTTTATTTTAATGTTTTATTTTCCCATGTATTGCGAAAACGTGCAATAAAAGTTTATTACGCACACATAGACGTTCGAATTGAGAGTTTCATTCATAAATTCTCGCGTATTTATCTGTCAATTTACTGGTTTTATCTGTCAGATTATCAGGAATCTAAATACAAATCAAAATTTTGAGTTCGTAACTTCTCTAGCATATTGGTCACTTATCACTATCATTTTCAGCGTGTTTTTACGCTCAGTTCTCAAAAGCCGCTTTTCGATTCTTGAGCACACAACATTCAGTTCATTGACAATCTGAATGCGGTCAATGAGGTTAGGCAACCTTCTGAAGAATTAAAGCGTGATGGGTGACCGTTTTTGTGCTTCAAAACACTCAAAAATAAAAGCAATCATATTTAAAAGCAGTATTTAAGGTTAGGTACACCTCATTCTAAAAGTTGACTATGATAGGTGACTGTGTTTGTGCTTCACTTAGCAATACCTTTTCGAAGCCGAAGCGGATTGTTAGTAGGCACCTATATATATCTAGGTAGGAAATCTGGATTGCGTCATGGTGTTGAAAATTTAAAAAGTCCAAGCTCATATTGTACATTTCGCAAAATGTTATATTCGTAAAATGTCTTTTTGTTAAAAATGACTCACATATTATTTTGAACTGAATTACGTCTAGGCGGGGTCTCACGGGAATTACGTCTCACGGGGAGGTGAGGCCACAGGCTAAGTCAAGCTGCCTATAAAGCGAGGACAAAGGTCGAGCTTTACATAGGGCCCCAAAAATGCAAGGTAGCCGAATTTTTTCAAGTTTTTTTAATTTTAAATATTGATATGGGACATCCACTTTGAAACCCAGATTGACGGATATACGTTTTTATAATAATAATAATAATAAACATTACACACTCAAAGGCCCACATTAAGGTTTTCCCTTGTGTCGTGGGTCCCTCGGAACACACATAAAGACAAACACAAATACCCATGATCCGAGAACAAACATTTGCTTTTCACACAAATATTTGCCCCGACTGGGAATCGAACCCAGGACCCGTCGATCAAGAGGCAGCGCCACTACCACTAGACCAAACTTGTGTGTAATAAATGTTGCTATAGGTAAATTACAAATATTACAATTCAAAATGACGGACATAATGTTTGTAAAAGAAAATACTGTCAAGTTTATGCCTCCCTGAAAGCATACCAACTGCGACCAGCTTAAGCATAAAATATTTCTTTCAAAACGTTTCGTGTTAAGGGATGGCTTTGCAAAAATTGAAACCCTGATTCAGAGAATCATTCTGAACTTTTCAGTGGAATTTTCCACTCATTTCACGTTATATTGATTGTTACATCAGATTTCACTCGTTTTTTTTGTTATCCTGGCTGTTACACGAGTGTAACCACGTCGAAGACCCTTTCCCCGTTAGTATCAACGCAGAAGAGATCGACTATCGAGTATCGATGTAACACATTAGAATGTGGTTTCGTATTAATAAGTAAAATATTCAAAGTTGCGCTTTTCTGACTATGCTATTTTATAACGGTATTATCTGAACTGGTAGCGAATTGGAGTATCTATTTTTCGGTTGGAATGAGTCAGGGTATTTTAACAATTGTCGACTAATAACCCTCTTAAATTTGAAGTCTATAAGTTCGTTAAAGTCCCATAAAATCCACTTGATGAAATTAAGGCCAGAAATTTTACAGCCAATGGATATACATCGTGTTATATCGTCTCTACAATAAACATCATAACAGTTACAAATAATTCTTAATTTGTGGTTTTACTTTATTAGTCAGGTCAAAAAAAATTGCAAAGAAATGTAGTTACTTTTTTCAGAATAAATGAGAGATAATATTTTTTATCAGAATAAAAAGACAACATACAGCCTGTCCACCATATTTGGTGGAACACCAATCAAAACGACATACTACGTTACGTCAGCAAGTGTTTCAAAATAACCCAATAAAAATAAATCCAAAATTAAATTCAAAAGTAAGATGGTCGCAAATCTAGGAATCAGTTGCGCGGTTAGTCATCCATTAATGTCATAGATTCATATACTTGACATTAGTAAACATGACAGCCTTGCGATTAAATTTAAAGTATTAAAATTAATTACATTGCTTTTATATAAAATTTTGCCCAGGAACTTAAAAATTGTGTCAGTTGACTTAGGACATTCTTCAGAACTTTTTTTCTGAAAAAGGGTATTTTTAATAGGTACACATTGTTACGTAAAGACACCGTTTTGATATTTCATTTGTATCTTTCGAACATCTACACGAGGAAGGAAGGATTACACTATTTCTCTGTTATTTCGTTTTATAGAACAACGAGCTCCATAGATTGATTTTCTTTACAGAAATAATTTGAAAATTTGTTTTTTAAATCACAATGAAGTTTGTTTTCTTTAATAATTAATGTTACAACAGATTATATTTTTCGCAAAGGTTTATTATTCCAAAAAAAATATATAGCAAATATCAGCACCAGCCAAATATCAGAACGGAAGAACTTAACAACACGAATCGTAATGTCATAATCCTCTTGAAATTTTTTGCTAGTAGTTCACTACTGGAAACGGAGTTACATAATAGTTTGACTTTGAATATTTAGCTTATCATTACGAAAAAAATGAGTGACAAATTTTGTTAAGTTAAACGATTTTGGTGAAAATAAATATTAAAATGATGTAGACAGTGTATTCAAAGCTAAAAAATAATTCGGTATGTGCTAGGTACCTGTCATTAAACCACTCTCCTCATCAATCTATGGAATTAATTAAAAAAAAAATTGTTGGCAGCCATATTGGTTTACAATGATACCGAATGTATTAAACTATATAATCATCCAAACTAAAGGTGCGTACCTAAAAAATTTTAGATCAATCAGTCAAAAGGAAGGAGTCAAATTTCAATTACTAGATAACAAGGCAAGCTAAATAAAATCATTTAAAAAACATTCTGATGTGTTTTATCGATAATCGATGCGATGTCTAGTGTGGTGTTACCTATGGGAAAAGTTATCTTTGTGTAAAAACCAGTGTTGCCACAAGGAACGAGTGAAATCTGGTGTCACAATCAGTGTAACCACGAGAAACGCGTGGAAAATTCCGCTATAAAATTGTTCAGAATGACAGCTTGAATCAGGGTTTCAGTTTGTGCGAAGCCGTCCTATACATTTTCATGAATCGTTTTGGAAGACATATTTAATGCTAAAGCAGGTCTCAGTCAGTGTGATTTCAGGAAGGCAGCGTTTCACATAAAAATTACCACCGCCAGCGTTTCACATAAAAATTACCCACGGCCCAAGTCAATGACCCAAGTTTTTGCCTCGTTCCTTTTCTTTTGAAATGCTTATTTTAAAAGTTTCCTGATTTAAAATTAAATTATTTATTGAATTATAGTCTATTTTATATTAAAAAATTATAATAATAGCGTAAATCATAAACATCCAAAACCTATATCGCATTCTGTACATTGCGTAGCGCTAAAGTAGATAACAATACCTTATTTAAGTTTCCGGGAAAAATGGTTATTTGGAGCCGATCATGATCTATGGTTTAAGAAATTTATTTCTCAAAAGAAATTGCATAGTTCACTTACTGAGAAATACAATTGCGGATACTTGCTTACAAAACAGTTATGTACAGATATTATTTAATATACCCATATCTGTGATCATATATTACACTATACTTTGTGTAAGCTCTACAGTGTATGTCTATAAAAAACATATTAATAAAAATATCATGGATTCCAAATTGAAAAAAACAATCAAAAATTAAAATAACCTAGTAAGCCAAAGCTTGTTCATAAGTTTTTTTTGAAAAAGACATTTTGCGAAAAAAACGTTTTGAGAAAAAGACATAATTAGCCTGACCACTTTTTGAAAATGTCCTTTTTCGAAAAGGATATTACGCGAAAAGAACATTTTGAGAAAGGACATTTTAAGAAAAATGTCATAATGAGCCTGAACACTTGAGGATATATCGTATTAAATTATAAATAACTAGCTTTCCGCCCACGGCTCCGCGCGCATGGTCTACAGGTTGCCCAGCTATGGTATAAATCGTAGCTTATGTCCTTTCCCAAGGTCTAATCTATCTCTGTAAACGGTTTAGTAGTTTAGGCGTGAAAGCATACTTAACTGAGAGACAGACAGACACACAGAGTTGCTTTCGCATTTGTAATATTAGTCGGGAATTAGGGATTTGAATTCTTCTTCTTATCGTGAAGGTAAAGTCAAATGTGTGGCAAACTTGGCTGGTGTTTCTAGGGATTTGAATTAATAACTAATCATACCAGGTTGTAAAAAAAAATGAGAGACTCGTTTAGAAGTTTTTTAAATCAACATTTTATTTTCCAAAACTATGATAGGCTGATATAAATTTTTTCTCGTTTTGTACTTGTTGGGCCCTTTATGAGACGGTGGATCTTGGAAAGCATTCTTTTGGCAGCATGCATGTTTTATAAAAATTAGTCTTGTCCCAATGCCCCATTCCCGATGTTCTGAGTTGACCCTGTATCTGTAATGAAATTATTTCTTACTTAGGTACTTACTCTAGAAAAAGGCAATGAATGAGCCTGTCAAATGCTCATTGATTGCAAAAATGAAGTTTTTAAAATAATGAGCATATTAAAAACACTCAAAAGCGGGGGGCTTGTTTCTCTTTAAAAGGCGTTTCTTTTTATAAGGCGACTTTGATATGTAAACGAACCTTTAGAGTTTAGAGGCTAATTTTCTTTAAAACTGAAAACTTTCCTCAAAGAACCTATTTGAAATTCTCAAAATAAATTCGACTTCTTAAATTTTCATACCTACTTAGTAGGTAAATCAGCTGATCACTCGAGTTGAATGGAGAGGCTAACTATTGTTTTCACATTTTGACCTGATCCCTGGGAAAAGCTTTTCAGTTTAGTGGGAAAACAGAACGGGACCCTTTCTACGGCTACAATAAAATGAAAACTTTTTGTAGATTACTGTTACTAGAATTTTCACTTAATATACCTACCTACGGCTTACAAATACTTACGACGCATTTTTTGGTTCATGTTTTAGGAAAAATATAGTTCGAGACAGCTTGGGATTCGGCCTCGGTCACGCGTAAGCTGTTAGGTGATTTGCTTATTTTAATTTAATGGTAATCGGACGTTCTTATGAACAACCATTTGTACCTTTCTCAAATTAGAGGAAATACAAAATCTACAAAAATTAGAATCATAACAAACAAATCAATGACAACTTGACACATTTCATAATCTGTGACATTAATCAAAATGCGTTTGAAAACTATACATTTCGGATAAAGCCTTGCAAAAAATTAAAATAAATAAGTATAAGCGTTTCTAAGTAGTTTTTGTTATATATATGTTACCTTAAATTTAAATTTAATTAAAATAACGCGATATTTAACTCATTTTACATTAATTTTTATGAAACAAAGTTAAACAGTATCACGTTTCAGAACGGCCAGTTTATGTATGGCGGGAAACATTTCCTATCTATGTATCTGTCAATTTCTGTAAATGTAACGCACACAAACAGAAGCTAGGCAAAAATTTTAATAATTTCGAAGACTTATAATTTAAAAATGGTTTGATTTATTAATAATTTTATTCGGTTGCCGAAAACTAGATTTTTTAAACAATTTTTCAAAGTAGTTTGGAGAATCTGATATACTTTCAGTCCGGCGTGTATTGGTGAAACGTGTTGTATGAAAATGACACCTCAGCAACCGCCTTAACGACTTCTTTACTACAACTTACCACAAGCTTCTACGACAATTTATGTATTGTTAATTGTACAAAGGGCATATCAGGTTACCTCACGCGTGAACTCTGTGCTGTTACGATAAAAACAGTTTTGCAACAAAAATGGGCTAACCTGATGCGCTGGTCTCTGTACTTGTTGTAATGCAGTAATGTCTCTTGCAGTAGGCCTACGGTGAACGTAAACGGTGGTGTGGGCGGCGGAGGGGGTGGAGGTGGTAGCGGGGGCGGGGACATGATGCCCGCCAGCCACCTGCAGCTGGTGCTGACCGGCGGCGCGCGCGCACACTACCCTGCGCAGGCGCACTACGCCACCACCGCGCCGCATCACCACTACTCGCCCCAACCGCCGTTAGTATCATCTTTATTCTGGACGCATAATGGGCCATCTTAGAGCCTAAATTTGGAAATGGGAGCCCCTATCAACTATATGGACGCATATTTGTGACTGAAAATGGAAAGCTATAACTTTGGGGACAGTCGTTACGGATTAGAACTATTATTATTAGCTTTAAGAATCGCTCTTATTGACTACCCGGAAAGTTGTAACTTTTCATTTTTTCAGTTACATTTTATTTGTATACTTTTACAATCATTTTGGGCACATATAAACAAAATGAACTATAAACAAAATGATTACAAGCTCCAATCACTAGTTATTGGGTGACTTATAATTAATTTGAGAAAATTAATCAAAATCTTAATGAAATATGAAGAAAAAAAACTCTATACAGCCTGTGCAATTAGCTTATTAATTTAGTTTGAGAAGCCAAAACTTTTTGAGAATTTCGTATGGGTTCCTTGGGGAAAGTGGTTCAGTTTCATGAGGTGGAATCATCCCTTAATGTCTCCCTAGGTTATTAAGAGCCACTAAGTACTTAATTCAAAGTAATTACAAACGCGAAAGTGTGTATGGATGTTGGTAACTCTTTCACGCTCTAAACGGCTGGACCAATTTTGATATGGAGGTAGCTGACAACCTGGATCAACACATAGGCTACATACTTTTCCCATATTCCCACGGTAACAAAGTCCTGGGCGGGAAGCTAGTAATATGTACGCGAATGTACACCCGTTTTAGTATTAAATGTGTTCAAATCGCTAAAGTTTAAAGTGTTATAATAGGGAATATGCATGAATTTTTTAATCGCATTGATTAACAAAATATGAAAATACCGTAGTTGAGATGACAAAAAGTGTAATTACAATTAAAATCGGCCATGAAATACGGCCGATATACGCATTTAAAACTATTAATTACGCACCGATTAGACAGAGAGATCCGACATGGGCTGTGACGTCACATGTCACTACGTCCATACAAACTCCGTGTTAAATTTCGTTTTGCTAGAAAGAGATAGAAATAAATCTTCAATGGCTTATATATTTTTTTAATTTCATAGTTATTCGAAAAATAGTTTTACTAAACTGATTATTACATGAATGAGGATTGTTTTTTAAATAAAAAATAACATGCATATTCCCTATTATAAAGTAGTGTTTACATTGGTACACAGAAGCGGCAGTACACGAGCGCAGCCGGGCACGGGCGGAGAGAGCGAGGTGCCAAACGACCAGGACCTGTCGGACATCCTGGACGAAGTGATAGACAACATGCCCGACGCAGACCGCCCCGCCCCGGAGAATGTCCTCGGCGATATGGAGAACAACCGGCAGATGAGATCTGAATATTCGGTGAGTTGACCTTAGACCCTAGTGACGTCTGTTTGTCATTAGTTGATTATAGTGTAGCGAACTGCAATCTGGTTTTTTTGGAGAATTCACACAGCATCATCTAACAAGCAAGGCTTGTACAGTGGGTGTAAGATAACTGATGTAATCTATGTATATATGAAAATGGATGTTTGTATATATGTTATCAGTTATAACATAACAATTCATTTAATAACATAACATCTTCAAAAGTCAAAATTAAAAAAATGAAATAAAAATGACAATTTAAAAATCAACCCGAGTCATCCCAGGTGCAATACGGTTTTGTTATCGGTCACTCAAAAACTACTGTTCGGATTTTCATACGGTCTTCACCAACGGATGGTGTGATTCAAGAGTAAGGTTTATGTGTGCAATTCATTCCCGTAATTCCCACGGAAACGAAGAAGCTAGTTCTTATATGCTTTTTATTACCCGACTGCGCGACGCAAAGGAGGGTAATGTGTTTCTCAGCCTATGTATGTATGTGGGTTTGTACCTTTGTGGCACTATTTAGACCAAACGCGTGGGTAGATTTTGATAAATGATACGTCGTTGGATTTGTCATGACAGCGCGAATGTCATAGAAAGTATAAAAATTTTGGAAAAATCAAAATGGCCGATTTTGGACGCCATAATGTGAAAAAAATTAAATGGAAATCGACGAACTATGTCAAGTGGGGTATCGTTGAATAGGTGTTTGAAAATCATTGTTAGGTTTCTCATATCGTTTTTCAATAAAAAATACCGTTAAGGATCTATAACGCTTTTAATTAGTAACGATTTTCACTTCGGAAATTATTAAATTTTTATGCAAGTGAGATAAGTATAGCTAATGAGAAAATCAATATACAAATATAAATATCTGACCCTAACTAAAGAGTGTACAAAATAAAATTAATTAATAAAAATAATAAAAAACCCGACTGCGTCATAAAAACTGAAAATAAAAAACAAGTAATTCCAGTAGTCGAGACTTTTGTTATAGAATAACATAACGATTTTAACAATCGGGACCCATCAAAAATGCAGCTTCCTAATAATGGGTCCCGATTGTTAAAATCGTTATGTTATTCAATAATATTCAATAACAGAAGTCTCGACTACTGGAATTACTTGTTTTTTATTTTCAGTTTTTATGACGCAGTCGGGTTTTTTTATATTAATTAATTATAAATACATAAATATTACACATGAACACCCAGACTCCTCACAAATACTTGAAAATACGATTTCAAATGACGGGAGTTGAACCCGTAACATTCAGATCAGTAGGCAACGTCATTACCGATTGAGCTATCATGTCAGTTGGAATTATGACCGCGTAAAAACTCGTTTTCCTTTCCCAAATACACCGCCTTTGTCAATTCTCCGATTCAATATAACTTCAGGCGCGCGACAGCTTGCAAGGTTCAATTTTATCCTTGTATTCCTCACAGCAAGTTAGAATCAAAATATGAATTTAACGGAAAATCTCATTTTGCAACCAGCAATTTTGCACGATGCAGATTTAAAGCAAAGTAGACTTATTTAAATTTCATCACTTGTGACTATATCTAGTAGCTTCTTTTTATTATGCAGCATTATATTCTAGACGGCATAGGATTATCTTTTTCCACACATTGTGATATTCTTATAGGCATTACTTTCTAGAACTTGTGAATGCTTTCCAACCTTGACTAACAATTATAACCTCGCTCTGTAAAAACTGTATAAGGCTTATCGCTGCACTCTATTTGCGTTTGTTTTGCACTAGGTCAATACCACTGGGTAACGGCGTATTATTCATACTTAGAAACTGCTGGGAGTTTTTTTCCAATTCATTTTTAGAATGCGTCATTGATTTTGATGCAACTTGGCAGACGTTTTGTTGTTAAACAAATGATTTTAAACCGGTTTGGTTTTGGTGTAGTTGCCAACCTCTTAAACCCGATGATGGTGCAGGGTTCGTTTCCCGATCAGAGCAAACAGTGTGTGAAATCCAAATGTTTCCTTATAGGTCTTTATTCATGTGATTATTATGACCTGAACCACAATACACGTGTAAAAATCTTAGCGCGTTGTTTTAAATTTAATTTAGTTAAATTTTTAGGTGCCTCTTTTTCAATTAATTACAAAAAGTTCATCCAGCGAAATCATTGATAAAAAAATTAAGTTACATTAAAAGAAACTGCTAAAGTTGATGTATTTTTAATTTTTTAAAAGGCTAGATCGAGGGCGCTGCAGAGGTCTTTTGCCCAGTAGTATACATAGGCTAGTATAAGATAGGATTCTAAAACTGTTTTTCCTTTACAGGGCGTAAAAGAAAACAAGAATGCGATGATCAACGCAATAAGGCAGAGCCTGATGCAATGTGAAACAGTGCAGCAAGTCAAGAGCCCCGTTGCGTCAAGTCCTGGAGCCCCGCCTGTTTATGCCGTGCAAAGCCCGGTACGTTTCATTTCAGTACAAAGGGATATAACCTTTTCTGATTTCTTTCTGGTTGAGAAGCACTGTAAGATAACAAAGAGATTTGCAAGTTTGATTTTCCTGATTTTTGCAAGTTTGACGTCTCAACGACTGAATGTATTTTGACATTTCATGAGTAATTAATAAATCAGGCGCTGGACCTAACACATAACTTTCTACGCAAACCGAGTCACGGGCAGATACCTGGTACAGTTATTCATATGGTGACATTGAATCAACGAAAATTTGAATCTTAATTTTCCCCAAGATATTAACAAGAAATACTAAATAAAATACAAAAAAATACTTATAAAATACACTACACAAATTAATTTAAAGTAAAGGATAAGGAACTGAAAAAAACAGTCTTCATACTTCGACCTCACTTCGGACCACTTCCTAGCTAGATTTCGAAGTCGGCTTTAATCGGTTCCTCGGAAAATGTTATTAATTTAATGAAAGAAAGAAGAATCTATGTACTTAATATGGGTTTTTTTGGTTTTCTCAACTTGTACTATGTTCATCATGTTCGGAATACATTTTCCTTTGAATTTTAACAAAACGTGTCTATAAGTTTTAACTGTAACATTTTTATAGACTGGGCAGTGCAATATGAGCGGCGTCAGTCAGTACGGCATGGGCGGGGGTGTGAGCGGCGGCGGGGCGGGGGACGAGGCGGCGCGCGCGCGGGCGCTGGCTGCCGAACAGCAGCGCGCCCGCTTGCTGCAGATGCAGCGCTCGCAGCAGATGATCGTCTCGCCAGACGTAACTATACACACTTATTACTGCTGTATTCGGTGTATGGGAGACGGTTAAGTCTTCTGGCGAACATAATTACACCATTTAAAGTGGAGTCTTAACTGTTTCTTTGGAAATTTTGGTTTTCAATTATACTGTTCCTGTCGATCGATTAAAGCGTAAAAACAGGTTTACGGTTTAATCGATCGACAGGAACAGTATACTAATTGAAATGTTAAAGAAATAATCAATTAAAACTGGCCGTTAGAAGCAATTAACTGAATCATTTTGGTTATTTTTGTCAAACACCATAAAAATGAGGTCTAAGAACTTTAACAAGTATGGGTCAAATGTTTTTGCATGGTCTATACCAGCTTGCCTTAAGACTTGTACTCTAAATATTGTGCCTCTTTCCTCCGCAACTCTCTATCTTGAGCCCTTTCCATACATCTTCGATAATGTATCCAATTGGTCACACCATCTACGGTTTTTTTTGAAACAACTGTTCGCCGGTGATTTTGACCCACAAACTTAGATCGTCTGATTTGTAGCGCTTCCGAGGCTTCTCAATCCGTACACACATCAGTCTATAGATCGATTCAAGTTTTTAACTCTCGCCAAATACATGATCACTCCCCAATTGAACGTAAACTAATACTTAATGTTTGTTTGTACAGGCTGCAGAACAAACTCAACAAGACTTGGGTTCAACTATAAACGCCCTCGTGTCAGCGACGCCGCCTAACGTTACTTTGACGCGCACTGACTATCATCACTTATATCACCCATCTAGTGAGTATCATGTGATTTGGACTTTATACTCAATTAAATAAGGTCGAAAATGTTGTGTATTGATAACT
Organism: Aproaerema taeniolella; assembly: GCA_949987775.1. NCBI lineage: Eukaryota > Metazoa > Arthropoda > Insecta > Lepidoptera > Gelechiidae > Aproaerema > Aproaerema taeniolella. The sequence continues at coordinate 12,232,830 of OX465246.1, forward strand.
ACATGTTTTCACTGACTACGCCGCAGCCGCGTGTAGTGAAATCCAGCTACATAGTTGCTTAATCTTTTGACGGCCGGTTTGGTCGAGTGGTAGTGACGCTGCCTCTCGATCGGCGGGTCCTGGGTTCGATTCCCAGTCGGGGCAAATATTTGTGTAAAAAGCAGATGTTTGTTCTCGGGTCATGGGTGTTTGTGTCTGTCTTTATGTGTTCCAAGGGACCCACGACACAAGGGAAAACCTTAATGTGGGCCTTTGAGTGTGAAGCGTCTTTTTTTTTTTAATCTTTGAATCTTTGTTTCTTTCTTACAACTTGTATTTTATTCTTAATCGATATATTTCTTATGATTCCAGACCAAATGGGTTCAAATTATGGTACAAATAAAGTAACCTCGCCGCAGCAGAATCCAATGCTAAGCCGGCAGTTAAGTGTAAGTAAACTATCATCACCGTCAACACAATAATATCAGCCAAAAGGTGTCCACTGCTGGACAAAAGCCACACTTGACGAACTCCATTACTTCAAACTTTCTACTGCTCGCATCCAGTGGCTTCTCATGACTTTATACTCAAGACATGGTAAATCGAATCTGGAACGCGATTCGAATGATCCAGAATACCCTGTATTAAAAACATTTGTAATGATGTGGAGTGAAAAAAAAAAAACTTAGAATGTACCAGCTGCTTACTGTTCCCAGGCATACTGTAGAAGTCAGTAAGTGCGACGGGAGGATTTTGCTCTATCGCGGGTGAAAGGCTGACAACCTATTGCCTAGCAGTAAGATCTTATAGGTTAAAAATAATAATATTAAAGACACCTAATATATTACATTACATACGCTCACGTCTGTAATCCCATGCGGAGTAGGCAGAGCATCAGTAGTTCAGAACCACTTGACGCCACGTTTGACATAAATTACTGTGAAAAAAAAATCTGAGGGTTGTTAGATGGAACCTTATATATAGTGGTGAGAGTTTGTCAACGTTTCGCCCACAGTACAGCAAGACCCTGGCGATCCTATTACTGGATTTTACAGTATTCTTGGAAAGGGTTGGCAGCTGGTTCATTCTAAGTTTTTCTTCCACTCCCAGTCCAATATAAAGTGGTGAAACACCCTGAAATATTTGCAGGGCTCCGGTTCCGGCTACCCCCACTCTGGCTCGCACCCCGCGGCGCTGCACACCCCCCCGCAGCCCTACCTGCGTCCGACGCGCCCGCAACTTGGTGAGTACACTGCCATTGGAGTCTTTGGGAACCGGTATTGAAAAGACACTTGATCAAAGTGCGGTTCACTTCCACTGTCACTCCCCCCCCGCCACCTCGCCTTCTTATCCTACCCTAAAGGTTCACTTCCACTATTTCGCTCCCCCCCCTTATCCTTCCCTAAACCGGAATGAAGTCAATTGAACTGACAAAAGAGTAGCATTTTCACCCTCAGGGAACCGTAACAGAACAGTCACTTGAACAAAGTGCGGTTCACTTCCACTGTTTCGCCCGCCCCCTTTATTCTTCCCTAAACCGGGAATGAAGTCAATTGAACTGACTAAAGAGTAGCATTTCCCCCCTTAGGGAACCGTAACAGAACAGTCACTTGAACTAAGTGCGGTTTACTTCCACTATCTCGCTCCCCCCCCCCTTTATCCTTTCCTAAACCGGGAATGAAATCAATTGAACTGACAAAAGAGTAGCATTTTCACCCTCAGGGTACCGTAACTGAACAGTCACTTGAATAAAGTACGGTTCTCTTCCAACTCCTTCGGGAAGGCGGGCCTTAAAAGGGCAAAAAAGGTCACCTCCATTGTATTATCTCCTTCTGTACCCCTCCCTAAACCGGGACTAAAAATCATTAGCATTACAAAACTTAAAGGGAATTTGACCTGAACTAACAAAATCTGAAAGGTTCACCTCGTTCGTATCATCTCTACTTTCCCTACACAAAACCTTTATAGAAAAGTCGTCTATACAAACTAAAATTAAAATAGTTGTCGCCCTTTACCGACGTCAAAAAAAGGAGAGCGCAATTCGAAATGTTGTCTTGTTTTACCTCTGCGTCTGACGACGGGGATTTTGTATTGAGTTTCGCTAAGTGTAAGAAGACTGGAAGATTCTTTTTTCCGTTGTCTTTCAAAGTTGATCTCACATATTTTTTTTTTTTGGTTGTATTGAGAAAATGGTCCCAATATTAAATTTGATTTATGAAAAGGTTAAAAAAACGGTTTTGTCGTCGGAATTAAAATAATTGTTTTAATGGTGTTTTGAATGTGTGGCGAATATTCTTTATTCTACAGAAAGGTTGGGTTTGTGCTACGTGCACACTTTCAGGAAGTTCCATTAAAAATACAAAAATCTGAATGATTAAATAATTTCACAAATAAACGGTTGTAGTGTCTAGCTAATGACTAAAGTAATTTTTGGGTTTGAAGTGTCCTTTTTTTAGAAAAGTGTCCATTATGTAGATAAAGTTACATAGCATTGTTGACATGAATTAGAGTCACTATTACATCCTCTCTGTTCCTATATCTCTATTTTTTTAAATTTTGTTAATACTTTTACTGATACAAGCACTGACATAACATGTTCACAAAATTAGACATTAAATATTATATTGTGGTCCAAGCTTCAGAAATTTTTGTTGTGTTTTTTTAATGTACATTTGTTGGTTGTATTCGATTTAATACTTTTAATTGTTAAAATTTCAAATGGCTTTGAGGGTACGTACGCTAAAATTAACAAATTTTTTATGGTGGTGTCGCTATATTGTATAAATCGGTATCTCCATGGGTTTGTATTTACGTAATCAATCCTTCAGTCTGATCCAAAGGTATCCTTTTATGATATGCTTTTTCATAAGACTACTAAATTTTATATTTTAGGTTTAGGTAGGTAGATACTTAGAATAGATTTTGAAAATAAATTTTGTTTTTTCCTGAAAGCATGTCTTTAAAACGAATACATTCTTCAGCATGTTTTGTAGATTATTATTAGCTATAGCGAAATTCAACGGGGCCGGGACCGAGCTGCCCGGATTCCCGAACTAATTGCATGCTACGGCTTCTCTATTTGAACTATCGAAACCGAGACGATGAGAACTCGGCCGAGTAGCGAGGTCACTCTCCCTAGGTTCTCGAGGCGCGAGGTCCGTCGGTTCGGGAACGCAAGCGCGGCTGACTTTCTGAATGTACACCCTCGCGGAAGAAACCACGTGCGGTAAACTAGCAGGTGGGGTCACTCACCCGGTTGTCCCAGGTCTAGGCCGGTTCGGGTCGGTATCGAGGCGTCTTACGCGATAAGTAACGCGGCAGGAGACGCATCGAAGTAGGTAGGTGCGTGCGCGTATCGTGTTTGGAGCTAAGTATAATTTAGCGGCGTGTGTGGCAGTGGGCGGCTACTACGAGGAGGGTGGCGCCAGCGCGGGCTACTGCGGCGAGTTCGCGCGCCGACACGCGCCGCTGCCCGCACACCCCGCCCACCCCGCCCACCCCGCGCACTCGCCGCTCGACCACCACCAGCCCTGTGAGTACCACAACACGCTGCGTCGCCTCACATACCCGCTAAACTCCCCGTGGAGTGTCCAGAGGCATATTGCCTCTACCTTCATTACTATCCGGATTTAACTTGCTTCTATTGAAATCGGTGCCCGGGACAGTTCCAGTATTGATTTTATTATAGTTGTTGAATACATTTTGTATTTGTATATTGACTTAACTCTCACATTTTATTCAATTGAGTTTTTCATGCTTCACATTTCGATTTGATTGATTACAATTATAATTGAGAAGGTAAGGTGTGATGCTGAGGTAACTAGAAGTAATTGCATTTGTAATTATGTACCTATATCTATCTATGTACGAATATTTCCCTAACTATCGCTCTGCATGACTAATATATTTCCGCGCTTTAGAGAGACTTCGCTTTCTACTTTTCTCTATAATACCTGCATTACCAATAATGTCAATTATATTTTTCTTCAGTTTGGATCAGTCTGTTTAAAAGATTTGCAGTGAGCCAGTGGCCCAATAAAAAAATGCTATCTAAATCCTACATGAAAAGTAGACAACCGTGAATCAATTTGTTGTGTATTGTTCGTTTATTTAACCAGCGCAGTTTCAGTAATTCATATGATAATTGATGTGGCACGATAAGCGTCGTTCGGACGTCTAATGCATTAAGGGTATCTCATACATTGAGTGTTAAATAGCTACATTTTGTACAAGCGCCGCTTTGTGACATGCAGTGGTATTCGGTACCTGCGCGCGGTCGCTCGCTTAACGCATCTTTTTCTTGTCATAATCTACAATTTGCAGGTTCAATATCCTTCAAAATGTAGAATATGTCCAGAAAATGTAACTTCGATTAATATGACTGATCATGATTACACCTGTCACAGAACGGATCGGATATTAGTTGATTTAGACGTCCGAATTTCTCTTTTCCGTAGCATGGACTGTTAAGTGTATACGATTTTTAAAAAACTGTGTTAGTGACGTGTATCGTTGGCTATAGGTGCAGGTAACGGCGGCGGGGTGGGGCCGAGCGCGGGCGGCGCGGGGGGTACGAGTGAGTACGTGCGCAATGAGCTGCGTGCTGTCGTCGGCGCGCGCTCGCGACCTGATCTCCACCCACAAATGCAACCCGATCTCGACCAACTCATCTCCTTCGATATGCCCACTCCCGGTTAGTATTACACTCCATACTTTTATACACGACACAAACTATTAACACAATAGGTATTCGAACAGTTTTTTTACACTGTATGTATTTGTAGACTCAGATTTTAGTTTTATATAATTTGTATCTGTACTGTCTTATTTACATTGAACAAGACAGCATTTTTGAAATTATTCGGTTTTTCAACATCGCTAGAAATATTTTACTAGTTGGAAATTGGTTTGGCATTTTGGGTATCGAATATTGTTGATTGTTTAATCTCAGCGTTAATATAATTTAATTTAAAGACGATGTGTAAGTTTATGAAACTTATAAGTGGATAGCCAACTTTATAAAATTAAAATATTGAACACCCACGCTAACAAACAGTGATAGATAAAAAAATAAAAAAATTACTAGCCTTTGCCAATATCTTTTCTCATTCGGAAAAGTAGTTCATTTCGGAAAAGTAGCCCCGTGTAATGAATCGCGTCTGTCTTTCAAAGAAAAAACTTAAATACGCTACGAGAAGAACGGGCAACCAAACAAACACTCAAATATAATATTACTAACGATAAGAATCATAATCCAAATGGCGAACAATTGTTCTCTGACTTTCTATAAACCATATACAAGGCTTTAGGTATCTCTCTTTCAACCTCTCGGGTGGTTAATCAGTCCATGAAACTGAACAACTTCCCCAAAGAACATAGGTCAAAATACGAAAAAAAAAATATGCTGATGACGTTTGTATGGGAACTCAAAAATTTATTTTTTATATTTTGACCTATGTTCCTTGGGTAAGTTGTTCAGTTTCATGGACTGATTAACCACCTGAGAGGTTGAAAGAGAGATAGCTAAAGCCCTGTATAAGGTAGTGAGAACAAGACACTAATTCCTAAGAGCTCGCGCTTTTCACAAAAGTTATGAATGCTATTGATGTGTTGATGTTTATTGTAGTTTTATTTATTAATAAATGTTGTATCTACTGTTTACCCAATTTGTAAGGAACACCACCCAACATGCATCAAGGAGAAATAGTTTACTTCAGTTGTATTACATGAAGTTCGTACTTATACTTAAGTTCTACTAAGTCATAATTTAGGAAATGTAGTTTCTTGAAAGATATGACAGTAGCAACTTGCGACCCTAGTGTCTAGGACACAGGTATGAGATTTGCCCGAGTGGTGCGGGCTGGCAATGTATCGTGTGTGCGTACGTAGGTGGCGGCAGTGGGGGCGGGCGCGCGGCCTCCAGCGCCGGCTCGTGGGACGCACAAACCACCCCGGTAAGCTTGGGACGCGCCAGCGGGACCAATCACCTAGTCACCACTCTTTTGTATCGATTTTCATTATTTTTGTAGACCTACCTATGATTACGTATTGAGTCTGCTCTTCTGCGTGTGTTGTCGAGTCGATCATCTTGATACCTAGATTGCTGATTTCGAGGAATGTGCCAACGTTAACTACACAATCCGTATTAATTCTTACTTTAGTACCGCGATACAGCTGGCTCAAAACTCGAGGGGACATAGTATTGCGACATTGAAAACATTCAGAATCAAGCATCGCTCCATTGTCGCACCGCGTTGCTATCGTTTTAAGATAATGGCGGTGTCATGCATTGCGTACACGTAATTCCTAATGCGTACGTGCGCGTAGTGTATACTTTGTATTGAATGAACTCAAAAGTCTTTAAATTTTTATTCATCACAAAGTACGCACTACGTGTATGTCTGTGCCACGTATTACTTTTACTGTGTGTGCCAATATTAGCCATCTCAAATCATCTTAGTACTTTGTTAAATATCGAGAAGTGAAGACATTGACACATTCCCAGTATTACTGAATAAAGCTTTTGTGATGTGATGTCTAATATTTCTTACTACATAGCATATTCTAGTGAGTTTCAAAACTGTATTATTGTCATCGTACTGTGTGATTTCTTATTCTTCAATGTAGTAACAGGGGCTTTGTCTGTCAATGTAAGCAATGTAAAATTGTAACTACTATTTGCATTTAATTGACGAAAATATTTGTATTCTTTCGCGCACAGTTTCATCTCTAAATAAAATCTAAACTTTTTGTGACTAAATGGATTTGGGATAATAATACAGTTTTCACTGCTATGACTATTGCAGTACATGCGTACATTTCTAAATGTAACTAGAGGTTAGTTTAAAGAATTATTATAAAATCGATCGCTTATAGGAACTTCTTTAAAGATTTAAGCTTGTTATCAAACAGGGAACAAGTCGCATGCCCGGACTGAATCATGGTGAAGGTTTTGTGACATTGTATTTATACAACAGTGACTTGATTACTATGTTTTCGCAATAGTTTGCTTATTGTTTGCCGCTGAAATGTTGTCGTAGCGTTCCTACGATTTATTTCATTCAGTTACGTAGCCTTACATAAATAATTCAAATGACTGCATGGTGACATTCGCGATCTTTCAATCGAAACAATTTTTGACTAGATATGAGGGCGATCAAAAAGTAATAATTACGGCTAAGATGTGTCCGCAATTCCGACTTTGTCTACGCCAAATCCAATGTTTGAAGTGGTGCGACAGTGTAGACATAGGTGAAAGTCGCGAGGCGCATGTTGACGCGAATAGATTTTAAAAAGATGATTGTGTAGTTTCATATATTTAAACATGTACAAAAGTTTATTAATTTAAAACCTCTTATTATCATAATGTTGCTGGAAATAAAAACGTTTTGATCTGCCCTCTAAAATAGACCACAGTTTTTCCTTTTCGCTTCTAAAAATAATATATTTCAAATTAAATTAATATAATTTTCAGATCACAATTCAATATTGTAAGTCTAGAAGTATCAGTTACTTTTATGTAGTATATTTTAGGATGTTATGTCCAAAATATTTAAGTTCTTTATTGACTGCTTTGAAATAATGTCGTATTTTAAAAGTGATATTATAATTAATATTATGTAAACATCTTGTAACAGTGAAATTGTATTCAATTTATTCATAAATTACTCAGTTGACTTTGACTTAAATAACGTGTTTACATATGTGACTTACGTTACTTCATTTCACTTATAGATTTTATTATAATAATAATAATGTCAAAGCGCAACTATAGTCCTATCTATTTATCAAACTTATCTCGTAGATGGTATTGCGGCATGAGTGCTTCTGAGTTTGAGTCTGGACGCGCACTGCCCTCGAGTGGACGGCGGGTGGATGGACGATGTAGTCGCGCTTAGCATACTGTACGGTGATGCGGGAGGAGGATGACGAGGAAGGATGGAATAGTAATGTTAGATGTTTGTGTGATACAGAGTACTACGGAGGCGGGCTCGGCGGAGGCGGCGTCGGCGGCGGCGGGCGGTGATGGGGCGGCGGGTGGCGCGGGGACGGGTGCGGGGGGCGCGGGGGCGGGTGCGGGGGGCACTGGGGCGGCGGCTAAGGCCTCGCTATTGCAGAAGCTGCTGTCGCAGTGACTGCGTGCGCCCCGCCTTGCCTCGGATCCGCATCGCCCCGCTCCGCGCTCATATTTGCATTTATTACTGTCTCGCTGTTCCTGATGGACTACCCGACGATTTTTAGATTCCATCGTAACGAACGTCGTCGTACCGAGTTACGGTCTACGTGGTACCTCTGCGGCTGTAAAGCTCACGACTGTGAGTATAATTTAGTACACGTATTTATAGAATGTTTTATAGTATGACCATATGTAGTCTGCGGTTTTTTCGTTTAACGGCGAAAGTATGCAAAACGTGGCGAACGTCTGGCGAATCAAGCTTCTCTGGAAGTTCGCACCGCGTAGTGATGTCTCCTCTCACGATTACCTCTCGCCTACGGTCGCTGTTAAATGGTCAGGCTGCAGTAGTGCTAGTGATATTTTCGAGTTGTATAAATCGTTTCGTTGATGATGATTCGTATGTTTTGTCTTAACTTAAGTTCTTTGAGAACGATGTTTAAGAATATTCTTATTTCTTTAACTATTGTATAGTCTTTTTAACAATTTAATAATGTTCGATACGAAATACGATGGTAGCTTCCTATGGACGGAACAAAACAACGTGATGTACAATATGATTGACTCATGCGCCTAGTAACTACATGATTTACAATAGAAATATACCGCGTGCAATATTGTATAGAAATAAACACATATTTGGCGTTGTGAACGTTATGTATTATAGTATGAAAGTCAGATGTTACCTGTTACGACAAAGTAATTTGTATTATAGTTTATTTTGAGAGGTCGCGTCGAGTGGTCTCAGATAGACGGAGTGAAATCTGTTTGTGTAAATAATGTGTTGTTAAATTATACCTGTTGCTTTATTGTAAATATTCTGTTGTTATGTATCATTGTGTTTCGTCTTAAATATCTGTACTTTTCTTAGTAATATATATTTTTTTGAATATTGATTAAACATTCACAACTTATTTCACGGTTTTAAAGTTATCCTTATTTTTATTTGCTAACGAGCTGTATTTTCTATTCATACTGGTTTGACATTACAATACACTTACATTGACAATTAATCCTGCGCTCATTTAGTTTTTGTTTGCGCTAGTCTCAGATAATTTAGTATAACAGTGTTTGGCTAAGATAGAAAGTTCGGTGGTCGATATTTTTATTGATATGGTCTCTTGTGTCTCATACTTTTTAACCAAATTCCTTGGCTTTTTCTTAAAATTGATTTATTCATGGTGTTATAAAGAGATAGTTTAATCGAGCCCCAAGTTGGAATGTTAATTCTATTGTTGAAGAAAAAATCATACTTAACATCTCCTAGGTATTTACTTTTTATCGGTTTACCACTGACCTGTTTTGAATGGAGTGAATGGAGGCATTACGTAGTGTTAGTATTTGTACCAGTTCTATCTACCTAATTAAGGGGTGAAATTGCCATCGCTTAAATTTATACGACCTCGGTGGAGTCATAGTCGTCTATGACACTATGAGATCGGACAGCTAAGTAAAATGTCGTAACACGACTTAATTCGTGGATAAAATATCGTTAATTCCGATATAACGCCTAGGAATTTTAAAGGAACTGCATTAAACTGCTGAGTCCTGCACCATGTTTTATACTGCATCGCAGATCTATTACATTGGTCTTCCTTTGGATTGGAAAACAAAGCATAGTATGTAAAACTAGCTTTAATGTTGTAAGGATTTGTCTAAGCGGGCTTGTGATGGCTTGTTACTTACCCGATTGTTGTTAGTAGTGTCCACGCGACCGGCGCCAAAGGCGGGCGGGCGGGTACGCTCTCTAAAGATGTTCACTATAAATGTGATTAGTATTCTATGTCAACATTTAGTAACTATTATACTTAGGCACCAAATATAAGCAGTTGTGTCTACGCTGTTTCGGGCAGTAACAGTGTCTTCACAGACATCGTTCGTCGGTGTTGCCATCATCTTATGCACGGTTTGACGAGATAATGTAATTAAGGGGAATATTTCCGACATGGCAAGATTTGCTCTACTCAATGTAACGCCATTATTGCTGCCTGCAAAAGCATTTATTAACGTTTACAATTATAAGAAATTAGAATTGCACAATATTAATATTACTATCTGTCTAAAATTAGATTGTAAATTAATGGATGACTGTAAAATCATATTCGTGTGGAGTGTTATACGTCAGACTATCAGAGCAACTTGCAATTTAAAAATAACTTCACAGTTTGAATTGATCTATTGCTATCAATAAAAATATTGTTCATTGTTTCACTCGGGACCACGTTTCAAGAAGATTGTCTCGTGAACAGCCGAAAAATATTTAAAAACACCAATATTTAAGGATCTTTCAGATATAATAAGGACACCCGTAAAAATTACAATAAATTTACCTTGATAATAAGAATAATACGGGCTTTTGGCAATAAAATAAGGAGGATATTAAGTACTTAAACAAGATGGAGGTTTGCTCACTTAGCTGTTGGAGATAGAAAACTTCTTTGTAAGTTATAGCTATATTCTCACTGAACACCAACAATAGAATTATAGCGGATAGTCTACACTTAAAGTAAATTGTGATGTTATTACCTACCTAACTATTGATGAACGTACAAATAATATATAAATAAAGAATATCCATAATACCGATGAAAGTAAGTCAGTGATTAGAAGATAAATCAATATTTTTATACCAATTCAATAATGTAGATGTCAGATAGGCCACCGACCAATATCGCTGGACCTAGTTTTGTCAATAAATTGCAGGGACAGCTCGCCTCAGTTAATACCTAGTTATATTAGTGAGATAAAGCTTTACATTACTTGACACCGTAGCAATATTACTTTTCATTCCATTTTCTTTTTCGGAGAAAAATAGGTGCGCTCCCCCTGGTGTATATCAAATCTATAAAGTACAAGTGATGGCCTTGGGACGTGATGACATTACGTTAAATAGTTGATGAATAGTTCGTACTATACATTATATAAATATGAATTGAATATATTTACCAGATCGCTAGAACAACAAATGAACGATGACAATTCAATAAAAATGTACATAAATGCTATATTTTTTGCAGATTTACCAGCACATATTTTTTGTATTACTCACCGAGATATAAACGACACGTCCATTGCATTGCATTGGTTTTCCATAATTGTAAAATAAATAAACAGTAATTAAAATAGGTGCCTCTAAATCTAAAAACATATTTTTTCAATGCAAATTATAAAGTGATAAATATAAAAAGATATAGGTGATAAACATACTTAAATACATTGACTTTGCATTTCTTAAGAGCCTCACAGTGTACGTGGCAGTTTTGTAATGTGTTAGCGATGTACAAAATTAATGCAGATTTGGACTAAAAAAAATTGAGATAAAAAATATCCACGTTAACATTTGAATCTTTACAAAACAAATAACGTTATAAAATGATAGAGGATAATTAACCTTAATGAATATACTTACTGTTTCTTCAAATTTACGGTACAAATATTTATACAAATAACATCCATCCACCTACGCCACGTAAAGAAAATTAAATGTCTTCCATCTTGGAGAATACACACTGACTTGCCATGAATCTAAGAATAGTCTTTAACATAAGTTATGTTTCCCTGAGATGCAACCGATTTACATTATAAAGTCTACCTCGCAAACTTTCCATTATTATTAACGAAAGGGAAAATAAATATGTTAAAGAAAGATTAAAATCACACAAAATCATCAACGAAAAATAATTCCTAAATACATAATGTATTTTCGTATTTTGATAAAATGGCGTATAACGTTAAAATTGGCTTTATAAGTAACATTAAATATTAATCGAAAGAAAGTTGTAACTTTTAATATACTTGTCTCGGTGTAAGGGTCACTACACACACATTGAGGCTTGCCATTCTTCATTTCAAAGTACGCCGGTATTTATTATAAATGCAAAAAGGCAAACTTTTAGCTGAAGTCCAAGCTTAATCCAGATATTTGAAAAATTATGCATTTGCTTGAAATGTGATGTAAAGCGACATGTGTGAGTAGTAATCCTAATGGATTTATAGTTTTACCTCGTTAGAATATAACTTTTTTGACTGTATTAAATATTCTGATCTTAAAGTTTTTTTAACAAATAGTTTTTCACAAAGAGTTTCAAAGTGATGAGTGTTTGATCGTTTCTTTATATCATTCATAGATAATCATTTTAAAATATTTCGGCTTACAAAAATTATGGACCTTTCGAAATTAAACGTATAAAAATATTAGCGTGAAATAGATTTTACTATATTTTACATCTCAGATATAATTGGTCTATATTGAAATGTTATATTATATGGAATTTTATGTAAGAAGATTGAAATAACGAATATTTTTTGGATTTAGGATGAGTCCTTCTACACAGAGTAAAATACATAGCTACAAGTAAATAGGGTCCAAGTTTTCCATCCAATGTAACAGCAAAAATAATTAAATTGGACTGTTTACAATGTGATAATGTCGATGATGTCTAATATAAAATATTTTTATCAGAACTAGGTTTGCTCTGTGGGCAAGGACTAGATCGCCTTGCATATTTCCTGAGAAACATTGATGTGTACGGGAATCTTTGTTTCAAAAGAAAAACATAATTAGTTATTTTAATCATGTTTGTAACCCAAATATCTTAAGTTACTGTCGTTGTAACTTATAGACCTTTAAATTTTCCTCTGTAAGATTTAAGTGTGATTAACATATTAATATTTATTATAGTTAGATGACAGTCGCTAACACAACGAGGTATTACTCCCGTACATTATTGATTTTATTTTTTGTATAAAATCGTGCCTCTTGTCTTGGCCTGTCGTCTGTGAACAAGGGTATTTTTCTATTGTGAATACTTTTAGGCATGACATTCTGTTACTATAAGTTATAATCTAATATTAATGCAAGACTAATTGTGTTTTTCTAAGAATATGCAAAGTGATCCTAGGTATTGGTCATTCGCAGAAAGGATTTTTGTGAATATTTAAGAGTAGGCATACCTCATAGTTTAACTTGTATGTAGAGTGCGTTGGGCCGGCTGCGCTGGCACGTATCTCTTCATCTGTCGACACTCTCAGTTAACGTGAATACATACAGCTAGTCGTTGCGTACAATCAAACATCTTTTTTGCGGGTGGCCGTTAAGTCTGTGTTATTTAGTTGATCAGATGTTAGTTAAGGCCTCTTGTGTTGCTGTGCATTTCTAGGCATTGTATGTATGTCTGTTTATATATTGTACATAGCTAAGATACATTATATTTTTACGAGTAGAATACACAACCAAAGTTGTTATAAAGTGATGGTTGATTAAATAATAAATTTAATATAGGTCGTTATGTTTACTTTTTAAGAATAATACAAATAAAGTGTACAGCTGTATATGGATACATCCAATGTCTTGTCGAAGCCTTTACACAACCGCCCTGATATTAGTGAAATCGAATTTATTATTTTTGGTATAAAGTTGGATAATAATGAATAACAAAAGGAATATAAAATAAAAATAGAGTATTTTAACGACGATTACATAGTATGGGTGTGGCTTGCGCTCCTTTCGTTCGTTCCTAGTACAACAGTTTGTTCCGGGTCATTTACCAATCGGTATTTGTCAATTAAAAACGTTGAAACTGACACTCTGTACTAATATCTCCGAGGTATTCAATTGTAATGTTTTATTTGTTGACGAGAACAGGCGTTATGAGTACATTACGTTTAAGTTGTATTTTTTGTACATTTTAGATTCGAAAATATATTAATATCTAAATAAATAATAGGCGTTTTCATTTACACAATCGTATAAGTATTATAGAAGCGCCTGATCATTATACCGGGTGTAAGGGACAGCTTAGTAAGGATACTTAAATGGTGGAATCCATTCATAACTATGATTTTTTTCCCGGAAACATCCAGTGAAGGAGTTTTCGTTATTTACTTACTGCGGCGCCACGCACCGCTGTCAGAATGCGATATTCATTGCTGGTTTTTGTATTTTACGCTTTTCTTTTTTAATGTTGAGTGTGTTCGGATAAATTATTTAATTTTAAAGCGAACATGGCGAAAAATATAAAAGTAATTCCTGAAGATGTCTGAATTCAGGGTTTCAGTATTTGTTAAGCTGTCCCTTACACTATATTTTTTTGACCATGAGTAGTAACTACTCCTATGTGTTTATTACTGTGTTGAGGTTCAGTGTACTAAGGTCAATGATTATTCAAATTTGAGGCATGCGCTGTTCAATTAACAACATTATATCATCGTGTTAATTTACATTGGTTCACTTCACACATAGCATCGGTGGTCCAAGCTCATCAGTCATTCTAGTCTTAGTTCCCGAGTAACTTGGAGCTTAGTTTAGTCACGCACGTGCCTCCCTCAGCTTTCACGACTCCTTTGAAAGTAGACGGGCTAGGCCGAGAACTATGCTGATACATAATATAAACCTATTATGTACGCTGAGGAGCACGTTTCAATCGTGTATGACTATTTGATAGCGGCCGCATTAGCTGCAAGTGTATTAGTGTTGTACTGTGTTGTAACTTCAACAATGAGCTGGTGGTGGCGCGCCCGAAGAAATAAAAGCAAAGTCCTATTGGAGGATGTAAGTATCATATTTTCAAGTTACTTTTATTTTACTTTTATGCCTTGTTTCGGAGTAAAAAGAAAAGCAATCATGTAAGCGGATGCTTAGTGCTTTTTTGAAGCTAACAATCTTTGTACAGACAGCAGCACGTCAGGTTACACATGCCGACTACGAAAGTCGGCGCTATTACGAGCGAGTTAAGGGCGACGTCAGCAGCCCCGGATCTAAGAGGGGGCGGCAGTTTCATGGGGGTGCCAAATCCTTGAGACGAATTCGAAATATCGAACAAGTGAAGCCTCTTTTCCTACAATCTTATAGGTTTTTATCAAGTAATTGAATATTAATATAATACGGTTGAAAAACAAACTTTTGTATTTCCGAGTTAGTTTTTGAACACATCTAAGTGATTTATGAACGCATCTTAACAGATCAAGTAAATTTGAACGCGTGCAAAGTGTGCGTGATCTTTCTGCCAGGGGAATCCAGTTCACAAACGGTCACAAAAATGCTACTTAGTTTTAACAGTTTTTCTCAAACACTTTTTGCCCCGGTTCGAAAATTCATAGATCCGTGGCTGGACGTCAGCGTATAACCTTATTTGCTGCCGTGTGATAAACCTCGAAAACTTGCTCCTTGAGACTCAAATCGAAATTAAGTATATGAAATATGATCGATCTACTTATGATTCTTGCAGAATGCATGTCAAACGTGGCGTCGTCAAGTGGTTTGAGAACCACATGATGCTCTGATATAACGCGTGAGTGTACATATGTACTTATGGTTCTTTACTCGGGGCTTAGTTATTAAACTTGTACGGTAAATTTTTGTCCTTGATAGCTACAGGATCTAAGTTTATAAACTGAAAGAAGCAATTGAGAAGCATTGTATGGCATGTGAATGTGAACAATTCAGTAATTCCACATATTCGGTGACTAGGTATGTTTGATTCTTCTAATGTATGATTGAAATCAATTAGCAATTGGAAGCAACGTTTGGTCATTATTTACAAGTTAAATACGACTTTTGACCAGCCTTTTTGACGGTCTCATTTTAAAATCCTAAATAAGGCTCTAACTTATCGATGTTTTAGCCCTTATTAAGTGCGGTTTGACTATTTTGCAAAGATACATAAATTTGATGAAAACGATTGATAAAATCAGCCGACAATCTGAAGAACCATTGACGGCCGGTTGGTCTAATCGTAGCTGCGCTGCTTCTTGATCGAAGGATCCTCCTGGGTTCGATTCCCGGTCGAGATAAAATTTGTGTAAAAATGGATTTTCGTATCTATCTTTGTGTATGTTCCAAAGGACGACACAAGCGAAAATCTTAATGTGGGTTTTTGAGTGCGACATTTATTTACTTTGAACTAAGTTCTATCTAAAATTACCCCATGACAGCATGCACCGTTAAGTTGAGCGTTAATTTGCCCTGATTAGTGCTTCCACTCCCGGCGGCTGATAAAGTAAATGAATTGACGAGGTCACACGAAATTGCATGCAAATTACTCTAAATGCGGTTCGGATGTACCAGTACCTGACATCTTGTGTAGTTACCATTTTAACTTACTATATGCTGAACCGAGTTACCTAAGATAGTTGCATATGTAAGTACTTATGGTATTTAACTTCGTCATCAGCTCTCATATGGATGTAGAAGTAAAGTGTGTTTGGATCTTACTAGTTGGCAATCTGTGGTCTCTGTCTACACCAATGGGAATAAGTTGTGAGCTTATGTATGTGTGTGCACCACTTCTAAAGGGGGGCTTAGGCCATAGTCTACCACGTTGGCCCAATCTTTATCTTAAATCCTAAAAATACTTTTCAATTAAATATGACCAAGTTCGTTGGATTTGTATACATAATAAAAATAATAATACCGTTTAATAGTCATCTTATTCAACTGTTCCACATACACCCTAGCACCTCTAGGATGATATCGCTCCAAATTATAGTCAGCCAGCCCGGTATTGGCTGTACGAAGCTTTGTAGTCCTAACTGAAAATTTCATAATTTAGGAGATATGTAAGTACGTATGCATCGTTTTTAGGGTTCCGTTCCCAAAGGGAAAAAACGTCCGTCCGTCTGTCACCAGGCTGTATCTCATGAACCGTGATAGTTACAGTTGAAATTTTCGCAGATGAGGTATTTCTTTGTGCCCTATAACAACAAATACTAGAAACCAGAATAAAATAAATATTTAAGGGGGCTCCTATACAAAAAACGTATTTTTTTTACTTGTTTTTATAGAAAGTCATTCCGAGGCTGTATCTCATGAATCGCTATAACAACAAATACTAAAAAGTTGTATAATTTAAATATTTAAGGGGGCTCCCATATCCGTAACAAACGTGATTTTTTTAACAAGTCATTTACTACTTATTTTATTACATTGACATCTAATCAACAACCGTTGCCGTAGCAACACGTCACAGACTAATCTCAAATGAGATTTAAAAACACTGATGGCTCAAATTAGTTTGCTTTAACTAGGGATCCGCAATTATTTGCAAAAATGGCATAATTTAAATTTTTTTAAAATTGTAATTTAAAGGTATTAATCATTTTTTTTAATTATCTTCAAAATCAGTAATTACGTAGAACAGGTTTATTTTTACATACATTTGAAATAGAGCTGACCATTAATCGATTTTGTAATTTTTGGATATTCTCTTTATTGAGTATTTGTATCTATGTACGTATGTAAATCCTTTATTGTACAACAATATTTATTATGAAACACTCTGTATACATATTTATATATTTAAAGTATGTATATTATCAGTTATCACGCCCTACGCCTGATTGATGCCATCAAGCAAAATATGATTGTCATTATTGAATCTCTTTGTACAGCAACGAACCTGACGCCGCCGGGATACGTGTAGGTGGTAATTACTTCATGTCAAACTCGATACTTTTTTAATATTTTTAATTGGCAAATGCAAACTGAGTTAATACGTAATACACAGATTACACCGTAGGTATTGGTTCTCACTGTAGGTAGAAAAATAGTATTTTATGGATTAACAGTTCCTAGAATACTTAAGGGGGCTCCCATACAAAAAAAGTCATTTTTTTGCTCGTTTTTATAGAAAGTCTGTCCGAGGCTATATCTCATGAACTGTGATAGTTACAAGGTTGAAATTTTCACAGATGATGTATTTCGGTTTCTGCTATAACAACAAATACTAAAAAGTAGAATAAATTAAATATTTAAGGGGGCTCCCATACAACAAACGTGATTTGTTTGCCGCTTTTATAAAGGTAATGGTACGGAACGGAACCCTTCGTACGCGAGTCTGACTCGCACTTGACCGTTTTATTTAATTAATGTTTTACGACAATTTGGGGTTACGACAATAGAGCTTACGGTCTATAATTCTACATTCGGTAAGGAAGGCAGACCTAATCAAAACAACTTCAAACCGGTACAAACATAGGTGCCAAAATATTCTAAAGTTAAGCATTTACTTAATTTAATATAATTTTTAAATATCATAATTTACAATCGTTTAAACTATGTAATTTAATCTTACTACGTATAATACCCGCCGCGCGCTTGTTTACGCAGCGTACGATACAAATCCTGCACACACGGGTGTGCAGACATCGCGCGAGGGTTTAAGTAAACTATACCGGAAATTATAAAGTTTAGCTACTAATATCAAGACAATATGTCTGGGCCTCCATTTATTTCTACGTAAGTAGGTAGTCACTACTGAATCACAAATCCAGTCGTGAAATAATGAAAAACCTAAACATTTATATTTTAAAATTGTATAAGTACCTAAGCAAGAAATAACAGAATCTTAGCATAATGTTGCCAATTTCAATTAATTCCGTTAATAAATAAAACAAGCAGTGTTCAAGTTTTCTGCCTACACAGCTGTTGCTTCTTCGATCGTTTCCCTATATCTCCAACTTATTACAATACATTCAATGCATAAATGACTGGATGTCCTTAACTGCCCATAATTAGCCAGGAGCTGTAGATTGTTCACTTGATCGTTCAAACGGAACAGTTTTAGGTGTTTGGAATTGAGCGCGGTGTTAACGCGCCCTTATCCCGGGCCCTTTCCCGGCGGGGGGTGCGCGGCTTGAGCCCGAATGTCGGGAGTTATGTGACTGAAGCTAGCCGGAGTCCTGTCGAGTCCCGACAGTAGTCCCGAGGCGCGCGGCCGGTCGTACGCACGCATGCGTATGCTCTTCATGTCCTGTTGCTCGCATAACGAGCCCATCGGTACAGACGACTTTCTTAGCGAAGTAACTATCGCGAGACTTATTGTTGCAACAGTTGACTACAATCGTTTTAAGTCTAGGGGAACAGTTTTGATTTTAGACATTGTGTTACATATTGTTGGAGACAGTTTGTAGTCTTCTTAGGGTTTGCAGTGGTGTAAATAAATAGTAATGCGAGGTCAGCAGTGCAAAGACCGATCGTAATCAGAAGCATGCCCTGGGGCTGCCCGTGGTCGCGCGAGCGCCAGCGACCGCTCGCCGTTAGCGCACCGCTGCAGTTGCTATTACAGGTTTGTTCTGCAAATATACTTAAATCAGTTTTAAAATTTGACAAGAGACAGTAATCAGCTAAGTTTTTCAAGATTTGGACACATTAATTTTCATGAATGTTTTCCTAACTCGCTCACTATTCTATAGGCGGCGGCGTTTTTAAATTTCGGGTGTGCTAACAAATTCGGGTTTCGTATTCATGTTAGGTATGACTTAATTTGGATTATTCAAAACAAGAACACAATTTGTAGCATTTAACTTTGTTTATAACATATTGTTGACCCCCCACGGAGAGGGGAGAGAAATATTGACTCCGCATCGACTTCTTTGCACCCGACAAGTTCACACGATGTTCTACATTTTTATGACCACAATTCGAAGATAGGGATAGTCAACGAACCCATTACAAAATTCATAAGCAACGACGATTCTTAATCGAATGAACTTCGAAAGTTATAGAGCGGGACAATCGAGTCCAGATAGCGTAGTAGCCAGTAATCCTCGGGATGTGTTTAATGGATTTAAAGTGGTGTATGTATGTTAATGTCATATCCATAAAGACACAACGATTTGAATTATTTAGGTGGATATGTCAAGGGTTTAAGTGGTTATGCAGGTATGAACGAAGCTTTTAATTGATGTCCTACTAGGATTGTATTTTGTATAGCGCAGGTAAAGTATACAATCGTAGGAAATTAGGTATCTATGACTTTAATATTAAATGAATAACTTTATCTAAGTTGGTAGTTGATTTTTCTGATAACATTACTCTGTAGAATGGGTACCAATTATTTTCATATGTATATTCCATGAATAAAGCAAACTTTTAAGCTTGATAGATCTGTGACAGATTCCGTATACTGCTGTGATGTGATAATAGCCATAAAGCTCGTGAAATTTCGGACAAAAGGTTTCTCGTTTTGTAGTTTTAAAGGTGACAATAGGTCCATATTTATGAGGGTCCGGCGCGTGACGGAAGTACCTAATGGTCAGTTTTTGTTAATGATCGCTTTTACCTGTGAATTTTCTTTATACGATGAACGTTGAATCGAAAAATTGTTTTTAAAATAAACTGATTAGACAATCTTATTATTATTATATGTTATCGGTGTTTATTATTCGTGACACTTAGCTTTTTGATTATCTCTCTATAAATACATTAATAGACCTCCAAACCTGGAAGTTTCATTATTTCTCTGACTCTATAATAGTTTTAGTTAGAGCCCACAATAATATTTAACAAAAAATACTCCAAAGCTCTGGAAAAAAAATCAGAATTATTAAATGGAAAAATTAAAGACTACCAATTTTACGTAAATTTTCAATTATAAATGGTTTTAATTTTCATTAAGTGTCTAACGCCGAGAGTTAAGTGCCACAGTTTCAATCCTATGCGAGAATGTTAGAATTGTCAGAATTATATGAAAGAGTCACGAACCATTCAGTATTAAAATTTTACGTAACTTACCTGAAAAAGAATTGATACTTTCTGTAGTACTGGAGTAAATGAGAACGGATCAGCTGCGCGGTTCAGACGTTCAGTCATAGACAGTGTTGCCAACTTAGTGGATTTTCCACTAAAACTGGTGGTTTTAACCCCCCATTTAGTGGCGATATATTGGTTTTAGTGGATAGTGGATTTTCCTAGTGGTTTAGCAAAATTCAATTTCAATTGCAAAAAATGTGATCACTCAGCCACATACACGTTCCCATCCATATATTTTCTTTAATTCTTCGTTCTACCTACTTGCTTATTTGCTTAACGACTTTTCAGCAGTATGATGAACGTTATAAAATTCAAACAGCGAAACAGAATGAAGTTAAATCTTTTGACTTCAATTTTAAAAATACTCTGTGGCATGCTAGACGGAGATCCCAGGGCCGCCAGACCTTACTTATTTTCTCATAAACCAAATGTGTGGGAAATAGTAGTGCTAGTACGTAGGTACTAGTAATGTATGAACACCAGCTAACCTGGGCCGGCGGCCAATTTTCAGCTATCAGGTTCTGAAGTACTTCCAAAAATTACTCACTTGTCTTGAAGTCTGGCTGCTAATGTCTTATAGAATATAATTAATCTAAATACCTATATAAAAGGAGAAACTGACTGACTGACTGACATATCAACGCACAGCTAAACGTAGGCACTTGAAATTTGGAAGGGACGTAGCTTAGGTACCGTAGAGGTGCACTAAGAAAGGAATTCCCGAAATTCCCGCGGAAACGGGAATTAGCGGGAAAATCCTTTTGTATGAAAAATCTAAACCGCTTAAGATAGACGCTTGAAATTTGGCATGCAGGTACCTTAGTGAACTTAAAGCTTAGTTGCAACAGGATATTGCAAAATTCCCACGGGAACGGGAGTTAGCGGGAAAAAACTTTGTAATCTGTTCAAAAGAAAAAATTTACACGCAAACGAAGTTGCGGGCATCAGCTAGTTAAATATAAAAATTAATGTTCAACACCGCCAGATAGTCTCCGTCGGCTGTAATTTCTGCCAGACGCTTTACAGTTCGCAAGTAAATTATGCGATTATACCTACAATCTGAGCCGTGATTAATGGGAAAGTGCTGTAACAACTATGAAATCCTGACAAATTTTATAAAAAAATGGATCCAAGGAATCATATCAGCCTGAAAACAATTCTGAAAATTCAGATGGAGACAATACATCTGAAGAAGATGTATTTTATGTAGAATAATTTAGGATTCTGTTTTTATTGAAATGTGTAATTTTATAATAAAAGTAATCTGATGTAAAACACTTCTTTTCTTTTGAATTAATTGTAATTATAAAACTTAGTGGTAAATTAAGCTAATTTTAGAGTATGACATTTTTGGTTAGTGGTTTTCTGGTGGTTTTGGGAGTCTAGTCTGGTGGTTTGCTATTACATCCGTTGGCAACACTGGTCATAGAGCGCCCGTGTCCCAGGCTGCGCGTTTCGCGCCCATTTACGGCAGAGCACCTGCCTACTAACTCCTAACCGTAACTCCTGAAATTAAAAAAAAACCAATGTGAAAATGGATTCCTAAGACTAATAAGACAATCTAAATCTCAACTCGGCTAACCCTTATTTAAAAAATGAATGTAAAATGAGGTAAAATTGTACAGTTAACAAATACTTCGGATTGATAATGATAAGAGATGCCGTGGAATTGTTTTTGGGGATACGAGCCACCGGCGCCTACCTGCAGGGTGAGCGGACCTCTCCATTTGATTTTGGTATGCAATTTAAAGAAAGAAAAAAAAAGACTATTTATTAACATGATTTCACGCTTTTTATCCCCACTAGGGGCAAGTTACTGGGACGAGTTTTGGGGATGAATCCGACAAATTTTTCCTAACAACTTGGTCAATTATGTTGTCGTTTTTTAGATGTTTTTTTTAAACTTTGGAAGAATTTTGGTAGAGTTTGTCGGAGTCGTGCTAAACACGGTGCGGGAAAAAACGTTAAATATATTTTTTATGGGCTGCTATCCCATCGCTGCATGCACTTTTAAATCACCTAGGGTTTCATTTAAAAACCGGCATTTGTCTTCCAAACCAGCCGGTACTAGAGATTGAATTAAGGAGAAAATTAACAGAGTTGTGTACTATAATGGCAATGATATAAAATCAATGATTTAACATCGCAAATAATTTGTATGTAATAGCTCTACAATCTACATTAAACTTTTTTTGTAGTAATATTTTTTGAGGTCCTTTAACAATAGGTAAATAAGTTAAGCTTCATGTATAGCTCGTACATACTGTATTCTTTTCTTTAACATACTGTTTTACACAAGTACCGAACTACCTCCATGTATGTATGTATGTAAATCCTTTAATGTACAATAAATATTCTTACAGGAGCAAAATATTGTAATTTACAGTTAAAATTAATTTAAGGTACAAAGGCGGACTTATCCCACTAGGGGATCTCTTCCAGTCAACCGAACGAACAGTGAGAAGAAATCTTGATGAGTAGGCGTGAAGTACATACAAAAGGATTAGAAAAAAAATAATAATTCATAGATTAGATACAGAAAGACAAATGAACAATTAAGACCTAACTAAATACAATACTTACATAACATTATTAAAAACATAAACAAGGTATTTATAGAGTTATGATAAAACTAGGACAGATTTTATTAATATTAAACAAGTGTAGCCATCAAGGTGTTTAATTAAATAATAAATAAAAAGAAGACAGTTTCAAAAGTTGCGTGAAAAAATTTGAAGCTCTTCAAAGGGTTGGTTTAAGCGGGAACTGACCGGAAGTGGGTTCATTTCCCAGTTTCCTTGTCTCTGTTGGGTTTATTTAGGTATAGAAACTGACAGGCATTTCTACCCGGTATGACTAGCGTGCTCCTCTATAAACACTCGTGTGCTTTTGTGGTGTTTTCTTGGTACATTTAATCAAGTTTTATTGTGGTAGATATTTTAATAAAATAACAGTATTTTTTATCAGCCCTTATACATCTCCACCGAGGGGCATGGTTAAACGGTTCTAATTTATTAATTCTTTACTTATTTAAACTCGACATATCGATCCGTATTCTGTATATGTATATAAAATTGGAGGTCTTGACTCACTGTCTCATAAACGCCCTGACTCTTGTATTTTACATGGTTGAGGTTTGAATTGAAGATTTCGTCATAATGTTTTCTTTTGAAATTTTTCAAAATATTTTTTACTTCTATTTTGTCAAAGCTATGATAAGCGGAATGTATTGCGTAGTGTGAATGTAGAGCAAATAAAACACCTAAGCAAACTGTTTGTATATTGGGCAGAAGAATATTGTTTGCTTGGAAACTATTGTAATTGTAATAGGCAATGTCTACGTAAGTTAACATTCATGTAAGTACCTATAGCTATAGAAAACAGTTTGCGTTAATTTGTTTAAGACACTTGGAAGTTACTTGACATCATTTTTTTTACCATAATTTAGTAAAATCGAAAGAAAATGTACGAGATTTGTTTTGCTATCTTAGTTGATGTGTTTACTTTAACAGTTACCTAGTAGAAAAGTAAACAACTATATGATTTGGGATATTAGTTTTTTGCATTTATTTTGATTTTTTTTTTAACATTCGCTCCACGGTGATGGAAAACGTCGTGATGAAACCCGCACGTCCACAAAAAAATCGGTTTCGAAAGGTGCGCGGTCCACCAACCCGCATTTGGCTATTGTGGTAGACTACTATGGCCTAAATCCCCTTCGTGATTCGATGGGAGGCCTTGCTTCCCGGTGGGGATGTATATGGGCTAATAAAATAAAAACATCGCGATAGAGGTATCTAAGTTTGTTTTGATTTGAAACTTATCAGGAGCGGTCCAGAAAGTTGGGCGGATACCGACTGTATTTATCATAATTAAGTACTAAAAGTTTTTAGATGTTTTAATTCTTTCCCGGGAAATAGACATCGGGTAACGGGTTAGTACCTACCCAATTTTGTTAGTAGAGGTACATATCTATGTATGTATTTCAGTTTAAGCTTGCAAACTGATTCCTAGTGTAGGTACCTGTTTCTATTGGCAGTGAGCCATAATACTATTTGTTTAAATCTCCAATAATAAGTGTATAGATACTGACACATATGGTATATATATATTTTATGTGTGCTACCTTTATAGCCATATCAATTTCCCAGCGAAAACGTTAGCTTTCCTCTTATTTCTTGGCACGCTACCACAATACTGAGAGGGCTATATCCCTGTATTCCCACGCACGCCTAATGAGCACAATAAGACATAATTGGTTCTGAGTCCGGCCACCGACGACCGACATTACGATTTTCTACGAGTGAAGTTACTTTTATTTTTTCTGCCGCTTCGAAAGAGCTCAGATGTCCTGACGCCGACACTGATGCGTCGAGACCGGAAAGATTGATGATCTCACGCTAGACTCTGAAACTTAATCGCACACGACGCGGCTCTCTCAGTCATACGTAACTTTACGTGATTCTAATCTTCATGACTGCAACTTTTCAAGTAACGTTCAAATATTCCACGAAGGCAGTAGCTAATACTGTCGCGTCAAGCGTTATGGATGGTTCGTGTGGTGGTTTTGAACGCAGTAAGCAGGAAGAATGCAGGGGCCGCGGGTCAGCCGGGCCCAGCCGATGTTATCACCGTCGTATGCAGCATGCACTAATCCAAGCTGCACTGTACTGGCATATTTATTACTGCCCATTGTTTTCCTAACTCATTTTCCCATGGGCTGACTGGCGGCGGTGGTTTCACATATGAACCTAGCTATTTCAATGTTTACGAGCAGTAGAATTTTCAAACAGCAGCAATATATCTGATTCAATATTTTGCTTAGACACTTAGATATACACCGTTCTTGTAGGTCCTAACTCTACAATTATGAAGGACAAATGAATTTCAATTAGGCACTTTGCTACGATTAATAGCGCAACTTAATTTACGACGCAACAAATTAGGTATAGCAACATTGTTTTGTTATCTATGGCGTGGTTAGGTTGCCTTGGTGAGTAGTAGAGGTAACGGTAGAATGCTAATGTAGAGGCGAGTTTGTGGAGTGTCGCATGAGCATATGCGGGCCTATAGCTTCCCAAAACGTTGCGCAAGAACAAGTGCACCGCCCACAGCCGCGCCCGCGCCGTCGCCGGTCAAACAGCGCCTCAAGTTCATTGTCACCTAATTCAACAACTGCTTTCTATGAGCATAGCTACCTAAACCACAGGAAGAAATCCAAACAAACACGGCCAGTTTGTAGGCCGCTCGTAAATCTGCGTTACATCGACTTGATATTTAGGCCTCACTCCCTTTAATGGTAGTTTCGCAATGGAAGTCTGGAACGCATTTAAAACACATACACGCACGTGTTTGAAGTAGTTACGCGCTGGTTTCAAGCATACTCATGACTGCATTAGTACAAGGAACTACGCATTGAATTGACTTAAAATGTATCTAAAACGGAGTCATTGTGTCAGTGTATTCATCCGTTTGTTATCTATCCAGCGTTTATAAGTTAATTAAGGGCATGTGAGGCTGCGCACGCGGCTGGATGTGAACAATAAAGTCTTTCAGAGTCCGCGGGCGGTGCTTTTGACGAATCCACATAATTAACTCGACCGTGCATCTATCGACTATTATGTTGCACACAATTGCCCTGGGAAGTACGAGTCAATACTGATATAGACATCAGATTTACAATACGCGCGGCCTTCTCATTGTGTACTGATACTCAAGGTATACTTATAAAATTATATCAAAATCCGTTAAAGAGAAACAAAATTCATATATCTCTACAAATTTTCGCTGAGTACCTATGTGAAAATTATCTTAATAAATAAGTAATTAAAGAAGAATATGAATTGATCGAAGGGTAATTAGGCGAAATTAAAACAGTTTGTTCTTTTGTTCGGTACTGGAACTTATATATATAGCTTTTTAATTCATCCTTTGAACAGAGAAGTCGTTTTGTTTGTAGCTACACTAAATTTTCAGGACCTAGCAGTGAGCTCGCCACTTGACCTAGTTTCTGTGAGGCGATACGGGTCGTCCCAAAACTTGTAAAACATTAAATCTAAGTTCTTAAAGACACAAGGGAAAAAACTCGTGGTGAGGTATATATGTAGTTTAGCGCAAGATTTAGTAAAGTAACTACGATATAATATGTACTCAATATATGTATATTACGCTACCTTGGTAAGGGAACGTCTCTACGCAGATGTATATTATCATATCTTTACTAATACATATTACAAAACGTTAAGGGTGTTTTGTCCTAGTTCCACACTCTAAGAGCAACCGATAAACGCATTTATTTTAGAATAACCTAAAGTAACACAAAAGGGAGTCGCGGGCAGAATGCAATTTGTAAAGTAACAAACAATTTTATAAAAGTCATTTAATTTAACTGTGCTGTAAAATTTTAATGCAGTTTCTCTCATGAGGTACATAAAGAACAGAATAAGGCAATGTTGTTTCTTTGAGCATTTCTCTTTGTGGTACTGTGGCGAATTGATTTACTTGCAACCACAGCAGCGGCAGTCACGACAACCAACGTAGCAATGTAAACAGTGTCATTGAAATAATCGCCATAAGTTATTATACTGTGGAGAAAACACCTGAAATTATATACTACTTACAACTTCAGCTGTATTTTGTTATTGTAATTACAAAGTGTTCCGAACTATATTTCTCTTTCCCTTTTGTGGTTGGTATAGTACTTAGTGATTTACTAAAGAGCACGGCCATTTACTTAGTTCATTTGCTTATTGAGTTATCGTCTCTATCGAAACCTTAATTAATGTCGTGAAGTTAGTAAATAAAATACTTAAAGCTGAAGGAAACAATACAATTCACGTGAGAACCAAGAACATATCTCAATGATGTTATTTTAACTGTCGCACGCTTATAATTACGCGTGCGATACAAATCCTGCACACACGGGTGTGCAAGAATCGCGTGAGGGTTTAAAAACCACAACAAAACTCCTTTGTGATCGGTTTCATTTGACGCAATATTAAACTGTTTAATTTTATTTCGCTTCTAATTTTATTAAGAACTTGAGCTAACGTTTTTTGTAGGTAATAATAATGAAATAGCGTGACGATATCGGGTTCCGAATGTCGCCACGATACCGTGGAGTTACTCCGGCTTGTGTACGTTCCGAGTCGGTGCCTGACATTCGATAGAGTACCATTAATAAGCCTATACGTGAGAAACAAACAATTTCGTCAATGATAAATGTACAGTTGAAGACAGATCCGTTTTTATACTCTTAAAATCTTAATTGAGATAATTTTCTATGTACACACGGCAGTACATCAGGCTATACATGTTGACCTTAACGTCGTCGCCTTTACGTCATTCGTAATAGCGCCCGGATTTCGTAGCGCAAATGGGTAACCTGACGTCCTGCTGTCTGTATCTATATGACATAAATATTAACTAGGTATTGGAAGCGTTCTTTAAAGTATACTTAGGTGTGTCTTCGACGGTACTTGTAACTAAGTATAAGTTGTAGTTTAGGATAGAGAAAGGAAATAAATTGAAACTGAACTTTTAGGGTTTGAATTCATAGGTGTAGAAGACGTCTTTTCTCTTTTCACTCTATCTTACAAAGATACGTTACTAGAGTGAAAATACGTTGATTATAGCTAGTTAGTGGTAGAGATGTAGAGATGGGATTTTAATATCAGAAGATAACTAATCCTTTGAAGCTACCAACAAAGTAACCTAAATAATATTTCGTAAAAGATGTGGGTCTTGTGGGAGGTGATGTCAGTCGGTTCAAGCAGGCGGCGCGGTCGCAAGGGATCCAGATCTACAATGATTTACGACGCATTCCTGTAGGGATCGAGAGTGAGATCGAGCGCAGCTCGCGCTTGTGCGGTGGGAGCGGATTACTTCACATGTGACTAGTGACAGACAAAGCTCTCTGTCACATTGTCCCACTCGCCTTTCTAAGCTGTTTTAGGCGAGATTACTCATCGCAGCATAAAGTGGATGAGAAATTACGTCATATAACAATTGTTTTCGAACACGTAGCCATTGCTCCTTTTAAGTACTAAGTCACTTCGCACCGTATTATTTTAACTGTTAAATTATTTTGGGTAAAACAGAGGTGTGTTTGAAACAAATGAATTGATATTTTGATATGCGTGATTGTGAGTGTAAACGGATGTTACGTAACGCGGAACTGGCCGAAGTGTATTGAGCGGAAGCCCAGGCCGGGGCATGCACAGCCGTCATACCGCACACGGCAAATAGTGCCCGAGGATTCTGCTTGTCATTGTGTGAGAGAAAACACGTGCTAAGCAAATATTTCGCATTTTTTCAATAATTTCCCTCGTTTGTTCTGTGTATTTGTGTTGGTGTTGGTTTTTATAGTTGCGGTAAGTGTTTGTGTATGTAGTAGAGTGGTGAAGGGTCCGTAAAATGGACGAGGATGCCGATCCTCCTCTTTTTGGAGGAGGATCTGCTAGTGGCGGTGGTGGTGGTGTGAAAAGACGGTTAGTGCCAAACAATGTCCTCGGAAATGCCAAGCGGACTTCTCCTCCCTCCGCTTCAGTACAGGATGTTTACGTAAACCCGGAGTTCTCTGATAAAAAATCTGAATACTCGGATGCAGACAGTGGTCCTTTCTCAGTGCATGTCTCCAAAAATGAAACGGAACCGTCTGCGACTATGTCAATCAGACTCTTAAAGTTCGCCCAATTCCTTCATAAAAATAAAATTCAGGGACTTGTCGCGGGTGGCATCAAGAACATGGGAAGGAACCGTGTTTCGGTTGAATTTCACTCTGCTGATCTAGCTAACAAATTTTTAAATAACCAGGTTCTTGAAAAACATAATTATACAGCAGTGATACCGCAGTATCAGGTCACCAGGATAGGAGTTGTCCGGTCTGTTCCCATTGACTGGACTCTGGCAGAATTAGTGGAAGGCTGTGAATATCCTCTGAATTGTGGCCCAATTATTAAAGCTCGCCGCTTCAACAAAAAAAAATTGTTGATGG
The DNA here is from genome assembly GCA_949987775.1 of Aproaerema taeniolella. Classification (NCBI taxonomy): domain Eukaryota; kingdom Metazoa; phylum Arthropoda; class Insecta; order Lepidoptera; family Gelechiidae; genus Aproaerema; species Aproaerema taeniolella. The sequence goes on from OX465246.1 coordinate 12,262,506, forward strand.
GAAAGCAATGTGGGAGCCTACTACCTCGGTAGCCCTCACATTCTCTGGACAAAACTTACCGGAAAGAGTTTATTGTTATTCAGCCTCTTTGCCCGTGTCCGTCTACCAGCTTCCCACCATTCAATGCTTTGCCTGCTGCCGTTTTGGGCATACTAAAACTCAATGTCGCTCTGAGCCTAGATGCTTCAAATGTGCACAACCCCACACTGGTGATTCTTGCCCAATACCTGATAACGAGGCCACATGCCTGTTTTGCAGAGGAAATCATAAAGCCACAGACTCCTCCAAATGCCCGGAGCACGAACGTCAAAAGCGCATCAAATCGGTTATGACCCAGGAGAGTATTGGGTACATAGAGGCTTCCCATCGTGTCCCCAGTCGCGCTTTAACAGCATCCTATGCAGCTGTTACTGCTCAATCCCCTTCCAGACCAGACTCGCCCTCATTCATTCCCCCTTCTCAAGCATCCTATGTTTTTCCTTCCACCTCATACCGAAAAACAATATTTAAAGATCCCCGTCCAAGGACTCCCTTAAATCCTTCATATGATGTGCATGCACATAAATCCATCATCAGCTCTCCTAAGTCTGCCCTTCCTAATGGTTGTGCCTACCCTAATCCCCAGCTGAAGGATCCGACCCCTCACCTAACCCCTGATGATAATTTAGTAGAACTTCTTGTTTGCTCTCTTATTAACATTGTCTCTAAGTTTGGAGACGCTTTACCGAACAATGTCGTTATGTTGTTGCAAGAGTTTAACACATCTTTAATTAATGGCAGGACGCTCTCTAATCCAGTGGAACAGTAGAGGCCTTAAAAATAAAAAACAAGACCTAATTTATTTATTTAATAAGTTTAAGCCCGCAGTCTGTGCCATCTCGGAGTCTCGTTTTAAGCCTGGCTCTGTCTTCAGGTTGCCTGGCTACTCCTGTCTCCGAGATGATAGAGACGATGGCTTTGGAGGTGTAGCTCTTCTTATTGATAGATCTGTGACTTACTCCCAACTTCCTATACCTCCTCATAACCCTAATTTCCAAATTGTAGGTGCTAAATTGTACGGTATTCTTTTTTTCTCAATTTATATCCCTTATCCTAATTCGAGCCTAATACTTGAACTAAATAATATTTTATCCTCATTCTCAGCTCCCTATGTTATTTTAGGAGACTTTAATGTGCATCATACCCTTTGGGGCTGTGATAGTTGTGATCCAAATTCTTCATTCCTATTAGATCTTCTAGACAATTTGAACTTATGTATTCTGAATGACGGATCCCCCACGAGATGGGGTTCCGCCAATCAGAAACCAAGTGCTGTCGATCTCTCCCTCTCTTCTCCAAATCTAGTAATGTCATTTAACTGGAGAGTCTTATCTAACAGATATGGTAGTGATCATGCTCCCATTGTTATGGACCTTTTTAGCGTCCCTCCAAAACTTCCTCCTCTTCCTCCTCTTTTAAAGTTCCGTACCAATAGAGCTGATTGGGACAAATTTTCATCCTTTCTAAAAATTAAAAATCCATCTTTTCCTCTTGTGACAAATGATAATTATTTATCATGTTATGATCTATTTATCTCTTCTCTAATCTCAGCAGCGGATGAATGCATCCCAATTAAAAACGGTGCAATAAATAAAATGTCTTCCCCTCCCTGGTGGGACGCTGAATGTTCCGATTCCGTTCGCAGTCGTAATAATGCTGAGCGCTCCTATCTATCAGACCTATCTATGCCCAATTATCTTAACTTCCAGAATGTATCTGCTCGATGCAGGCGGTTATTGGCGAAAAAGAAATCTATGGGCTGGCGGAGCTTCTGTGAGTCCTTATCTCCAAGATCTCCAGCTTCCTTGGTATGGAGACGTATTAAATCGTTTAGACGAGGTATTCAGGATTCTAGTAGTTTATCATCTAACGACTCTTCTTTCTGGCTCCCCGGATTTCTGGGTAAACTCGCCCCGCCTTATGTTCCATCTGAAGATTTTTTCCCATCTCCTCTTCCAAACTCAAATTCTGACAGATTTAATTCGCCTTTTTCTCTGGAAGAGCTTCATTGTGCTCTTGATGGTTTGAAAGACTCTTCCCCAGGAATTGACGGAATTCCCTATTCTTTCATCATCAAATCTCCACCTCCTTCCAAGTCCTACCTCTTATCTATCCTTAATTGTATCTATTGCTCTGGGAACGTTCCTGACTCTTGGAGAATTCAGATAGTCATCCCCATTCTGAAGCCAGGCAAAGACGCTAAAGACCCCTCGTCTTACAGGCCAATTGCCCTTTCATCGGTCATAACTAAGATCATGGAACACTTGATCAAAAACCGCTTGGAGTGGATAATTGAAAACAGAGGTTTACTTTCTAGGTTCCAGTTTGGCTTCAGGAAGGGAATGGGTACTCTTGATAGCCTCAGCCTTCTTACCACAGACATATGGCGTGCGTTCAGCGAGGATAAACATGTCATTGCCGCCTTTTTGGATATTTCCTCTGCCTATGACAATGTTCACCTCCCCCTTCTTAGGCAGAAAATGCATCAGCTGGGCCTCCCATCGCGGATGATCAACATCATATTTAACCTTTTTGTGGGTCGATCCATGTCGGTCCGCGTACAGGGATCACTGCTTCCCCAAAGGATTCTTTGGAAAGGCCTTCCCCAGGGCTCTGTACTGAGCCCCCTTTTATACAACCTCTATACGTATGACTTGGATAAATCTGTTCTCTGCTTCTGTAACATACTTCAATATGCTGATGACATTGCGTTGTATTCTTCTTCCTCCTCCTTCTATGATGCTGCTTCTAACCTCAATTCTGCCCTCTCCTACCTGGATTCGTGGCTTATGGATCATGGCCTCTCGTTATCTGTCCCTAAATGCTCTGGTGTCGTCTTCACAAGAAAACGGTCTGTTCCAGATGATGTAACTTTGGAAATTAATGATCAACCAATAACTATACAAAATAATGTAAAGTTTTTGGGTGTGATTTTTGATTCCAAGATGACAGGTGTCCATCACTTAAATTATATCGCTAACAAATGTGAGAAGAACATAAACGTTCTTAGATCTCTTTCTGGAGTGAGATGGGGTTCCCATCCCTACTCCCAAAAAACTCTTTATAATGCTATTATACGCAGTCACTTTGATTATGCTAGCTTTGTCCTGGAACCGTGCAATAAACTTGCTCTCTCAAAGTGGTCCAAAATTCAGGCGAAGTGCCTGCGTATAATAGCTGGAGCCATGAAATCTTCTCCTATTAATGCCCTCCAGGTGGAGCTGGTTGATCCTCCCTTAAATCTTCGAAGACAATATCTATCTGATAGATTTTTATTCAACTGCATTCAAAATTGTAATCACCCTTTAATTAACAAAATCACTGATCTCAACCACTTAACAAATAGCTCAAATTTCTGGAGACATAAAGATAAACCACCCCTCATAAAATCTTTCCAAAGAGTACAAATTGCTGGTGTTTTTCAAATGGATAGGAATCCTATATTTACTCTTGACTACAACTCTCTTATTTTCTGCCCTAGGGTTGTTTTGAGCTTGGGAATAGTAAAACAATCGCCAGATGCTTCTAAAGAGTTTGATAGGATAATGGAATCAGACTGGTCAGATTGGCTGCACATTTACACAGATGCCTCTAAAATTGACACTAAATCAAACGTCGGCTCTGCTGTTTGGATTCCCAGGTACAAAATAATTTTAAATTACAAATTACCCCCCCAGTCTTCAATTTTTTCAGGTGAATCTATTGCTATATTGGAGGCTGTTTCATATATCGAATCACATAATATTAATAAATCCATTATATTCTCGGACTCTAAAAGCTGTCTTCAAGACTTAGTTAAACCCCCTTTCCATGCGAAAGATAATTTCATTGTAACTCTAAAAATAAAAGAGGTTTTGTATAGATGCCATCAATCAAATATCAATGTTGTATTAGCCTGGATCCCGAGTCATAGCGGAATTCCGGGCAACGAGGCTGTAGACTTGTGCGCGAAGGATGCTATCCACATTGGTTGTGTTAAATATAATAAGTGCTACTCTCGAGATATGAGATCCTCTGCTAAACCACATTTGGAACAGACTTGGGATAAATTATGGCAACTCTCTAGACAAGTTAAGGGTAAACACTATGGAAACATCCAACCCTTCATTTCTGCTAAACCTTGGTTTTATAAATTTAATAATCTTGGAAAGATAGTTACATCCATAATTATTCGATTGCGCTTAGGCCACGTTTGCTCTCCTGTGTTCTTGGCCAAGCTTCACATCCGCGACAGCTCTCTGTGTGAGTGCGGTCTTGAAGAGGGAAACCTTGATCACTTGTTTTTTAACTGCCCAAATCTTAATACATCCTTGTATGACATGCTCCCCAGGAACATCCCTCGTCCTGTCAATGTAAATTATCTGCTCACTTTGGTCCCGACCTCCTTTTGTGTTGTTTTGGCGAAATTTATAAAAATTAATAATATTAAATTATGATGTAGAATTAATAACATACCTATAGGTATACTTACTGAAATATATATATTTTTTTGTCTATGTTTTGTCCCTCCTTATGTTTGCTAACCTTACCCACTGTGTTACTAACCATATCTTATTTTATTTTATTTTTTATAGACAATCGACGGAACTACTTCACATCCCAGTTTACCGTAAATCTGCTTATCTACCGGAAAATTGTATTAAAGAAGTTCTTCTCAAGCACTTGACACTGGCAGAATCATCGCTAAAAAGCCGATGGGGCCATAAAATCCAAGAATTGATTGAATAGTGCCCGATTTCAACAGTCCCCAGGAACGAATATAATAAGCATCGTTTTTATCTTGATTAATGTGTATCGTTTGTAGCTGAACTATTAAGTATTATTTTTTCCCGAAACTATTATTTATTCCATTTTTATGGGCTTAACTTCACCTTCTTGCTCATGGAAATTGAGGGAATGAGTTGTGTTCAACAACTGGAAGAAATAATGAGCTTTTATTAACCAATTAAATCGCGACTGATTTAATTTTAGAGGTCATCACCTCGTGTTGAGTATACTGTTACAAGAGTAAGGTTTCGTTACTGAAATTTAAACAGACCTACAAAAAATGAGGCAAAAAACATCACGCTTCGTGAAACATGCTCACCAGCTGGTCGGCCGGCAGCCGCCGAGGAACAAGCTCGACTTTTGTTACATTTGACGCACATTTAGAGTTAATAGACCCAAGTAATATTAGCTTTGAACTTAATCCAGTCTTAAGTATTCTCAAAAGGTTTTGTGTCAAGACTAATTCAAATTCCGAGAAGATTTTAGTATCAATACCCCAATTTAATACAAAACGTAAAACACCCGTTCATTGCGCCGCATTTAATCATGTTTACCAACAATAGCGTCGGCAACACAAATCTAATAAAACGTAACATTAAACTGCTCCTTATGATTCATGAGTCAGACGGCGTATGAATGGAAATCGTAAAATAAATTTCATTCCCTTATTGGTGCATAAACAGCAGTTCAAAAATAGCTGCGGCCACCTGGCCTCTCCTGTAGGAAAGTAATTTATGGCACTCGACGGTGCACACAATGCAACCGCAAAAATAACCCTTGACTATTTTCTAGGTACAAATAGTCTCTGTGTTGCTGTTTGAAGTGGCTGAAGATAAAGGGACGTATTTACGCGTACTCATATGGGACGCGTGCACTGTGCGTGTGTATTGATGGTTACCCTTATGGCGCGGAGCATAAGGTACCCACCATAAATTAATTTATATCTCTAGGGGTGTTATCGAAACAGTGAATGTTGCTTCGTCTCCAATTTGTAAAATTGACTTAAATTATTTAAAAAAAGTATTGTATAGTTTACAGTATTGGAACAGTTTTCATTGTAGGTAGTAATGTATTTTTGATAGTAACAAATACTTACAGTTTTTATTAAAAAGTTACGTACTTATTCGATATTTCGGCGCTAAAGCTCAAAGTAACATGGATAAACTATTGAAGCCGATATATTGGACACTTCAAACTTTTTCGGAGGACATCAGGAGGACATAGGTAAATGATGGCGTTTAACTAAACCACGGTTGAATAGGAACCAATTATCCGAAATGCCCCGATCTGCCATGTAAGGCAGTTGGATTGTGAGTCTGTAGTGGAACCGCGTGGGAGGTCTCAATAGATACATATCAACTTCCTAGTGAATTGAATTGATTGTCTGTAAGTTCAGATTATTATCGTGCTTTTTCATCAACTAAATAAAATGAAAAGTTCTACGAATTAAAGTTTAGTTCAAATTATTTTAGCTGATTGTAATTTATCTAGTTACAGCAGATAGGGATTTAACAAATTTTAGTTAAAAGACTTTATTTGCCTATTCATCCTTCACACAGTTCACGCATTGCTATATTTAAGTATAACTCTGCCTATACTCACAAATACTTGTCTACTCATTTTTTTAAATAATCCTTCTGACCCGAATACCTGCGCGTCCTCACAACGACAACACATATTTCTATGTTTTTCTACTTATCTACTACAGGCTTGACCTTCATAGAAACCGCTTATTTTTATTATACGCTGCTGGCGCAACGCGGTGGTTTATGGTGGTTTAATTTACGTTACGGCTCATATACTCGCACTTACTTGAAATGCTCACAATAAGGAAAAACCCGGTGATTGCAGTGTGATTATCTCGTTGGGACTATAATGTACTTTCAAAAGATTCGTATTTAATTCTTTTTTTTGAGTTATTGAAACCCATTCTTATTAAAGTATAAATATTGATTTGATCTTACTAGGTTTTTTTTCTCACTGACTTACCGTTTTGTACAGAAACATAGCATTGGATTTATGAAAATAAAATAAAGTGATAATAGAAAGAAGGATTTTGTTATGCATACCTACCATATTGAATAAGTTATATGGAAACCATTTCATGATGGAGTAGGGTTATGTTTTATTATGTTAATATTGTGTAAGACTACACAAAAATGTAGTTAAAATTTAGAGTTCTTGACATATGCCGGACGATCACCTCATCATATTCCCCACCTCTCTCTATACCTTCGTTTCACCCCTCTGACACCTCCGGCAATTAACTTGTCATCGCGATGCAAAATGCCGTAACGTGTGGCGAGAGACGTCCACCCATCTTTAAGCGTATTATTAGAACCTCGCCTAACATTCTGTTACTAAGTTATCACAAAGTTAGAAGAAATATCTTATAAGAAAAACTTCAGAACTTTGCGCCACGTTTTGTCATCTGGGAGAAAAGTTGTAAATAAAACCATGTACGCCTTATTGGCTCATTTGGCCCTGACTCACCGGTAAAAGGATGAGATCAAGAAAGTAAAGTGCTGAAGTATACTGCATTATATTACTTTTGTTCCTTGAAAAGTTCACAGAAATTAGGTTCTTCAAGAGCTACACATGACGCTGTGGATTTTCTAACGCAATTTATTAGGTTAATAGATTTTTTATTCACATGGAAAATTTTTTGAAGAAAAGTTCACTTATGTATGAGACAAGGCTAAAAATAAGCTAACATAATTTAACATGTTATATGAAAAAAATGTCGCCTCCTCATACTATGGCAATCAGCTGATCGCTTAACTTGTATGAAGAGGTCAATTTTTTTTTCATATTTTGACATAGGTATGTTCCTTAGGATTAGTTGTTCAGTTTCATGGGCAGAACCACCTCCTAAAGTTTCGCTAGCTAATTTAAAGTCACCGAATATATACATACGTAAACTGAGTAGGTAACTAAAGAATTACCAAAACGGGTATACATCGTCGTTTGTCGGCTGTGAGGCCGTACAAATGTCAAATTGCCAACCATTTAAGGTGCCTACTTTACATACTCATGCATATTTAACATTTTCATTGTTTAAAAATGGATATGGAAAACAAAGTTTACGTGGCTGTAAAATCTCTGAAACTGAAGTAAAACTGCGTAGCAAGTTTAGGTTGTGTAAGATATGAAGTGGATGTAGCTCTGTCTACTACATCAATGTACACATGTGACGTCATCGAGGTTTCAACACTGACTGAACAAACAAAGCCGCAGCAGCTCTCGCACAGCGCACTCAGGCATTCCGTGCTCATTTCCAGACAAACAATGTACTTGTACATATATCATTTTGGGCAACATTTTACATTTTGTCACGTCTTTGTTCATCAAATATCTAATCCCCAACTTCTATGTGAAAATGTTCACAATTGACGTTGATTAAATAAAATACATTACGTAAAGGTCGACACTTACTGAACCCGTATGGCAAGGATTTAATTTAACTGATGGCTGCTGTGATAAGTACCTTTTACAAACTTAATGGAGATAAATAGAGTTTTGATTAGATAAATCTCGCAGTCGGCAACTTACCTACTTACTATTTAAATTGACAAGCTTCATTAGAATGTATGAGGCAGCCCTATATTTAAACCTACATGTTGTAAGTACTTACTGCACTGAGGATCTCCAATAGGAAAGTATTGAATTTTCTCAGAAACTCCAACTGTACACTGCATATTTTATGGGTATCGTCGTTTAGAGGTGTTTCTCAGGCGCATAAAAGAAAATCAATTTGAAAGGTCAAGAATCGGCCACGGTCGGGAGAAGATAACAATAAACAACATCCAAGCTGTGAAATCGAGCAGGATTTTTCTATTCATGAATATGAGGCATGTCTAGAATTGTATGTAATTGGTGTATTTATTGAGTAGAGGCATGCGGCAAAAGGCACGAGGCAGGAGGCGGGCGGTCGTGCGGCGGCTCCATATACATATTATTTCACTTTGCTCCACTCATGTACGGCCTATTTAAATCAAAACTTATAAGTTACCGACAACCACAAGACACTTCAACTGCGGGGACGTGCGGGTGGTCCTGGAATCCGCCAGAGTACCGGGACATGGTCAATTAAGAAATTACCAACCGGTCCATTCCAACGCAATACACCTGACGCCTTTTAACATTCCTACTAATTTCAAATTTATACAGCTTAAAGTACTTTCGTTAAAAAGTTAACATACATACTTTGTAAAAATAATATTAGTGTTATATTTTGGTTGTGAAAATAAGTAAATATTCCCCAGGCTCGTTTTATGCCCCTTTTCATGGCTTGGTACCTAGTTGTTAGTAGAAAAACGACGGGTCATAAAGCACCTATGTATGTAGTCCTAGTACGGTATGAGCGTGATTGTAACTTTCTCTATCTTTACCCTAAGATGGCTGTGACGACCGGCACGACTGTCAGTCATTCAAGATCATGAATAAAGGCAGTTTCTAGAGTGGCAACATTCGAAACACTCGTAACGGAAGAGAATAGAGCGAAGCTACATCGACCCGCAAGTCGGAGAGGTTAAAGTTCTATAAAGAAATAGGTACAAAAGTGTTCTGTCATAAATAAAATCCTTCCAAAGATTCTAAAATATCTACTTAGTCAAGGACAATAAATGTCGTTAAAACTTATTTCAAACAAAATCTTGTTGATTTTCTTCAAACTTCTGACACTTTGATTAGTTTAATTTCTTTGATAAGTAAAACCATTTACTTACAGAAACATTTTATAAGCAGAGAAACAATAGTTTAGTGTGTTAAATATGAAGACAGATTTCTTTGCGGTCGATGCATCAATGAAGTCATCGACGAGTACAATTTCACAATCGATTAAACTTCTTTGCTTTTATCATCAGGCGTAACAAATTAATGACCCGATAAAACGATACGTGTACCTGCATAAAAGATGATTTATAATTATACTAAAAGCGGGGTAATTTGATAATTTGCTTTTATTTAGAGGGGAGGCGCGTGTGCGTGCGGTGCGGATACTTCGTTATTGGTTTACTTGGGCCACCCAAGCGTCCAATAATACATATTGCCTGTCACTTCACGAAATTATATTATTCTGCCTATATTGGATGGTGCATTATTTGAGTTGATTATAAACATGAGTTCAAAAGTTTATCAGCACATCTAGAACTTACGACACTGTCATTGTTGTTGTTAATTTTATCTAATCAGCTGTTATATAAAGCTTCACCTTTGCGTGTCCATTAGTTACTTACTGCCCCTTCTAGGGACGAACCCCATATCACCATAAAACGAGGGAGTGCCCGCTGCCATCATCATCGCTCAACCACCGGGGGCAGAAGGAATATTAGTTTTAAAGCCCAAGTTACGACATGCAATCGTAAATCTAATCATTTCTCTAGACACGAAAGTAAAATATTCTAAATCGGAATCGAAATGGTACTGCTGTTTCAATAAACACAGGATGACGTTAATGGACGTTAAAATAAATTGAAATAAATATCTGCCGGAAAGCGGTTTCAACGGCAATAAATATAAAATGAGGTGTAAAATTTAAATAAAAACAAAAAAAAGAATCTTAGCAGAGCGTGGTTTCGATCCACGGACCTCTGGGTTATGGGCCCAGCACGCTTCCACTGCGCCACTCTGCTACGGAGGCGGGGAGCGAAATTACCTAACTAGTTTTACGGACGGGTAAAGTACATGACATCACAGTTTTTTGTTGTTACGTCATCGTGTTCGATTGTACTACTGTTTTGCAGAAACGACTATAAAAAACATCTTTGGTTTTGTTATGATCAATCATAAATAACTACAAAGTTCTGTTTGTTGAAGTTCCAAAACACGTCATCCATGTGTAACATTTGAGTACTACCTACCGTTGTTGAACAAAATTCTACGTTTTTAAATTGCTAAAAAGGTAGAGCAACAGTAAAAAATTATGTAGCAGCTCTAATTAAGAAAATTTCATTCATTTTTAGGTTTAACGGCCGTAAAGTTGTGTTGTTTCAATCAGAAAGCGGGAAAGGGGGAGGGGGCACTGGATGGAGGGAATTTCTACCATAACGCGCCTCGCTCAAAGGGCCCGACTTTAATTGGAACTTGTAATTAATTAACAGAGAGCCACTGACCGAGCGATGCCCGGCTATTGTTAACATTCCTACTTATCATTCCTCGCTCGAAATAGGGAAAGCAGAAATACAGTCCTAAGACGCAAGCTAAACGAGCAGTCGTATTCTAGTACCTATCCTATTTACGGTCAAAACAAAAGCATATAAAACTTAATAGTTTCGCTGCCAAACAAACAAGGTTATGGTTGTAAAGCTCTACATGCTCTTGACTGTGACAGTATAAAACACCTAGATGCATTTATTGCGTTGTTTTGTTATCAAAACGTCGTCTTATGGTTAGAACAGTAGATATGCGCGTACAAATAACATAAAGATAAGTTTTAGAAAACGTCAGGTATTTGCTTGTAATTATCTAGCATTAAGTACATAACCTAATTAAGGTTTAATGATAGGTATACCTGTAGATGTACAACAAATCTTTTAGCTCTGATAGCACACCCATCATTATGCTAATCAAATTCAAGGCTCTTAACTTTCAAATGTTAAAACCCATTGGACGTAATCTAGACGGAAGAGCCGATTCAAGACACTATTTTTTACAGATGTTGATACATGTTTTGATCCAACTAATGAAAAGAAACTGTACTTAAGCTAGATTTAGAGAATCCAACTATGTAGAAGTTTTCTCCACTAATGACACGTGTCTCGTCTGTAAGTACTAAGATACTCTAGTCCTACCCAATATGAGATTTTAATGAGATTTCTAATCAGCTCGCTCGTTATTAGCAAGTTATTCACGAACTCATAGGAATTAATGCACATGTTTACGGAGAAATGTTCATAAAATGCAGGTTGTTACATCGCGCATGCGCTGATCGTGTCACGCCGCCCGGTGCGCGTGAGATCATTTTACGAGTATTCGCCTAACACTTCGTTCGATATTAAACGGATGTCACGTACCGACACGCTTGAGAAAGCACAGAACAGATGGCTCCGGCCTCCCAAATTTTTGATTTGTGCCAAAGGAAATAAACCCTGACAGCCATCGTTTCCATTCCCTGGTTATGAATACGCCTTGAAATTCACAAAGCGGCCGATTGACACAAACCTTGCCACGTGCGCGACTTACGAAAGAAGCTAAAGCTTCGGCACACAGATAACGGTAAAATTGGGACATCGACATAAAAGTCTATGTGACAATTTGGGTGCTTATCAGAAGAATTGCCGTAATTTTTTAAAGCCTTTGTTGGTGTGATATGGTTTGCCTAAGCATTACCTTCTGAGCTGAGGAGTTAAAGTGCTATAATCTCGGTTTAAACGGAGATAGCCGGCCTTTTAAAGTTAAAATATAGTAGAGTAGATCATAATAATAGTGTACGCACTTAATTGAATGTTCATTTAAATCAATCTTTATGGTCAATTTGAAATCGTAAGTAATAAATGTAAAGATAGTCTGGATATCATTACCGAGCAAAACAAAGAAGGTAGATCATCAAAGCTTGCCGCTTCCGTTGATTTATCGGGACCCGGACAAGGGGCTTTGTTCATGTGACTCGACTTGATCAAAACCTCTTTTGACTGTCTGACACAAATATCAATTCGACTTTCATGTGATTAGACTACAAAGTAAGGGATTTAACGAAAGCTTGGTTCGTAGGTTACTTTGTAAGTTTGCCTAACAAATTCAAACTTATACTAATGCTAATATTATGAAGATGAAAGATGTGTATTTTTGTATGTAGGTAATGAATAAACTTAAAAACTACTGGACCGATTTCAAAAATTCTTTAACCATTAGGATGCTACATTATCCCTGAGTAACATAGGCTACATAATTTTTCCGAATTCCCACGGGAACGAAGTCCCGAGCGGGAAGCTAGTACTAATATAAATGCGAAAGTAATTCTGTCTGTCTGTTACGCTTTCACGCCTTAACTACTGAACCGATTTTGATTAAATTTAGTAGATTAGATCTTGGAATAGGACATAGGCTTAATTTTATCCCTCAACTGGGCACGATATAACCTGTAGTTCACGCGGGCAGAGCCGCAGGCGGAAAGCTAGTTTAACCTTAACATGCTCAAAGCGTAAAAATAATAAAATAAGAAAGAATTTAGTTACCTTTATTTATTTACTTCGATACTTTGTTTCGTTGTAAAAAGCACAGTCTCAAAGATAAGATTGTCCCTGTGTATTTGAAGATTGTTTTAAAAAAAAGTATATGAGTTTTACTCCAAATAAAAATAAAGACTTTCTCAAGACGTTTAAGCCCACCTTAGCTTTAATACGTCTCAAATGGGCGTCATCTCGAGAGGTATAAAGCTAAATGCACATCATAACATAACAAGAGTCAGAGCAGGTGAAGGTCACAATTTAATGCTCTTTGAGCTCTCCTGTAGAAAAGGGAGGCCGTCCGGGGCTCTACATTGACCACACTGAATGTTGACTCAAGGATTTTACTTTTTTCTACAACCTTTTTAAAAATTCATATGTGTGTGTATCGTGAAGGGGCCTCGGAAGATATAATTCACTTCGGAACAGTGCCCCTTTTTTATTAAAACGATTTTGTTGTTACAAAGTAAAAGTAATTTAGAAAGGAAGTATGCGTTGATTTTTCTCAGACATTAATCCTTCTTGAAAAAGCAACTTTGTATTTGTATTCCGGTGAGAGTTTCGTACCCTTGTTATTGAAACAAACGTTATTAATGTGTCACCACGGTGTGTTACCCCCGTCCCACCCCCGGTACACCCCGTGTGTCGAGTAGAGCTCCAGAAATTCACCGCAGTGATTTTGCCGAATTACTCCGCCTTGAATATATTTCCGAGAAGTAATGTCGACTTGCACGGCACGACAGTTCTATTGTGTTTAGATTTCGGTTCACCAACCTACGACCATTGCAACACTGTCACCCTATTGTGATTGATTGTGCCACTTTATTTATTTACCAACTACGAAATACCAAAAGCTACATTTACGCTCGATTGCTATCATTAAGGGAATAAAGTTATCTATTTGTCAGGACAGTTGGATTCTCATTGTTTGAATTCAATCTGGACCAGCTGTTCAATGAAATTTGATTCAGTTAGTTAATGGAGCGTGTGTGATAGCTTTATGTCAATCTCCATTAGGGCTACTGTGGAGCTGTAATGTTTTTGTTGTATTTGTTGTGTTCGCATGCGCGTGCGCACACGGCGCAGGCTGCGGGGCAGGTGCAAACGCCGAGCCACGTGTGTGAGGCGGCGTGATGTGATTTGTTGTTATGTAAGAACATTCTAAACATTTTTTGTACGAATCCAGCTGATAAAACTCATTTGAATATGTTAAGATTTAAGCGGCGCCGGTGCGGTATTACTGCCTTTGCTCAGTAAATTAGTACGTTGATCATGCCAAACTATAAAAGGCACAAACATTTTTCGTGAAATTGCTGTTGGAAATACAATTGAGTTAGGTGTCTGTAATGTTTTATTTATGATTTAAACAGTCCCTTGGATAATAGCATTAAAAGCACTCGAGCGGCTGGTAGCTGCACAGTGGCAGATAAAGTAAGACGGGAGTGATTTATTTCGGGCAATTTTAGAGCAGAGTACAGCAGAGGCTATCGATCATGTGCTCTGCAAATGGCGCCAGGGGCTGGCGCCGGCGCCCGCGCAGCCCGTGACGTCACCAGCTCGCCACAAAGCCTGTATTCTCCTGGCAAATAGCACATGTGGTAACTGCACACTATCTAGCATCGTTGTCGGTGCTCACCAATTAGAGTAATACCGGTAGAATTGCCCGTTTCCTTCCCGCGCAAACCATCGACATAACAAGATCTGATTTATGGCTGTCAGTTACAATTTGCTAACGAGTGTAGAACTTGTCAGGGCTAGGAAGATAGAGATCATGGCCTGCGACCGGTATTATTGAATGCAAATCACAGACACAGATCAAGTTAGTACCGCGCTTTAGTTGAATAGAAACTAATTATTTACTCACGCATTGTACTGTCACCGGTTGTCGACTCGCGTTAGTAAATAGAGAAAATCCTATGCGACAGGGCGTGAGCTCTGGCAAATGGGCCTCTGACTTAATTATCATAAATCCATCAGCTTTGCGGCAGTAAACAAGATATTATTTGAGTAATTCTACCGTGTTCAAATATTAAACGCTTATTTGAAAATACAGGTTCTTAAACATGTAAGTTACTTAATCATTTTCCGTTCTTAATGTATTGATTTTTGGGTAAAACTATGAGAACTTGAAGAACCTCCACGTTGATTAAGTTATAAGTGAGGTGGACACGTTCCTCTTTTATTGTTGTTAGGTAAATAAACGTTTTTCCCTGAGAGGTTTGGTTGTAGTAAATAAAATAAAAAGAGTGTAATTGCAGCGCGCGCGTGCTTTGGTTGAATGGCGTCGCCTCCCACCGCTCGGGCATTGTGTGGCTTGTAGCCAGCGGAGTTGGTCAAGAATCAGGATAGAGCAGGTACTCGTACCGTACGTCCACAAGCCGCTTTGGTCGTGTAAGCGGGCCGCGCAGTCGGTCCTGCCTCGAATGCCCTCTTGAATGGCGCCAAAACAGTCTTACAATGCTCTGCCTAGCCTACTTTAGTTTTGGGAAGTAATTGGGATATAAAGTCACATTTTTCTGTTCTGTTTTACTTTTATGCACTTAAACATTTAATATTAACTATAGTATTTTAAGAAATACAAAAAACTATAAAATCAATACCATACAAAAATTTACTCGTTGAAATCTTTTCCATCGATAAGCTCTGTCGTAATAAAGACATCAACGCGTGCTCATTCATTCGCTCAACTTAAAATCATCTTATTTAAAGAGCGTAAGTTATCACAAATTGAGGATGTAAATCAACCCGCTAAATTGAACGACTTTCCTCAAGAAACATAGGTGGAATTATAAGAACTATATCTTCTTCTATGACAACTTATAAAAGAGAAAAAGTCATATTAAAACAATTTATGCGCTCAACTGAATATACTTTTTTATATGTATAAAATTTCACGAAACATCATTGGAAAAAGTTATTAAGTTTTATGGCCAGTGGCACGTCCTTTGTGTTGTTAATACTAGGTAATAACATTACTGAAATGTTATTATTGTTGCAGAAGGAGGGAGTGGCGCAGGCGCACGCGTTCCGTAGCAAGTCGTTCCGCAAGCCGCGGCCCTGCCACTGGTGCCACCAGCCAGTTCAGCATCAGGGCTCCACCTGCAGAGGTAACACAAAACACAATCATGATGACAAGACAAACAGAGAGGAGAAATACTGTATTTACTCTCACTTGCAGAGAACTAAAGTTAATCTTACCACTTTCCGTCTTGGTATGGCGTAAACAAGGATGGCATAAAAATTAAAGTAATTTTAACTTTATTTAATACTAGCATCCCGCTCGGGAAGTCCCAAGCGGGAAGCTAAGTAGTTCCCGTGGGAATTCGGGAAAGTTATGTAACCTATGTTACTCAGGGATAATCGGTCCAGTAGTTTCGGAGCTTAGGTATTCGTTACATACAAAAATACAAATCTTTCCTGTATATAATATTAGTATAGATTTCTGCAACTGAGTGCTAATATGTTGCCAGCAAAGATGTGTGAATAAAAAATCTGGGATATTTTTGACTATTTCAAGATGACAATGGCAAAAACTGAGGATTCATATTCCACGCTGGGGAGCGTAAAAAAACAAAGAATGTGTCAGCTAACTATTCCGATAGCTTTTAAAAGGGATTAAACTGTTCTCCTACTCGAAAGTTTCCCTTGATGCCTTGTCTTTTCCGAAAAAGTAAGTGTTGCATTTTGCTCTCTTTATTGTTTAATTGACCAAGGTATGAGGCAGAACTGCGCTATGTACGCTCAAAAGGCCAAATTCGTCCTAATTTAAACAGGCACGAAACATGATTGGATACTTAATATATGGAACAGACTGCAACGTTTTTCTGAAACTTCAACTTAGCCTAACAGATCTAACTAAACCTTTAGTACTAGCATTCTGAAATGTAACAATCGTCCGTCCTTTCGTTTTCGGCTTTTTGTCAAATATTATTAGTCGAAGAGCTGGAAAGTCTTAACATTATTTTAATTTATGTAGAGAACGACACCTGAAACACGTTTAACTCATCAAACATGTACCAATAACAATTCGGCAACAAAATGACTGTTTGAATTAAATGTCACGTCTCAAAGCCAATAACTTGGACCATGTTTTGATATCGAAATACTATTGGTGAAGTCTGGAACACATTCCCACAGGCATTACTTCGCAAATATAAAGAATGTTGACCTCTTGAAATCGTTGAACGAGACTTGCATTTAAAATAATATAGGTACTATAGTTTTTGTATAGTACCTATATTATTTTTAAAATTTACGGAAACTTTCTTAGAGATAACAAAACTTAAAATCTACTACGTTAAGAAGATAGTTAAGTAGATTATTTTCCTAAGTATCCGACAAGAATCTTTACTTAGGTAGACAGTGTGTTTGTTTCCGCGCTTTTCTTCACATTATTTACTTACATATTGTTTTTCTTGTTTCAGTGTGCAAATATGTCTGTCACACGGCATGTGAGAGTAAGGTGAGTAAACAAAACACGTTATCTAAATAAACTTACTAGCGCCCTCTGTCACCACACGTCGTAGTTTCATGTTCACTGCGAATGAGCACGCGTTTACGCATACTGACTTAACTCGCTTAGTTTGTAATTTATGGGTGCAGCCGCGAGATGGCGGTAGCATGACGAAAACTGAATCGAGAGATAGATTTTTATCAGATTATTAGCATAATAATCTTTGAAATTACCTATTAAGATTACGCAAGATGTCTTAGTGGTTTGAATACAAACGGCCATTAGGTTTATGACGGATATTCGTGACAGGCCCTGCTGCATTCGGCGGCTTATCCCAGCTTAGTCTTGAATGTAGTTTGAAAATAAAACTGGCAGCCGGTTGTTACCTGCACCATGACAGTAAGCAACACCGTTCTAGTAACTAACTAGCCTGATGCGAATCAGCAGACCAGTCACGCTTCCATTGTTCCCGACTTCTCCAAATTGAACACTTTAAAACAAACAATACCAATATTTTAGTAACAAATTGGGCAAACAAGATTATAAGTGATAGTATCTGCGTTACAACAAATTAAGCTGTCGCTGTTTGGAATATCTTCATTCAGACATGTGTGCGCAATCAAGTTAATGTTTATTCATGTTGTTGCCTTATTATCATTTTGGCTCTTAATTAACAAAACCGACTGTCGTATCATCATCATAACCAGAGGCTCTGGAGTAGTTAGGCTCTTGGAGTAGTTAGTACGTAAAATAGCTAAGCCAAGAATAAGATGAAAATGTTTCGAAAAGTATTATATTGAAAAGTATAGTAAAATATTTTTAAAAGAAAAAGCAAGTATTAACAATAAAACACTTAATCTAGACAAGGGCACGGACATCAAGTCTGTGGATGCTAATATCTTTATTATAAAAAAATAATTATATTCAGTAAGGTTTCGGTGACTTTTCACATAGCAATTTTTTTTTCTTAACTAAAATCGCATCTGTGGATTTTAATAGAAAGCAAACTGCACATCATTCACATGCTGATATTAAAATCGCCTTTACTTGATTAGCAAGGAGTGGTATTCGCAATTCCTTTTGTCTTTTCATTAATTTTTTTTGTATAAAAATAACAAACAAATTATTGTACAAAAATAAAAGAAAATCTGTCAAGTGCATGAAAGTTGCGTATGCAGATGGGACGTCAGTCTGTCTGGGGATCACACTAGCAATCACCATATGGCGGGAACCTGTCCAGCAGGCTTATTGCGCAGCCTTATTTACAGCTTGCATTCCAAACGCTGTGATTTTACAAGTTTAAACGTTTACTTACATCTCTTCTTACATGTTCTTCATTGCTTGTTGTACGTAAGAAAACTTTTACTTTACGACTACAAGTACGATTATCAAAGAAGTTATTCTTTTTTGTAATAGAGTAAACACTGACCACACTAATATATGTATGAAAGCGAAAATTTTGTGAGTGTGTCTATGTTTATTACTTCTTCACGCTTTAAACGGCTGGACCAATATTGATAAAATTTGGCGTGGAAGTAGCTGACACTTTCTCAATTCCCACGGAAACGAAGTCCCGGGCGGAGAGTTAGCTTTCCAATAAAGAAGGGAGGCCTTCGTGCTGCATGGAATTAAGTAAGCTATAAAAAAACAATCAATACAATTTGGTGTTCAATTTCAATAAATGGCTCTATGCCTTTCCAATTAGACTACATGTCTTTGTCCGTACATCTTTGAGGAACCTATGTAGTGTATATGTTACCAGAAATGTATGAAATTTAGGAATTGTAAGTATACAATTCCGAGGCCATCTAGGAAATGTATAAAATATTGTTTCAAAGATTATATAATTAATACATATACACATATCCTAGGTAATTGTATAACATTCCGAAATTGCTCTAGGAATTGTATAAAACTAATGCTTTCTGTGAATAAAATAAATAAAACAACCTAACCTAACTCGTAAATAAGCGAGGTGGGTTTGTCTTGACCATATTGTAGATTTGCTTACTTCATGAAATGTTCGAGAATTTCACGAAATGGTCACATTTCATGGAATGTTTCACTGTCTATTGACCACATGTGACAACCGCTTAAATGCGACTACCGGTTAACGCATACACAGTCGTTTCTGGTTGTGTATGCGTTAACCGGTTGTCGCATTTAAATTGGGGGTCGCAGTTCTAACCTAACCTAACCTTAACGGGTTGGTTGGGTTAAGCTACTAACAAACCTACTTGTCATAGTTCCGTCTATCAAAATCAAACAGAAGTCGATTGACTTATAATCCGAAAAAATCAAACATTTTATACATTTCCGATTGTTATTTAGGAAATGTATAGATTTCCTAGGAAATGTCATTCATTTCACACATTTCCGGGCGATTTTATTAATTGTTTACATTTCCTAGGAATTGTATACAATGACGGATTTCACACATTTCCGTTAACATACACAATTTGTCCGACAATATTAAGCTTTTTCACTTTGACAAATATATCTTAATTACATGTCATATTTTACAGGGAAAGGTAATGACATACAATTTATGAGTATTGTAAGCAAGTTGTCGGGTTGACTGAGGCTCGCGCCGCCTCTTCCGACTCACGCCTCCGTACCGCAGGGCGCAGGGCGGCCGGACCCGGGGCAACTAGCTAGGCTAGACACATTGACTTTCTACACACTTCCGGCTATCTACTCAGAAATTACAATGATTAGTGTTTAAACAGAATGCGACTCAGATTCTGATCTATAGTTAAGTAGCAGTCATCTTTCTATCACTATTATTAGTGACAGAAAGACACAATCAGTACTTAAGTGTAGATCAAGACTTAAGTCTCCTTGTGTAATACGGCCCTAATAATACTTAGCATCGTTGTAACAACTTATTTACGAAAGCATAGGAAAAGTATTTTGAAGTTTCGTAGATTAGATGTCGTAATTATCTACTCTACTGACTTCCATTTTAGCCTTTCAAAACTACTTTGATTAAAGGCAAAAAAAATCTTCAGGAAATACATGCAACTAGCAATGGCGAGCATAAATTGAAGGTAAGTACTTAATACTGTCTTAAGAAGTCGATAGTAAGTGATTATAATGGTGACATACCTAGTTGGAGTATTGACAAGTAAGTAATGGAATTTTCAAGTACGACTGACGTTTAAGGGTCATAGAAATGCGAATATTTATCGAGATCTGAGGAAAGAGCTTATCTACGGGATCTCAGTTTACACAGATCATTTGCGGGGAACGTTGGTTAGGAAAGCAAAGTTTAAAAGTTTTAGCCAATAAATAGGGTTTAATGAATGTATAAAAGTATTTCTTGAAGTTTTGCGAGCATTTGTTCGGGAAACCATAGGTAAATAAAATAGTAATTGAGTGACTTTCAATTAGTATGCGAAAATTAAGGATGTGATGAGTCCATAGACATAGTTTTTTCTCCTTTTCAAACAATTTGTGAGATCAGCTGATCTCTTATACCTTTGTATGGAGAGACGATTTTTTTTTAAATTTCTTATAAAGGAAAGTTGTTCAGTTTTATGGGGAGAATCAGCCCCTAAAGTTTTGCTAAGTAATTTAAAGTCACCCAAAGGTGTATTTCTGATCCGATTACAGGTTAGCAACATAAAAGAATAAACTATAGGTTAAGTAAACTACATTGCAATATTTAGTATCACCTTGAAATGTGCCGATAGAATAGAATAGAATATAAAAAATCTTTATTTTATAGGACATTCAGAATGCCACTTAAAATACCTAAGTCAAGATAACAAATACCATCGCCCATCATAGTTCTTTTTTACTTCAGGAATCCCAGTAGGAAATTTGGTCAAAAAAAGAATTTAAAATATGATATGGATATTGGGGATATCTATTCTAAGTATATCCCGAGCAAGCTCTCCCCGTGGACTCATGAATCTGCATTGCTAATGTCTGTCTACCGGTCACCGGACATTAGATATTAATACCTTGTAAATAGGACCCTCAAGTGTATGGAGATTACACATCGCTGCGAAACATCGTTTAAATTAATCGCAATTTCTTTTGTAATCATGCCTCTTGATGGTTATCTAGCTGTCATTAGGTAGACATTCTATGGTAAATGGCGCGAGTTATACTGAACCGGCTAGTTATTTTTATTAGTCTAACCACTTATTGTTATGGCTATGGATTTAAATCAAAAGTTGACTATGGCCTAGCCAGATTTTCCACTCATGCTCACAATTTAACATATGGATATCATAATTTCATATCTAGTTACTATAAGGCTTTGTTCAATACCCGGTTGTACCCGGTTATACAGGACATCACAGAAACATAAAATTACGGAAAAATGTACAATAGGCGGCAATTTTTTCAAGGCAACCGGAGAAGAGAAATCAAGAAGAGAAAGAAAGAAGCGGGTGCAGCAATATTAAATAAACTTGTGCGATCAGCTGATTTGACTTTGTATGGAAAATCGATTTTTTTAAAAGATTTTTCTTTTATGATTTCTTAGGTTCCTCGGGGAAAGTTGTTCAGTATCATAAGGAGAACTACTCCTTAAAGTTTCCATTACAAATTTAAAGTTACCTCATATAGAAGAGTAAACAATTGAATGATAGTCGCTCAGCTGTGACTAGTCTGTCAAACCCTGGATTGTGATCAAGCGCATACTGAATGAGAAAAGAGACAATGCGCTCGGAGGATGAAAGGTTGTCACGAGAATTACTTTTCTTACAGATTTTCAAACAATAAAAAGATTTTCCAAACAAAAGTGGGATTTCATAAGTTGTTATTATAATGTTGAGCCATAAAATTAGGTAAGAACTTCAAGTCAATTCCAGAAGATAGATAATAGGCTAACTCTTATGTAAAGAGTCTTTCCTGCCAAATCTGTTACCCGGATTCAATGGAAACTTCGGATAGTTTTCCGCCTCTGCAACTTTAACTCCAACCGACATGCGACGTGCATTGTTTGTGACTTTCCCGAGGCCGTATGTCTTTTACTTCTGCAGTAAATTTTATGGACATTTTACGATTCAATTTACATTTTGAAAGCAAATAACGGTTGTTAACGGATATATCTGTTTCGGGAACTGTGGTAGTGGTTCTACAAAACTGTTAATAAACTTAAATAAATTGATAAAGCATATTACAGTAAAGACTGACAGAGAAGATCAATCAATTTTACTCACGTATTTTTTCCCAGGGACCGTGTGATGATGGAGACAGCGAGGGGGCGTTTGTGTTACTGATAACTTGGTATCATGGGAGCGGTGATAATACTTTTATCAGTCTCAACACATAACTTACGTCCAATTAATTAGAAACACTATTTAAGCATTCACATATTGAACGAATCCTGTCATAATTATCTATCTTTTATCTCACTTGCTCAGCTTATGTTACCTAACAGTCGATGACTTTTGAGACTGATAGCTTTAAAGCCGCATCAAGGACCAAGAACCATCAACCTAGCTCATCTTCTAGGTGAGCTGCTATATCCTCGACCACATCTTCACCCCTAAGCTAGATTGTGATCAATAGCGAACCTATTCTCTATAAAAAAATCCCTAGATAAAGAAAAATGATGTAAGGGACTGTGCAAAAAGTCCATAATCCGTACTGAAAACTGGAAATCATATCATGATTGAATTCAGCGACTGACACTCTCGGTCGCTGTGGTCACAAGCAGACTGAGATAACGGATCTGTTAGAAACATAAGGTCAAATGATAGATAGAGAACATAATTATGTTTAATCACACAATAACCGGATGTACCTTTTACAGAGTCATAGATAGCTAGATGTTCCTTGGGGAGACCTGTTAGACTTCGTGGGCTGTGACTCACGTCCGTAATGTTCGCTGACTAATTTAAAGACACCCAATATTAATAATGAATCGAAGGCCTACTTTAATAAATTCTGTATGATAAGGACGACATGTGACGCTTTTTTTGGGGAAACGATAAGAATACAGAAATATAAATAACAAAACGTTACTTTGTAGAAATAAATAATCACCTTGTCTTGTCTCGTTTGACGGCCGGTTTGGTCGAGTGGTAGTGACGCTGCCTCTTGATCGGCGGTCCTGGGTTCGATCCCCAGTCGGGGCAAACCTTTGTGTAAAAAGCAGATGTTTGTTCTCGGGTCATGGGTGTTTGTGTTTGTCTTTATGTGTTTTCCAAGGGACCCACGACACAAGGGAAAACCTTACTGTGGGCCTTTGAGTGTGTAGCGTTTTTTTTTATTTTTATTGAATTGTTCTTCAGACATTTTATTGCACATAAAGGGTAATAAAAATAAGAAATCAGATCCAGGCCATCCATTTTTAGAGAAGGCTGTCCAGTAAAGTTGTCGAAGTGGTTATCGGACTTCGCTGCCAATTAATTTTTTCTTCGATTTGCGCTCACGCCGAAGCCTGAACACAGATTTCAAGTGCGATACATTTTAATGAAACAAAGAGTGAAACAACAAAAGACTGTGCTACCTTTAATGCATTTAAAAGTAAAACAATAAATAAATTGTCTGTTGGTTATATAGCTTGTCTTTGCCATGTTCGTGTGTATTGAGCGCGAAGCAGGCTTGAATTTCGTAATAAGTTTTTGTTAGTAGATAAATAGATTCCTTAATAAATTGATCTTTCTATGGCCATGGGTAAGGTACCTAAACTCCTGCTTTAGCAACGATGTCGAATTCTCTTTTGTCATCCCTACTTTATATTATAAATGCAAAAGTAACTCTGTCTGTCTGTCTATTATACTTTCACGCCTTAAACGGCTATACCAATTTTGAAGAAATTTGGTACAGAGATAGATTAGACCTTAAGAAAGGACATAGGCTATATTTTATCCCACAGCTGGGTACGATAGTACCTGTAGTCTAAGCGGGCGGAAAGCTATGTTTAGCTATATTAGAGTTAAACACAGTCGATTGATAGATTTTGGAAAATCGGTTACCTTATTCCAATACAGATAGAAAATAAATTAAACATCCTAAACACAAAATTAACCATTTTACAGTACATGTGTTCGCCTCAATCCTCGTTGCGCGACCTATATACGGTCAAGTTAACATTTGATACGAGCTCTCATTTCCAAAGTTTGAGGATAACTCTATTTAACCCCTGTAACTTAACCGTAAAGTTATCAACTTATCAGAGTACTTACGTAGAGTTTCAAATTGACGGCGACGTCACATCGCCTAAATTTTGAGATCTTACATAGTCGTATTTATACTGGCTGGGAAAAACAGAAAGATGTTACCGGCCAAACCTGATTTTGTTCTAAAATAGGCGGGTGACATAATTTTGTCGTATATATCTCGTTTCACCCTCTCTTTCTATCGCATAGCATCAGTACGAAAAAGGCTGAACTACGATAACATGACAATATTATATCACGCGTGCATGTCAGCCCTATCCATGGGGTACGGACATAAATCACGGTCTTCAAAAAGTTCGGCCTAGGCCAAAATAGGTTGTCCTAAAGTATTCCCGCGTAGTTTGGTCCTAGACCAAACTAGTTAGGCGTAAAAGCGAGTTTGGTTGGTAACAGTAGACACAGAAATAAGTTGAAGCTAAGAATCATAATGTCACTAACTGGAAGGCTGCTGAAAATTCACTGTATTTTGATGGACTCTTTTCAAGTAAATTTATTCGCTTTTCAAAATTAAAACCGTTTTGTGAAGGTTTTAATTGATACTGTGTTTCTTAATGAGGCGGAGGCGGAGGTGTGAAGCATGTAGATCTTTATGTGGCTTACATACATTTAAACACCCGGTTTTGCTCGACAATCACATGTGATAAATGAGGATCGATAGCGCGATAAGATAAGGAAAGTAATAAATACGCAGACGTATTGCGTTTTGAAGAGGGTCTCAATGCATATACAGGGCTATAGGTATCATATACAGGGCTATAGGTATCTCTCGGGTGGATAATCAGTCAATGAAACTGAACAACTTCCCCAAGGAACATAGGTCAAAATACGAAAAAAATGAGTTCCCATACAAACTGAATCAGCATATAGCGCGCGTTTTGGTTTTAAAACGCTATGTGCAAGCCACATTTTTTTAACAGCCTATATATACGTCCCCACACCGAGGGGCACGGGTCTCATTTTGAAACACTTAAAGTAGGTATTTATATTTGCCATTTTTTGAAAGGGGTCATTGTATGCCGTTAAGTGTGAAGTAAATGATCCCACTTACGTCATCCGAACATCAAGCCACTTGTATAAATAAGCAGGCATAAGCCATTGGTTTATAAACTGGGAGACATTTGATTTTCAGATTCCCGGATTAATTAAAGGTATTTTCACAAGTTTTAAAATGTTGTAATGGTTTCCTGCCACGCCTGTTGTTAAAATTTTCTCGGTGAATTCTTTAAAAAAAACTTTTATTAGAACCCTAGTTGTTCTGACACTTAAGATAACAAAAACTTCGAATTCGTCGAACCATTACTCAAGTGATGCTTGTACCAATGAACAGCTTTTCATTTTTATTTAAATAGATTTTTGTTAAGCATCCTCGTTTTGAGAACCAAATAAATAAATCTATTTTATACAAAGGAGATCCAGGCAAAGTTTGAGAGCCACTATTTGGATTCATAACACGACCCAGCAATAATTCATATCCATTTCGTACAAATAATGCCAGTAGCCCAATACCAACTTTCATATATGTCAAACGGTACTTCAAACAACAACTTCATTGATTGAGATCTATAGCCTTTGTTGTTTCAAATTAATAAGGCTTTTGTTGTGTTTCTGGGATACATTTTTAGCGTTCTAGATTTATGTTCGCTTGCCGGGGTATTCCAAATGATAAATCGGTTCAGTAGTTTAGGCGTGAAAGACGGACAGACAAACAGAGTTACTTTCGCATTTATAATATTAGTACGGAAAATTAGTACGGATTGTAAATACAAGATTAACTCTGTTTATTTTCTGACTGTCTGTTATGTTTTATGAAATATTGATTTAATATAGTTTAAGATACGATAGCATTTGTCCATAGGGTACATCTTATCCCGAAATGAAAAGCTCCTTCTGGTTCGCGACGTAACCCCCGCGGGCGAAGGCGCGAGCGAAAAGTTGTAGATAATAAATATCGTTTTCAGTACAAGAAATTGAAGTCTTTATCACTTTTGACTCGCTTTAGGAAAATTCAAAATGAAACAATCCTAAAAAAAGTAAATGAATGTAAGCTAGGATATTTTATCCTAATCGTAAACAGACAGGCTACAAAAGCTTCCGTAGCGGATTGGTAGAGAAAAGCGGCGTGCGGTGGATGCATTCTAATGAAGTATGCAACGGTTGTGGACGCTGCAACATTGCTCTGATTGGTACGCAAACTGGTCCATCAGCATTGGGCCGGATGTTTGCCAATTATTGAAATAAATTATTGTCATTTTATCCGTCTGACCAGGTGGGTCCTTGATCACGATCCCGAGGAACTCCTCTTTAACGTTTTGTTTTTTAATAGTCTACGAGATCCACACCGTTGTGATTAATATAATGTGTAATTAAACGCATGAATTTGGAACCTTACATACATATAGTCTCTAAAAAAATCCTATACATTTATTACTGGCGTCGATGGTAAGTTCTGCTGGTCAGCAGCTCCATTTGTATGGCACTTTCAAGAAATTTTGAGATCCAGAGCTCAATCCTACTATATGTCAGTCGAATAATTATTACAATAAAGCAGCGACCCAAATTACAATAGGAATTCTCTCCGGCTTATATCAAACATATCAAACATCAAACGTCAACAGATATCAAACAGTTGCCTATGATAGAAAAGTTTCCTCTTCCATCAGAAGGTTTGAAATTGTTGAGAAGGCTTAGCAAGGTACGTCCGTGTAACCATCCTTTGCTAAGTTGTTTAATTGCAACCTTTAGAAGGCAAGTTCATTGATAGTACTTGGAAGTAACGCGAGTAAGGGCGTGCTGGTATGCGGGCAGACTGGGATGGCATCTCCTCTGGTACCTGGAAGGCGCGGGAGCCGCGGGCGCGGGCCGTCAGGTGCAACGCACGCCGCCGCCGCCGCGCCGCCGCCGCCGCGCCGCCGCCGCACTCGCGCAGTGCTGCCGCGCGCGCCGACTAGCCCACGCGCACGCGAAATATTCGCAAATCGCGACACGCACCCGCCAAAAGTAAACACTTCCATACTTAAACTAAACCCGTACCTAAAACGTGCTCGCTATAAATAAACTTACTTATCCGACGCGACACCGCTTCTTCGCAAAATCTGTGCAAAACGTCGGCTTCTACCATATTAACTTAAAAAAGATAACTATTAGGAACTTTGGACCAAATATGGAGAGCTGAACTTAGGCCGAAGTGACCAAATGGGCTATGTCGTGGGTGATTCTTGGAATATACTTTAATATAGATACTGAATTTACTCTCTATTTACATTTGAATCAAACTAGTGTGGTATGATGTGTTTCTGCTTACTGTGTTACTGTATTAAATTGCGCTTATCTAATGTATTCCCGGTAAACTTGGGTATATTGCAGAGCATAAAATTATTAAATGCTATCGTTGTTATTGATTTATGTAGAGCAATAACAATAAAAGATGTTTACTCAATAACTAAGCAATACGGAATGAACTTGAACTTGCGGTTAAGTGGGTTAACGCTCTTTTAATTGCTCTATCAAGCAGTAATTCACTTATAATATTCAAAATCAACGTTTATGAGCATTTGATTGCAATCTTATTCGATTGTTGGCTGTTGGCTTTTATAGAAACGTAATAAATCGAAAATCAATAGCTTCCAGTCTCTAATTTCCTTAATCTATTTCATTTAAAATCTTCGATCAACTTATAGTTGATCGAAATTTAAAATGCATTAAAATGTCTTCTATTTGTTAAAAAGAGAATGTTGTTGCTATTCAAGGTGACTTTTTATCTGATGAAAAATAGAGTATTATATGTGCGTATTATATATATTCTTATAGTAAGATTACCGGCAATGACGATTGTACGCGATAACCAAGTTGTTTCACAGTCTTATCGATAACCCACTGGTCCTTGAGTCACGTATACCGTTGTTCAACCGAGCCACAGGTGTAATTCAGAGCATGATTGTTTGTTTTAGTAATTATAGTTTTTATTTATTAATGAAATTACATGTGTTTCAAGTCAGCGAATTTTATAATATGATAGTAATTTTAAGACAAAAACATTTGCATTTCTCTGAGATTACGAAGATCCAAGTTAGCCTTTTGACTCTTGGGGAAAATTATCAGTTTAGTGAGTGGGTCAATTCACACCTTTAAGTTTTGTTAGATATCTGAGTTCATTAGCATGCACCTAATGTACCTACCTAACAAGCGTATTTGTAAAAATTTTACGTTATTGTCTAAATAGGTAGAGCGCGTGCACGGTGCAATAGCTCGCTGTGTAATGGCCTGTACTAATGAGTAATAAGTGAAGAAAGTTGAACTAATGTGGACAGCCAGTGAGTTAGTGAGTGACTTGAAACTGTGGTAAACGCTGAAAATGTACAACCACTCGAATCACGTGCGCCTGGGCAGCACTAGCAGCACTTCCACTTCTTCTGGAGGCTCCGATTTGAGGGTAAGTATTATTCCTGCTTTAAGATAATATGTTATCAATCAAGGATAACTTATCAAAGCTTCCAATAGCGGATATTTTTTCAACTAATAGCAATGTTTCCGTTTACTTTTTATCTCTGAAAGATTTATTTGTTCAAGATTCTTTATTTAAGCACTCTACAGTTGTACGGTGTCTGATGACGAGCCTCTACTATTAAAGAGAAGTCCAGCTCTTAATTTTTAAAATTTTCAAATGTTTTTTAAAAACGTAACATAACAACAACATGTGTGTGTGTTGTTCTTGTTGTTTGTTCGTAAAATACACTAAAATAATGCGACTTTCAAATAATTTCTCGAAATAACACCATGTGAGTTTGAATTGCAAGACAATGTGAGCATTGATTGAGTGTGCTCTCCGCGTGAGGGTCAAAGATTGCTGGCCGTGATAGGCATAGGTACAACGTAGAGCTCTGCCGACACTACTTTATGACGGCCACGTCTGTCTGTTAAAGAAATGCAGATAGTTAAGATTTTCAGATAATAATCTGGGTTTTTTTATATATTTTAATCTCAGTCAATAAATAAACGAGAATAATAGTACCTACATGCTTACAGAATGTTGAGTTGATACCTATTTAGTCAAATGCGTGAGTAAGTTAAATGCGTCACATAAAATCTGAAACAAAGATAACCAAAATTTTGTGGTTTGATTAGTATGTAGCTTTAAAACGCAAACAACGAATGCACATTGCACATGCCCAGTGAGAGCAACACGCCGCGGCCGACACTACAGCAGAGATATTCACCTCTCGAGCAAATAAACAAATAAGATCGCACGACCACGACTCGCTGCGAGCTTCGAGCACTTCTCCGAGGGTCACATGACATTATGACACTGACATCCACCGTCAAATGGAGTTTCTCCTTTGAATTTTCCCATCTTGACAAGGTTTAACTTCAAAATGTCAAGCACGTCTCCCATCGGATATCATTCCCATCATTTGCATTAAACACGACGTGCAAATATGATTTTAGGCAATAAAACATGCCGTTTAGTAAAGGCCGTAACATTTTAAAATGTGGATGTAAAATCTGTTTGTTGTGAAGCAGATGCTCATCATGTAACGCGAGTGGACGGTTTGTCGAGATAATCAGAAATGGAAACTGTGATTCAGACAAACACTATGTGTATGCAGGAATGCGCCCGCGTCGCTCGAGGCCCGTGGTACCACCGCCGCTAAAATGCACATTATAACATTATTCCCCGCCGTGCTAATCGTTGGCTCAACTTACAATTTGAATAATAATTATCATCTTTCGAAACAGCCATACACCTTTACAAATTAGGATTAGTTCCACAACACTAACTTTAGCCGCTTGATCGTTGCTATATTCAGTTTCACATTGGCTTTGTTTTCGAAACAAGTAAAATTCCTGTCTTTGATTTCAAATATTTTAATCAAAAAATTGCTGCTTCTCGAGTCCAACAAACCGTTAATTGGCAGTTTGTAAAATATTTGAAGAAAACAGGTGGATATTTACAATTTACATTCAAAATTAAAGTCTTGTTTGCACACCGGAAACGCCATTTTATAGATTTTGTCCTCCCATTCTAAAACCGGTACCTGCTCGATCAATCTGGTATTACCTCAACTCGTTTTAACTAAAATTACTATTTCCTCTAAACTCATCGCACTTATAACATAAACATGACTTCGATTGATAGAAAAATATAGAATTATTTTACTGGGGTTTCTATGAAATAGTCACTTTCCTTGCGTCGGCTAACATAAAAGTGAACGCGGCATGTGTGAGCGCATTTCCCGCAGCTGACAATGTACCGCGACGTTATATGCTTTTACGCAAGTGGTTCTGAGAAAATCAGCGCATACGTCGATTGGCATGACCGAACTGTATAGGCAAGATCTTAGACATAGTCATAGACATAGACATATACTTTATTGCACACCATAGATAACACAAAAACATTACAATAACAGACAAGGACAGAAAACAGTAATGTACAAAAAGGCGGCCTTATTGCTAAGGTAGCAATCTCTTCCAGGCAACCTTTGGGTAGGAAAATAATGGAAAAATATAAAGCAGAGCGGGTGGTGGCTAACAATAAAAAAATAAAAATAAAAAGACAAAAATATATTTATATTATATTACGTAAACTACAGCTCTAATATTTAAGTACATAAAAGTAAAATTAAACTAAATACAAGTACATAAATAATATTATATATATTAATACATACAATATAATATTACTATATGTAAGAAAGAGACACATGATAACAGAAAAGGTTCATTGGGTACAGGAAACGGAGTTGAGGAAATGGGCTTTGACTCGTAACTTAAAGGATTCTAAGGAAGGAGATCGTCTTATGGATTCAGGGAGATTATTCCAGAGACGGATAGACTGGACCGAGAAGGATTGAGAGAGGAAGTTAGTAGTGTGAGGAGGAATATTTAATGAAAGATTATAGCAAGAGCGGAGATTTTTGTTTAGAGTAGCTGAACGGAAGGTGAAGAAGTTTTTGAGATAGGTGGGAGCATTAGGATTGGACAGGATAGTATATAAGTGCGAAAGGATGTGACAGTCCCTCCGAAGGCGAATTGGCAGCCATTGAAGACGGGAACGGTAGTCGGACACATGATCAAATTTCCGCAGACCAAAAATAAAACGGATGCAAAGATTTTGCAAACGTTCTAACTTATTCATAAGCTCAACCGTTATATCAGGGTAACAAACATCGGCATAGTCCAATATTGGCAATAGAAGTGCATGAGCCAAAGATATTTTGGTTTTGTAGGGCAGAAAGTTTTTAAACCGTTTGAGCGAGCCATACGCGGCAAACACCTTCCTACTTACCTCTGAAACGTGAGGTTTCCAGGACAAACTACTATCAAAAATGACTCCAAGATTCTTTACTTGATTACTAAAAGGAATACGTACGCCATCATAAATAACTGGTGGTAGCGAGTCATAATCAATCCTCGCAGCGTCCATCGACCTCCAATTATAATGGTTTGGGTTTTCCCTGGATTGACATTAAGACCATGAGAGCGACTCCAACTATTAATACTTAGAAGGTCCTGATTAATTACATCAATCGCATTCCCGAGTTGTGAAATTGGAGCCTGTGTATAGATTTGGAGATCGTCTGCATACAAATGATAGGAAGAAACAAGAGGAAGGGTATAATGGAGTTGATGAAGATAGAAAATAAGAGAGGGGAAAGGTCGCCACCCTGCGGTACGCCGGCAGATCTTCTCAAATGCAAGAGAGAAACAGCGTCGCACACGCACCACGGTCGCCTGTTACCGCAGATATACGGCGCATTCAATATGACACTCGAATTATGCCGTAGATTAACCGCGAGGCGGGCTCGCGACACATTTATTATGTCACAAGCAAATTGCATTAAGCATTAAGGCGTGGTGAGTTGCGAGCTCAATTTCTTCCGGTAGGTCGTTCGATATTTAAATGTCGTTTAGTTTCCGGGTTGTTCCCGTCGCGGTCCCTGCAGGAGATTAACTACACGCCGACCGGTCTAGGCGGAGTACGCATATCGAGTTCCACTCTTAAGCCTTTCTAGACCTCGCCGCTCCAAAGGTATTAACGCTCTTAGACTAAAGCTTCGATTTTGCTCTTCTACGGCTCAAGAACCGCCGATGGTATTCAACTTTATAAACCTACTTGGCTGCCCATTTTCAATGCATTAGTTCTAGATGTGACCGATTTTCTTTACTAAAAATACAGCTAAAGACTGAGATTGAAGGCTCTCCGCACCTTGCTTAAAGTGATGAGCTTTGTTTGTAGTTAACCCAACAATTTATCGCGAAACTTTCTTATGCCGGGCCTTAACCGCACTAAGTTCCCATAAAGATTGCGCCGTAAACTACATAAATTTACACGTAAATCGTGCCATAAATTACAAACTTTGAAGGATTACCGCAGCCAGTCGTAAACATCTTGAAAAATATTTTTTGGAAAGTCAATCTACAATTCAGAAACTAATTACGAAGTGCTTACAACCACCGAGCTTCAAATTTCTTATAGTATTGTACTTATTCTAATGTAATACAAAAAAGAAAGCATGAATGAATAAAAGAAAACAATGCAAGGACGACCGTTGTAGCAGTTGAACGCAAACTTTTTGTAAACGTTATTTTTAAGAAAGGATTTTCCGTTCAGATTTTTTGTTCATAAAAATGTTCAGAACTCATACAAGAACTTTTATACTTATGAAGAGTTGTTTGTGCGAGATAAATCCATAAGATCCGAGACATTCCGTTTATTTATATCCGTCGTCTGAACGTGGCGTCTTCGGTATTCGCCGATTGTATTAGTTTGTTTGCGTTTTTGACCAACTTTGAGCATAAATGTTTATTTTAACCAATTTGCAAGTTCAACGACTTCAGTACAATTTCTATATTTTGAAGGTATTCGTAGTGGAAGTTTTAATTAGTTAGTGTATACAATGATCATTGTGTAGGCTGTATACAGCAGGTTCCCTCTCAGTAGCTCATTACATTATCTTCACCGCTCGACGCCGGCTGCGGGTTTCTCTCCTAATGCTAAATAGCAGTGTGTGGGCTCACCTTTACAATTGCCTCGAGGCTCTGTAAATGTTCATTTGTATTTAAAGCAAGCTTGTAGTAGGAGCTACTAGTTCCTGTTACACACGTAAATGGTTGTTTACTGCAGATTTGTAGAATGAGAACGTTTAGAAATAATGCATAATAGCACTATTTATATCACATCTAAGAACTCTTTAGCGTACACACAAATATATCACGATAAGGAAATAACAAATTACCTTATTATGTACTTAGATAATCATGCGGCGTTTTTGATGGAACATTTCTTTCAGGCGGCTAAACAGTGTGTTTGTTATGATAACTCTGAAATTAAAACGGCTGAACCAATTTCGATAAAATATAGCTAATAATCAATTCGGTTAAGTCAGCTTTCAAACAAAAAAAACACATCAAAATTGTTAATTAGTTTAGGAGCTACGATTCCACAGGCAGACACAGATACACACGTTAAACTTATAACACCCCTATTTTTTGTCGGGGTAATTTTTTTTTTAAAGCTTCTACCTTGAGCTTAATCAACAAAGAGCGTTATAAAAACATCAACGGGCGCGCTTGACCCGGAACTGGTAGTCAATCACATCTGCCGATTGCAATCGTAGCGCGCGCGGTTACAGACGACAGCATGTTAAGCTTTACAGTTGCACTACGAAAACCGTCACTGTTACAAACAAGATTAGGACTACACGATATGGTACGTGCGTTCGTGTGTACAAGAAATGTGCAAAAGAAACCTTCATCCCGTGCTTTTAGACTCACGTTAATCGCCTTATGACAAGCAGTTTTTGCTCTACAATCTGATTTCGACGCGTTTTAGCCAGATTGAAGAAACGTGATAATCGATTTCTTGTTAGCGATAATTTCCGATCAACCTGTCTAAATCATGAATGGAGGGGCTGCATGATTGAGTTTATATCGCAAACTTGGTTTAGATTGGATTTTTATTGAAAAGCTTGAAAGATATTTTTTTAATGTAGGTATATTTGTTAGACGATTATAGCACACTAACTAATCATTATTAACTGATGTTTCAGCAGTAGTTACAATAACTCAAACCTAGCTTGATGAGGTCGGCAGAACAAACATTAAGTGAAGCATCAGAGCGAATCAAATTAGTAAAATACGAGATGAAAATGACAATGGAATAACATAGTACAGCCTACCATTTTCCCGTGACTAAAATTACGACTTTCAACATTATTGCTGTATTTTGCCGAAGAAAATGTTGGTATTACTTTCTTAGAAATGTGACGACGGTAAATTATGGCTAATATGTATAAAAAATGTGCCATTTCTGAGTCGGAATCTAGCGAAGACGAGGTTCGGTGCATTGAAAGATAAAATTTATTACGATACAAGATTTAATACGTATGATATTATGAAACAATAAAATTCTAGCTCTAGGTAAGTATTGTGATACTAAATGTAAATGACAAAACCCATTTTGACGAAACCCAAACCACTTTTTTAACCACAATTATTTTTCTTTTTGTCTTGGAGATTGAGATGGGTTACCATTGTTTATTCAACATTTCAAGTTAGCAGCTTTATTAGTCATTGAAATAAAGAGCTGCTAGGAACTATTTATTACCTATGTGACATTAAAGTTCCGTCTCTACCATTTAAAACAAAATATCTTTTCTATGAATTGGTCATAGAAAAATGAAACTAATTTTCTTTTCTATGATTTTGGTACAGAACCCTAAACATTTTCGCTCGCAGCCGCTGCCGCGCTTTTGAGGTGTTCGTTCAATAAAGGTATTACGTTCGTACGTTATTTTATTTTGTTTCCTTTTATAAACGTATATGAGATACTAACCGGTTGGGTTTTAACGATTGCGTTTTACAGGATTTTTGTATCACCCGAACATTTGGTCATATTCTCAAAATTTATTATGACAGGCGTATCATACGTGCCCGTCGGTGTTTCGTAATTTTTAATTTACAAAAACCGACAAAATGAACTTATTACGAATTGAGACGTTGAAGTTGAAGTGACACTGCCCAAATCAAGAAAAAATAAAACTTTTATTTTTATATAATTTACGCGTTGTTTGTGTGATTTTCTGAAAGCTTTGCCTTATTTGATGAGTGTTTTCATTATTCAAAACTTTTAAATTTTTACGTTATTTGATAACTACGTAATAAACTTGAGACCCCGTTGCCTATCGGGGTAGGCAGAATATCAAAAAGTTATGGATCACTTGAAACCATAGTTACTCGTAACAAATGAGAGTTATGATTATGATTATGTGTTACCACGTTCCGAAACTAGATAATTTAATAACGTGATTTTGTGAAATCATTATTTCAAGAAGAGCTAATGTAATAATTTGCACGTTTACTAAACTAAAACGACGCGTGCGTGAAATCCGTATTTCAAAAGAGGTTTGATTCGGAAGAATGTAATAATACGAAAGGCATAAACGGCCATCAGGGACCACCGCGTCGTAATTATAATTAATAACTACATGCTCACAAATTGTTCTTTAACTGGCAACGGGCTTGCCGCAGTAAATACTGAAATTATACACCTGTGCTTTCCTGTCGGATTGACTCCGATTTAATACAGAAAAAATTGAGCGAGTAACAATTTATTAAAACGTTCCTCATTTCATGTTCATGGAAAGTCTTTGAATCGTCACTCATCAACGGAGTTTGGATTTAGAATGCGTCGTACGTAACCGTAGTACGGGGAGCTGTGTAAACAAACAGTACAGCATTAACATCGCGATTTCCTGATCGACCTAATAAACGCAGAAACCATTGGCCAAGTGGAGTCTGCAGTCGATCAACCGACGCGAATGGGCCTGATGGCCGACTGCACGGCAAGGAGTGGTACTGGATTTATTTTTACTCAACTCGTGCACGTAAACCGCTCATATGAAGGCATATGGAGCTTGTTTTTTCTAGCTTTCATCACTGAAAGTTACTAAAACATTCCCTCAATACGTGAAATAACTCACAGTCTCAGTTCTGTGTTTTCTCTACGTTGAGAAAGGACGCGAACCTACTCAATATGCGCATAAATGCTATTGCTTATTTTGCGAATTTCTAAAGTTACTTTAATAAATTTCGAATACCGGGCGTATGAAATGGCAATCGGTTATCTCTAACAATGTCAGAAACAAAATAAAAAAGTCTAGAATATATTGTTTAGATTTTCGATAACGTATTCTAGCTATTAGGTAATATAAAAAATATGACGTCGAGTTGTGGAAACCGGTCTTACAATCGTTGGTTGAATATTTGGAAAACATTGGCTTAAATAACCTATTAAAGTAAGAGATTTAGAAAATCATGTAGGTATGCGAATCTAGAAATCGCTTTATTCTATAGCTATAGAAAAAACGCTATAGAAAAAAATATATTTCCAAATTTTCCTAGAAATATGGCCGATGGCAATCGACGAACATAATTTTACTGATTATTGTTATACAGTTTTTTGTAATGAATTTGAAATTAAGCGTCAAAATATGAAAACTGTCGAATAATACTTTGCGTCTCAGAGTAAAAGCAGTCAAACAAAATGTTCTTAATAAATATGAAGTTTACTTTTGTAAAATATAGGTATTTATAGTAACAATAACAATATTATTCTTTCCATGCATTAACACCAAAAAATAACAAACTTTTGCCTTTTTGGTAACGTTTATTTGTTTTGCATGCGAATTGCGATATTATTACGATACTTGTAACACCAAAAAGATGCAAAATTTTTTGTTTATATTGTTTCTGTGTATAATACACAGAAACAATACACAGTGTATTGCAAGTAGGTTGTAAATGTTAATGGAGTTAACCGAACGGTAGCAACGGAACTATTTTGAGTTAACTGATAATGCATTACAGTAGAGTCTAATTGAGGTCAGAAACCCTTTTTCCCCTATCTTTCCACTTATCTCTGTGAAGATTACACGAGATAAAGAGATAAGATCTGCTTGAAGTTTTGCTATGTGGGTTATATCATTTTACAGTTGTTTGCGGAGTTTCAGAGGCCTTTTGTTTGTGAAAATCCACACACGATGAATTTTCCAGGGTAAATGGACGATAATAGGTGTATTAGTCCGCGGTTTAGGAAATTAGGCTCATCGCAGCGAGGGCTAAAGGCCTTTTGAAGCCCGGAAGCCTTTCACGCTGTAACTCGGCCGTTGTTCCGCTTTAGAGAATGTTCGTTTCTGCCCACATTCCCACCTACACACAAATATATCCAAATATATCGGTTCTCGCGGCGTTTATTGTTATTACTCGTGTGTAATGCAATCGAATTTTATTATTTGACACACTTTATTGGATTACAGATGAAACCTGCAGCTTGACGTGTGCATCCGGTCTTTAATTAAACAAAATGAGAGTGGGTATCAGTGCTCATTAGATGTTGTCATACTTAACACCCGATAAAAAAAAGAAGCGGAGTTTGAAGTTTGGCGAGTGTTTCTGTCTGCGGCATTGTAGCTTCTAATCGGATGGACTGATATCGATGCGGTCTTTTTTAAAGCTGACGTAACGGACATGGTTTTTAGTTTTATTCAATCAAAATTGGTTCAGACGTTTTGAAGTTTTAGGCGATTAATATCGGGGGTGATAAAAAATTTTTAATCTTAAAGTTATTTAAGTATGACGTTGTAAAGTATTTCAATAATTAATGTATCATCTTCACCTTTATAAACATACAAGTCCCACTGTAAGTACGAGTATCCACTCTTTTTTTTATCGCATAGTATAGTGGCAAACTTGTATCTTCTAAAAGAGTAAAATTTATATTCACAAATGATGGAATTACTTTTCCCTATTTACGTAGACCTTTCTCAAATGTGTCCTGATCAGTCTGGTTTTGTAAGGAAACACAAATTTCGTAGGGGTTACGAGGTAAGAGGAGGCGGCGGTGGTCCTAATGAATGAGGTGCCAACACTTCTGAAGATGAGGTTTATAATTACATTACAGCATCCTTTCGTCGCGCACGTAGATTGTGTTGTCGCCTCGTAATTGCAGCTGGTTAACCAGCCCCTCCATAAAATATTACGTGTTGTTGCAGTTTTCTCCGTCATCCATCATTATATCATTAGTGGTGAGAGTCTTAAAACTCTGCGTTCACGGAAAACAATTATTGCAACGTGGAGTGCATACGGAAGCTCGGTTACGGCTGTGTGGATGCTCTGTTGTAAATTATTCGTCACGTGAAAGCCATCATAGCTAAGCTAAATTGTATAATTTCAAATAGTTATGCCTTAAATCTTTAGAAAAATTGCAACCATTATAAGCGTAACGAGTATTCTCATAGTTTAATAGTTTTTAAGCTATTGCATAGATTTTATCGCGGGCCTTGAGCGCGGGGACCGAACCCAGAAATTCCGTAACGAAAAAACCTAACACCCCCCACCACGACGTCTGGTCTCTTGCATCGTCTAACATCGTTTCAGTTCGGCAGTCTTCGACACGGTGTTTGTGTGCGTGTAACAATAATATAATAATAATAATAATAATAATATATTAAATACCTGCAGAATAGTTCGCAAATTCCTCCAAAATCAAATTACGAACCATCATGACGACCACTTGGCTTAGGCCCGTGGTCGCCATTAGTCCGGCTTCTCTCAAGATAGCCGAGGTTATTAAAATAACAAAGAAACAATAATAATAATATAATAATAATAATATAATAATAAACCACCTTGGCAAATCAGGTTAGAGAAGGATATAGAACGGCTCAGGGCAGATATAGGTAAACTCACACAATATATATATATGAATAACAGAAGTAAAAAAGTGGTAAGAAGAGTAGGGGAAATATTTAAAAATACAACAATCCACACTAGACATGAAAACAGTAACAAAACACCCGAAGAATATCTAGACACCTTAAAACAAAAACTTTCAGTAAAATCACATCGACTAGCCAGATATAAAAAAACACAGGAGAGAAAAGACCATAATAGAATCTTCACAACCAACGAGAAAATATTTTACAGACAAGTAGCTAATGGAAAAACCGAACAAAATAACACATCAACTAGTAATAATAAAGAAATAGACATACCTACAGAGAGAAAATTAGTAGAATTTTGGTCAAAAATATGGGAACAAGAAAGTCAACATAATCAGGAAGCCGCATGGTTAAAAGATGAAGAGAAAAAATGGAATACAGTCGAACAAATGCAATTTGAATCAATACACGAAACTGAAATAAAAGACATCACACATAGATTACATAATTGGAAGGCCCCGGGTATAGATGGCATACACAATTTTTGGTTCAAAAAACTTCATACTCTCCATAAGATATTAGCTAAAAATATTACAGACATTATAACAGGCAATAAAACTACACCTACGTTTATAACACAAGGCATAACATACATGTTACCAAAAAACACATATTCACCAGACCCGGCCAGTTATAGACCAATCACATGTTTACCCACTATTTACAAAATAATAACATCAGTCATAAGGTCACAAATCAACAAACACATAGATAAACACAACATCATAGCAGAAGAGCAGAAGGGTTGCAGGAGAGGCCACATGGGATGCAGGGAACAACTCGTGATTGATTCAACTATAAACAGGCACGCTACAGTTAAAAAACAAAATTTGCACTGCACATACATCGATTATAAAAAAGCCTTTGATAGTGTTCCACACTCATGGCTAATTAAAGTATTAGAAATCTATCGGATCAACTCAGTAATAACTGATTTTCTCAAAAACATAATGTCACAATGGAAAACGAAACTTCAGCTATCACATGATAGTAACACCATAACTTCAAGGCAGATAAGTATTAAAAAAGGCATATTTCAAGGTGTCTCTCTCAGTCCCTTGTGGTTCTGCCTCTCCTTGAACCCCCTCTCCCAAATGCTCAATGGTCATCGGGCTGGATATAATTTCAAAATTGGTGAAACTGAAACTTACATATCACACCTTATTTACATGGATGATATAAAACTATACTCAAAAAGCTCAGCTGACATGGAAAGGTTAATTAAAACAACAACGGAATTTAGTAATGACATAAATATGGAATTTGGGTTAGACAAATGCAGAACTGTTCATATAGTGAAGGGAAAAATTGAGCCTGGTGACTATGAAGTAGGCGAGGCACAGTTAATAACTTCAATGGAGCCTAATGAATTATATAAATACCTGGGATATCACCAGCTTAAAGGTATAGATCATAAAACCATCAAACAGACACTTAGGGACGAATACAGAAAAAGGACCTCGATTTTATGTAAAACTCATCTAAATAGTAAAAACCTGACAAAGGCCATAAATACCTTTGCCGTTCCTGTCCTGACCTACTCATTTGGAATTATTAAATGGACTAAAACAGACATAGAAGCAATAGAAAGAAAGACCAGAACAATTTTAACCAAACACAATAATTTACATCCTAAATCAGCTATAGAAAGGCTAATAATCAAGAGAGGCAACGGCGGTAGAGGATTTATACAAATAAAAAAGTTATGGGAGAGACAAATTGAAAACTTCAGACAATTTTTCCACAGAAAGGCGCAAACTAGCAATCTCCATAAAGCAATAGTCCAAAATGATACTAATCACACCCCTTTAAGCCTTGCACAGCAGACTAGCACAACTGTAGGCAATAACCAAGAACATCAAAAAATACTGATAGAAAACTGGAAAAAGAAAACCTTACATGGCAGACACCCGCATGATCTCAGTCAAGCCGCAATAAACACAGATGCATCCAATCGATGGTTAAAGATAGGTGCACTTTTCCCCGAAACAGAAGGCTTTATGATCGCCATACAGGATCAAGTCATCAACACCAAAAATTACAGAAAGCATATTATCAAAGACAGATCTGTAACTGATGATAAATGCCGTAAATGTCACACACACTCTGAGACCATTCATCATATTACTGGAGCATGCCCGAACCTAGCACAAACAGATTACACTTATAGACATAACCAAATTGCTAATATAATTCACCAGAAACTTGCACTTAGACATAATCTCGTACAGGACAGAAAAACACCATACTATAAGTACACACCCAGTCCCATATTAGATAACAAGACCCACAAACTGTATTATGACCGGGCAATACTAACAGACAGAACGATACATTTCAATAGACCAGACATAATACTTCAGGATAAGGTTAATAAAACAACATATATAATTGATATCGCAGTGCCTAATACTCACAACATCACTAAAACAATCACGGAAAAAATACATAAATATACCGACCTCAAGGATGAAATTATTAGAATCTGGAAACAAGACAAAGTGTATATAGTGCCAATTGTACTGTCGGCTACCGGCGTAATACCAAAACACCTTCATAGCAGTTTAAAAACACTACAGCTTAAAGAATACCTATACACAACATTACAGAAAGCAGCAATACTAAATACATGCCGCATTGTGCGAAGGTTTCTGCAAAATGATGACCCTTACCAGTTATAAAAAAAAATACAATATTTTACTTGGCTTTGATGCCCGTAAATATTGTTGAATGCCAGCCGTAGGCTGAGATAAAATAGAATTAGAACAATAATAATAATAATCCCCAGAAATGGGAGAAGAAAATGGTTTTTCTCCAATATAATAATAATAATATTAATAAAATGAAGTTGCTCCGATCCGGACGAAAATCGGTATCTGGGGGGTTTGGGGGTCGATGATTCCGAATATCGGGTCACTTTTTCGATTCCACCATTTTCCAAGATGGCCGCCATACAAGGAGTGGTGAGGCGAGGCCGCAGGCCGAGCCGAACCACGACACCACGCTGCGAGGCGAGGCCGTATCCAAGATGGCAAATCCAAGATGGCCGCCATACAAGTTTAGATTCTAAAGGTGAGGCGAGGCCGAAGGCCGAGTCGAGCCGCGTATAGGGCGAGGCCGAAGGCCGAGCTCCGCGTAGGGCGAAGCCCGAAGCGTCACCAAGCATATTACCCGCCGACCGCCATCCGAAAATTTCATATCCGCCATCTTGGATTTTAGTTGGGGGAATCGTGACGCGAAGGGCAAAGCCCGGAGCGTCTCGATTCCCCCCACCAAAAATCCAAGATGGCGGATATGAAATTTTCGGGCATACCGATATGGGTGTCGTTTAATAGGTTTTCGGGGGTTCTGATTCCGAAAATGACATCCATTTTGAAATCCAAGATGGCGGACATGTATTTTTTGTAAAAAACCGTCATGGGTGTCGTTTAATAGGTTTTCGGGGGTGCTGATTGAGAAAATAACATCCATTTTAAAATCCAAGATGGCGGCCGTAAAAAACAAAAAAAATGGTAAACTTTTTTGAAATTTTTACACAGCATTTTGTATCAACTTATGCAATTATAATTAAAAGTAGAGGGCAACTTTTAATTATAATTGCATAAGTTGATACAAAATGCTATGCAATAGCTTTACCGCGGCAGTCCCCTAGTGCCACACGTCTATTTTTATAGATTTAGTGTAAACTCCTGACGAAAGGTGTTTCGATATTCGGGGCGATTTTAAATGTTTATGTATCAAATTTTAAAAAAGATAAATTTTATCACAATAGCTGATACTGATCGAAGGATTTGTTTAATCAAGGAAATAATGAACGAAATACTTCCTGGGAAAAAAATTGCAATTTCATACTTAAAACCATTATTACATTGTCAACTGATTCACATTCTTATTTTTTCTTGATTAGGTTCAACCATGTAGACAACTAAGGCAGTTTCTGCATTATTCTACGGGTAAAATGCCGTAAATAGCATGTCCTCCAATATTCATAAGTTTCGCCTAAGCCTATACAATGTACAAAATATAGTTTTCCATAAGCTCGTACCCCCGCTCTGAGCACCTGTGAATGCTATAATTTGTTTTGAATACGCCTTTAGAAACTACGGTCGATGCTAGTAAAGATAAATCACGAAATAGGGTCGTGTATAGTACCCACACATTACCGCTATAATAGTGATATCGGTCCTGTGGGCATTGTACAACATTTCCCAATAGGCCACACATCTGTTTTATAATATACTCGGCACTATCAGAAAGCTACAATAACATTTCAGGAGAAATAAACATTAACGCCGAAGAAATCGCGGCTCATGAATGGTCCAGATTAATG
The DNA here is from genome assembly GCA_949987775.1 of Aproaerema taeniolella. Classification (NCBI taxonomy): domain Eukaryota; kingdom Metazoa; phylum Arthropoda; class Insecta; order Lepidoptera; family Gelechiidae; genus Aproaerema; species Aproaerema taeniolella. Next base: position 12,306,185 of record OX465246.1, read on the forward strand.
ACATCATTAGGATTTTTGTAACCTGTAACTAGTCTGATATGCATTATTACTCTATTTGTCGAGAATTTTTAGTTCAACGTTTATTGTTGGTCTCAAAACGGAAAGGTATATCTTGGATAAGACCCTTGTGCCTTCGAGCTTCAAGATTTACTTGCTGATGCGAAATGTTTTATGGCTTTATACGAATTTATTATTATATTATTATTTCCTCAACTGTGTCGAAAATTTTAGAAGCTGAAGTGTTTAAGTGTTGTAATATGTTAATGTGTCATTGCCATTTTCTAAGATACTTTGATAAAGCTTTCGGCCAAAGGACTTGTTTCCAGGCAGGCTATGAACAACTTAAAAAGAAAAGGAATCCTGGATGGAACGTCGCCGAATTAGATATAGGAATAATCGGACCGTTAACAACAATTAGATTTATCTAATCGTCACTTCAAAAACAAAATTTGCTCCTTACACTTCAAATAACATTATTTAGGTATCTCTACTTCAGTGGGTCTTGTTCTTCCTGTACCCACGATCATTGCGGCATTTACGGTCTAACCATGTGGAAAGCGTTTGTAGATCATTATGATATTTGACTAAAACTCTAACTGTTATCTATATTTCTATATATCTATATATCTATCTATATATATATATATATATCTATATATATATCTATATCTATATATATAAAAGAAAGTCGTGTTTGTTACAACACTTATAACTCGAGAACGGCTGGACCGATTGCCATGGTTTTTGATTTGTTGTATTTCTCTCCGTCCCGAATAGCAGAATAACTATT
>OX465246.1:12307174-12595417 GCA_949987775.1 Aproaerema taeniolella
TTTGTTGTATTTCTCTCCGTCCCGAATAGCAGAATAACTATTAAAAACATTGGAAAATGGACGGGGAAGTTCCCACGGGAACGAAGTCCCGGGCGTAAAGCTAGTTTTCTATAAAATAATATTTTTACAAAAGAGATTATCTTTTACGCATAGGTATGTCTCGCGCAGTGTAAGAGTTTCGACGGCATTCTTGAATCTGCGTTGTCCTAATATTATTCTAGCTTATCAACCAAATGAAAATAAAATGAAAGGGTACTTACCCTATTACCGAAAGAAAGGAGCCAATATGGACGTTCGCTAGTAGAGTCGTATAGTAGCTGTCATTAGAGCGACACAGTGGCACTGTCCCGTGTCAAAACGAGGGGGGGGGGAGGGTAGGTATCGCTGCGCAGACAATACCGCAAATTGGTGCCCTTGGGCCTCGTAGCATACCGCCGCGCCGCGACGTTCAGGTTTCACCACATAGAGTACTACTACATCGTGACATTCAGGTGATTCACTTTTTTACAATTATTGTCGTTAAAATATTTTATTACTTACCTATTATTGTCACACTAATATTATGAAGGCGAAAGTTTGTGAGTATGTAAGTTTGTTTGTTACTTCTTCACGCTCAAACGGTTGGACCAATTTTGATTTTGGCATGGAGGTAGCTGACTCCCTGGATTAACTGACTAGGCTACATAATTTTAATTATTAATTAGGGACGAAGTCCCGGGCGGAAATCTAGCTACGAAAATTTTACGACGTCACATTTATCATCAATGATTTTACTTAGATACTTAATCAATCAATCAATCAATCAATCAATTTATTTGCTTAAAAACATAGTCATTAATCAGGTCTTACAATAATAATATAGTATCTAATGTTTTACCACCATAGGCATGCAAAATTTAATGAAGTACACAAATTAACACAAATAAAATAGGAAAAAAAAAAATTAAATTGATAAATAAAACAGGATTTTTTTTTAAATTGGTCACAAGAAAAATGTCAAAATGAAAAATGTCAAACAAAAAAAATGCAAAATTAATAATTTATAAAATAAGAATAATAATTTATAAATTGAAAATATTAGATTGGTAACGAGGTAAAAAAAAAAGTAATAACAATAATTTCCATTGCAATTTAACATTTATATTCAAAAAAATCTTTAATGGAGTAAAAACATTTTTCTAAGAGCCAGTTCTTAAGTAAAGTTTTAAATTTATTTGTTGGACTTAGTTTTATTTCGTTAGGCAACTTGTTAAAAATTTTTACGGCCATACAATGGACATTTTTTCCGTAGATGTCTACCCTTGATCTCGGCACTTTGAAAAGGATAAAATTTTTTGCATTTCTAGAAGGCCTTTGAGGTAGTTTTTCAAAGTACTCAGGGTGCTCCCTCACAAATATGGAAATTTGTTGAATGTACATGCACGGTAGAGTAATAATTTTTGTACCTTTAAAAAGAGGTGTGCATGGTTCTAAAAAGTGAGCGCCACAAACTGCTCGTACACATTTTTTCTGAACTAAGAAAGCCTTGCTTGCATCTACCGAATTGCCCCAGACAATTAATCCGTAGCTGAGTATTGAGGAAACGTATCCATGATAGGCTGTAAGAGCTATTTCCTTAGAGGCTGTATTGTGTAACCTACGTAGAGCGAATACATATTTATCCAGCCGTTCACAGACCTTTTGTATGTGAAATTTCCAACTGCAGAACTTATCTATATATATACCAAGAAATTTTGTATATTCAACTTCGTCAATATTATTACTAAGGTACTTAATATCTAACACTATGTCCTTTGCTTTATATGTCCGGAATTGAATTAATTTAGTTTTTTTTATATTTAATTTTAGTTTATTTTCCTCTAGCCATCTAATGACCGTTTCCAGAGCTTGTGAAATAGATACAGATAAGGTGCAAAAGTCCTTAGATTTAATGACCAGAGTAATGTCATCAGCAAACATGATACAGCTATCCCTCAAGTGATTTGGCAGATCATTCACATAGGCTAGAAAGAGGAGTGGCCCCAAAATGCTTCCCTGAGGCACTCCACATCGATTACGATTGAACTCAGATCTGTAAGAGATTAGTTCCGAATTTACAATTTTATTAATTTCAGTACATTGCTGTCTGTTTTCTAAAAAAGTTTTTATCCAACTGTGAGCATTTCCTCTGATCCCATAGTTATCTAGTTTAGCTAACAGTATTCTATGGTCAACACAATCAAAAGCCTTAGATAGATCTAATAGAATTGATGCCACTGCATATTTTTTATCCACTGCTTCAGTAATAATCTTAACTAGATTATAACAAGCTAGGGTTGTAGAGCTCCCTTTCTAAATCCAAATTGATTTGCGTTTAATATGTTATTATTGTCGAAAAATTTTGAAAGTCGTGCAAACATAGCCTTTTCAAATATCTTTGAAATAATTGGAACCAACGTAATTGGTCTATAATTATCCATAGAAGTTTTACTGTCCTTCTTATGAAGTGGTTTCACTATTGAGTATTTCAGGGCTTCAGGAAACACTCCCTCTACAAAAGATAAATTTATGATGTGAGTCAGTGGTACAACTAATGAGTTTGCACATGCTTTTATAATTTTTGTGCTGATACCATCGACTCCTACAGAGAATGAGTTTTTCAATGACATAATAATATTATATGTTTCTATACAGTCATACGGTTGAAGGAAAATAGTATGCGAACAATTCTTTAGGGAAAAAGATCTATTATACATTTCATTATTAGATTTACTGGTAGACTCTATGAAGAAATTATTAAATAGTTCAGCTATTGCCACTGGGTTGTCATAGATAATTTTATCCTTCTCAATACTAGTGATAACATTTGGTTCAGAATCGGGACAGTCATTAATTATTTGCCAAATAGCTCTACCTTTGTTTTTAGCCTTAACTAGTCTAATTTTGTTGTATTTCTTCTTTGCACTGTTAATACATCTTCTTAGCAGTAGTTTATATTTGCTGTAATGCATTTTGTTCAAAGTCCTGTTTAAACTCTGACGAGAGCTTTTAACATGAAGTTTTCTTTTATGAATACACGATAGTCTTATGCCTCGTGATAGCCATCTACTTCTTATACTTTTATTCTTTATTTTTACTTTTACCCAAGGGAAACACAATTCGTAGAACAATACTAGAAGATCATGAAATTCGCAAAAAGCTGCATTAGTGTTAGTGTTACTAAGCACGTCCGAAAAAGAAATAGAGTAGATGTAGTCACAAAATTTTTTAATGTTTCCATTACTATAATCTCTTCTTTGTACATAATATGATTTTAATGTTCTGTATTTAGTTTTAAAAGAAATTATTTGTGCTGTCTCATGATCAGAGAGTTCCAATTCTAATACCTCAGAAGTAACACTTTTTATATTGCTCGCTATTTGATCAATACACGAAGTCCCTCTTGTTGGTGTATTGATATGAGCCTTTAAATTGTAGTTTTCTAATAAACTCATTAATTCTAGATTGCGATTTGTTTTCTCTAAAATATTAAAATTCCAGTCACCGCAGAGTACAATTTTATATTTTTTATATCTCTTAGAAGTCACTGTTAAGAAATACAGTAACATTTCTAGCCGAACAAGAAATGATTTTTTTAATACATCCTTAGGTATTCGATATATGTTGATAATAATTAATTTAAGATCTAGAACCTCAATTCCGCTACATTCAAAAATATCAGTTAAGCTTATTTCTTTACAGTATACAATTGGTTTACATTTTAAATGATTTTTAATTAAAATACATGATCCGCCCCTACTTATAAGTTTTCTTGAAAAACTATCTCCCAGTTTACATACGTAAATTATATTCATTACCCTCTATAATGAAACTCTCTGATATACACAGCACGTCAATGTCTTGACGTTTTTCTCTCAACTCTAACAGCGCCGCCTCCACAATATCCAACTTACTAAGAACACCCTGCATATTTTGGTGCATAATATAAAATCTAGACAAATTATCAGGTATATTTGTACATTTAGTTTTATTTAGTTCATTTGGGTACACTTTAGGTACGAAAAAAAACAGAGTCGTTTGACGTAGAGAGATGATAGTTCTGAAATTCTGCAATAAATTTGCGAAGATCTTCAACGATTATTTTTAGACCCTTCTTGTTTACTTGTCCAGTAGTTCTCTTAAACATGTTGTAATCGTACTGGAGGTGTTTGTTAGAGTCCATTATATAACAATATTTGTGATGAATATTGTCGTGATCAAGGATTTTATTGAATTGTTCTATACGATTATTAATTAGTGTCGAATGTGGTCCAAGTTTAAAATTTGGTGAACAAACTATAACATTTGTATGCTTGATCTTACATAATTTGTGTCTCATTTCTTGAACAATGGACTTATAATTTTCAGTCGTTTCAAAGTCTGTTTGACCTATGAATAAAATAAGATAGTCCCTCATAGTATAATTTTTCACTTTCGTCTCTATATCTTGTATCATAGCTCTGATATTTGCGTTTGAGTACTTATAGTACTTACAACTGATTTCAAAACTAACACCGACTTAGCTTGTTTAACCATGTCACGCTTAAAACACAAAACAGGAAAAAGGATTACCTATAACTTTTTTCAAAAAAAACCTTCGGAACTGCAAAACAATAAATATACGATACTTATTCTGAAAGCTTTTTTTAAGTGCTTTTTTAAAGACACATGAATTTCAAACTTATGTGTCACTGCATTACATTTGAGAACTACCTAAATGATCTGTGCATTCAGGTGAAGCGATCACCTCCAAAGCCTTTTATCACTTTCACTGCCTTTTACTGCCTAACACGAATATGTAGTCATTGTATACTTCATTTTATTGGCCGAGCTTATCGGAAAACGGTACAGTCGTGCTTCTATTTTCATATTGTGGTTCGGCAAATTTCGTATTTTGAATAGGTTGTTTCAAATAACAAAAACGAGAGACGCTGTTTGCCGAAAGACATTATGAAAATAGAAGAACTGGGCCCCGATTCTGTTACTTAAGTTGTGAGTCGATGGTATGGTCGCCATTTTATCCGTTCAGGTGGCGAAATTGAGAACTATCCAAATTTCATTCATCTTATGACGGCTGTTTTGACTTGTGGCTGGCGCTGAATTTGGCGGTGGCGCTGCTGGTCGGGGTGGTTGTCAGCAAGTATATAAAAATTAAATAGTTCTCAATTTCGCCACCTGAAAATATAAAATGTCCTCCATTCCATCGACATGCAACTGAAGTTACAGAATCGGGGCGCTGTATTTATGTGTATTTGCAGTACTTAAGTATGAGACGGTGTGAGAAGTTTGAGTGGAAGTAAATCTACAGTTCGACGAGTTCTACAACACACACGGTCACGGTATATAAAGTGACTTTAAAGTTATCGAAACTTTAGAAGGTGATTCTCTCCATGAAAATCGACTTCCAATAAAGGTAAATCAGCTAATTGCACAAGTTGTATGGAAAAACGAAAAAAGTTTTTTATTTTTCGACATATTTTTCTTGGGAAATGATGTTCGGTTTCGTAGGCTGGTTCACATACTCTATTTTCGCAAACGAATTTAAAGTCAACCAATATTCTATAATGGGATAGCAGAGCATCAAGTGACCAACCATAGACCTCAAGTTAAGGAATTTTTTGAGTAATAACTTATTACTCAAACATTTTTGAAGTCTGAAGTATTTTATTAGTCCTTAGCCCACATTACTCTTGTCCACAGACAATGGACTCTTACAGTATGCCTGTAGAATACCGGCAGACTCATTTTTTCAAATCACACTTTGTGAAATTTACCTTCACCTTACAATAGATACCTTCACCTTACAATAGATAGTACTTAAACCTACACACATGTCCTACTGTTAGGAAATCTTTCGCTGAGTATTTAGAAGCCTGTTCAATTCAAACTATAACCTTATTTATGTTTTCTAAAATAAAATACCGATTTTACTGTGAAGTATACTTCTTACTTCTAAATAACTTGAGGCGAATGTTTATGAACCAGTCGGATTCTACTTTATTCGGGCAGTTTGGCGAGGCAAGGTAAAGTCGCGGAATTAATGCTCACACAAGGTCGGCACGCTTGCTCTCTCTCTAGCCTGTACGTGTCGCAGATCTGAACTCCCGATCCCGTTCTGCTATCTCACTCCGATCTCAACCGCAAATGGAATTCATTGTTTTATGATGTTTTTAAGTTTAACGACTGCGGAAATCGTGTCTAAAGTTTAATAACGCTGCTAATGTCAGAATTTGAATTTGTAATTTTCAATTAATACGTGCGAAGGTTTGAGTGATTTCGGCCATTCGTAAGGAAAATTAGACAAAAGGAAGAAAATTAGAAAATTAGATTTTTTTATTCGTGAAATGTACAAATCCTGAGAAAAATAGGCAGAAATGTTGAATTCCCATACATGACAGTTGTTCAGTATGGGTCTTCAAATGCAACGTTGATTATTCAGTGTGACTTAGTTCAGAATTCCTGAAGAAAAGAGCTATTGGTTTTTTTTAGTCTGAATTTTTTTTTGTTTAAAATCTCATATCATAATTTTAAATTGCTTTATAAAATGGTATAGTAGATAATTATGCGAATCATCATGGTCGGTCCTATGGTTACAAGAGTAAATTTTTAAAAATGTATTTCGCGAAGTTTGTAAAACCGACTTTTTTGCAGCTCGCAACTTTTTTTGCGGACATCTATTTGTGTGAAAACATGTTTTGTACCAGCAGAATACATTCGCTTGGTTTGAAGTGAAACATGGATAGTTAACCGAATAATTTCTTTTTCAGGTATCCGGGGCGGTGGAGCTGGCTGACCCTGCCAACACAGCGCTGCTCCAACAACTACAGCAATCGGTGAGTCACTCATATGTAACTGACTCCAACACAACAACTTCAGTTCAACCTTCTAATTTAACACGACACCGAGAGGAATTCGCTAATTACTTAAGTGCGGTTCGTCAGATCCGACAATCTCATCAAAGATGCAATGAACAGAAAATTGCTTCTTTACAAGGTTTAGCGTCATTAATAAAATAACGCACTTTTTGATAATATTTTAATGTTGATTGAATAAAATTTACGGAATCGTTTATTACCAGCCAAGTAATATAACTACTTTCAGTCAATAAATCTTTTCGCGGTTCCTCACTATAAAACACCACCACATTCAACAGCATTATTAACATAAAAACCTTATCATCCCCTAATGAAATTTTATAACCATCATATAAAAACCATACTGTGTAAAATGAACGGACCCATTTATGGTTCGTAAAAGTCGCTTACTCGATAATTGCGGGAAACGTGTAGTTGAAATGAATTTATGACAATTTTTGGAGGTATCTTCAAAGGATATGTCGAAGTGGTCGATCGTTAAATTTCGCATTTTTGTTCGGTATCGGCCGGCGAGGCCGCGCGGCGCTCGCGCCTCTCGAGGACCGAAGATATGGCTGATATAAAGGGGTTCTTTGCAGCTTAAAATTGCCGATATTACTTCCCATTATGATTATGGAGGTTCAAGAAAGTGGCACGACCGGAGAAGGGTCAAAACGTGGCTCACGCTGTGTCGTCGGTTTAATTTTCACACCATTTGACGATATTTTGATTTAAGTAGCTTTGGAAAACGCTTCTCGAGTCGATTGGGCGTTTTTGTTATAATTTATAATATTCTACTAAATAGTTTCTAAATTATAGCCGGTCTGCATGGGTTCAATCTGCTGTAAACTGCAGCGACCTCGACATTTTTATTAAATTGCACCCAGTTCGAAGGAGGTCGAGCTCTACGGTCGTTTTTGAGCAAATTAACGTTTCTATTTGAGTTTACATGATACTGTAAATATTGTTGACTAAGGTAGGAACTAAACGTGGTCTCAGAGCAAGGATTTAGAAAGTGCTAACGACAATCTAAACACTGGCCGGTTCACGTGCTGCATTCCAACTCCACATTCCCCTTCCTGTTTGATTTTTATCCAAACACTAACAAACCATTACAACTGAGATTTTGGTTTTAAGTAAGTGTTACTTGGAGTTTACTCGAAACTGAGATATCTGAATCGTCAAGTCAAGCTAAAATTAACTTTACTGTTATATATAGACTGTAAGTTAATATTTAATGAAAAAAGTTTAGAGAATCCTGTAAATGCGAAGGTTTGATGAATTTGATGATCCCACTTGTTTGTGTAATAAGTACGTAATAAATTAATTTCTAATATATTTTTGAAACTGCAAGAACAAAGTCACTTTTAGAAAGCAATTGTGTTAAAATAAATATGAATCAAACGTTTGAAATATTTCAATTTCAAATCGTTTATCCCGTTATTTGCGGTGATAATTTGTAAGTGAAATAAACGGTCGACACCGCCGCCAGCCATCAATTGCACTTTATTGCTGACAATGACATATTTGCACTCATTGTGCAATTGACATTTTTGTCACTCCCCCGCGAAGTCACAGACCTCTAAGACCTTCAAACTTGAGTGATGTTATACCAATAGGCAGTGTGGAATGTGACCGAAATATTCTCTTTCACTTGTTGTGACATTGTGAATGCATTAAAATGATATGAACCTAATTTACGGCAACTTGTAGTATCAGTCGAGTTAGTTTTATCTTTATTACTTTTTTGTGTACGGCCATTGTAACATAAATATTGTGAATATCGATATGCATTATAGTTAATCGGACCAATACAACGGTGTATTTATTCATGGCATCTGTCAAATATACAGTCCAACTAGCCGGCCAGTTTTAGAACAATGTTTATGGCAACAACGGATGCAGTGCGCCCTGCTAATGTGGTGCCGGCTGCGTGCGCGCACTTACTTCTCCGTAAAGGAAGTGAAACTTGATATCCCCATCTTGTTATCTCAGAAGATGTTCGTTATAAGATAATGAGTATTTTCTGTCATTGTTCAGTGATTAAATGGATTGTTACATTAGTCATAATCGTAATTGCTTAGTAATGGTGTTCATTTGTGAGGATTTCGTAGTGGATTACATCCATTGGAAGGTTGAGGGTGCTGATAGTGATTAATGGATGTCCATTGTAGTTCAGGGGTGGGTTGACGTTAAGTAGCGGGTCGTGGTGCGAAGGTGACGCCGGTGTCGCTGCGAGGTGCTGCGACCTGCGAGCGACGCAGTGCGCGGCGGACGCGCGCCTCGGCCGCACACATAACACACCCACGAGCATGCCTCGCTCGGCGAACTCGACGCGCGTACTCCCAACTCTATCACCGAAACACCCAGTTAACGTGATTTGACCAAAATCCCGTCTAACTCCCCCAAACGTGTTCACTAGTGCCGACGGTTGTCTTTGATCTATCAAAGACTAAATCTGTTAGTAAAGTGTCAACAAAGTTTGAAGTGTTCAAAGTTTTTCCCGGCAAGTAATGAAAGTAGTGTGAGGCGAGCGCCGGCGACATTTGCGCAAGCCCGAGGCACCGCGGCCACGGACCATGATGAAGCTGTTCAAGAGGAGGCTGTCGTTCAGCGCAGATAAACAGAAACGGGTTCCCGACACAAACGACCCCTTTGAACACGAGGTACTCGATCCAACTTTCTTTTGATAAGCCAACAAATCGCTATTTGTCTTAGTATCAACACGTTATCATTATCTTTACTACGCAATATTAATTTAATTCTTATCTTTTATATTTTTGGTCAGAGGGTCATGTTAGAGTTGGGGTGTTTACGTACCCAATCCTTTTCGATGAGATGTATTGACTTTCGACCATGAGTGAGAGATGAAGATGAACTAGAGCTGAAGAGTACAAACGGTACCGGTTTATCTGATGTCAACTCTTGCTTAAAGGCTCATAAAACTTGACTCAATTATTCCGCAATTACATAACAATCCTTGAAGTGTTTAATAAATCGCCGATATCGATAGGAGACGGAACTTTAAATAAACATATTGAACGGACTAGTGTTACTTCCTAGAATACAAAGTAAGAAGTTTCTTCTAGCGGCGGCAGCTGATAAGCGTGTTTATTAGAGTGGAGTAGGTTTCCTAGACGGAGTTGGCTATTCGTTCGCAAAGTAAATTGAAAGGCAAGGTTATCTTATCAACGGAGAGGCCGCAACGCGCTCCGCCACTTGCGATTCAATTCTGCGGAATTGAACTAAAATTGCTGATTTTGTGGTGAGCGATATATGCATAAAATATTACTAAATAAACAGTTTTTAGGAAATCTTTTCAATCTTTCTGTTGAACTAGAGACCTAACTATCCCTTTTAAGGCACTCTTAATTCTCATAGTAGGACATCCATCATATCTCATTTTTACGGAGAATAACCCCTGAGAAAAAAGAGAGGTGTTTCAAGTTTGATGTTTGTATCTGTGGCATCGTAGCTCCTGTTTGAATGTACAGATTTCGATGCGGTTTTTTTTTTGAAAGCTGACGTAATCGAGATGGTTCTTAGCTATAAACGGCATAATGAAATGTCGGGGGTTATACAAATTTTTTAACGTTAGGGTTATGTTCGCTATAAACTGATCCCGTTAGTTATTATTTAAGGTACCCTACCCGTATTTCTTCTCATTATTATTCAATCAGTCTAAAACAGTATACAATTCCATAGCAAAAATCTTTATGAAAATAATTTTACGGCTTACGCACGTCTCCTTAATACGAGTGAGGTTGAAAAGATCGTAAATACTAAAAAATGACGTTAATTCGTTTTATGGGCATGTGATAGCATCACAAGGTACAAAGCATTACAAAGTAGAGGCTGAAGCATACATAAAAGGTAGAAAGACTGAGGGGCAAGCGTGAGCCGGAACGAGCGTATCTTGGTCGTAATCGGTTTGCTAATGCGGTGACCGATCGTCCTTGCCCCTTGTTTGTTTAGCTCTACGCTCCACGACTTTGAATTATGTCTACATGTGTGATAATGTCACTGCAACTAACGCCTTATCCATGAATTAATGTGCGAATCTTCATTCATTTGTCTTCTGGGCAGTGGTTGGTGGTAGGTTAAGTTAGCGGAATTATCTTCATTTAGGTGAATTGAATATGTATATTGCCGATAAACTGAATTACCTTAGAAAAGTTTTACAGTTTCATAGGGAGATTTACTTCCTAAAAGTAAAGTCATCCCATATTTAAAACTTCGAATTTGGCTTAAAGTTACTTAAAGCTCCAATTGGTGCATGTTCCCACAAATTGACAACGAGGATATTCGCATCCTCCATGCTGTAACTGCATACTTCTATTTCAAGATACGAGGTCTCCAGATCCTGTTAATCAAGCATTATGTTATTGTGTCAGTACTGTAGAGTGACATCATCATATGATCACTTTGTATTCCAACAGATGATAACTCTTGACCTCTACGACAGAACGGCGCACAATATCGTAATATCTTAATAGTTGTAATACTAAAGTTGAATTTTATTAACGTAGGTAACGTGTATGTTAATTGTAATGTGATGGTAAGTGGTTATATTTTTGTTTATTTTTCTTGATTTGGACTGATTTCTTTAAACTTTCCTGAAGCTAAAAATATGTTAATAATAAGGTACCTTCATACGAATCGTAATTTATGTGTCTCCTAAATAAAGTTTCATTCATTAACATTAGACTTTTGAAAATGGTAAAAAGTGAAAAAAAAATATGACGAAACCCATTGGAAAAGGTCTCAAGAGAATATTATAAAAATTTAAGGAAAAATAAATTACGGGCGATCTGAGGTCGGGAAGTGGAAGGGGGGTGATCAGTAATCAGTAATTCTGATTGAAAAACGATATGAGAAACCTAAAAATGATTTTTAAATACCTATTCAACGATACCCGACTTGACATAGTTCGTCGATTTTAGTTTTTTTCTTTTTCACTTTATGGCGTCCAAAATCGGCCATTTTGATTTTTCAAAATTTTTTATACTTTCTATGACATTCGCGCCGTTATGACACAACAACGCCTCCTTTGCGTCTTAAAACTAAATGATTTAAAAAATATAAGAATCGTGTTTTTTTTCGTTTCTTTGCATTTTCTGAGAACAATTACCATAGTAATGTATATATTTTTTACACCATCAGAAAGTAGAGATTTTAACGAACAAAAAACCCACCGACTTTTTTACAAAAGCAGAAGTTTTGACGCGGGAATTTTCGATTGAAAATTAGGGTCTTTTTTTGATATTAAGTAAGGTGAAAAAATAAATATTTTAAATAAAAAAATTACAGTGTATTTGGGACATAAAAAGGTAAGTTTTCACCAAATTTAGTGATTTTTTTTTTGTAAAAGATAAAAATAAAAAAACAAAAATCTTGAGGTTATGCGAAAAATAGTAAATACAAAAGTTGTAGATATTTTTATTACCTACAACTTTGCCATTTAACTTTTTTTCATAAGACTTGGAGTTTTGTCGGAAATCGAGAGAAACCGTTTTTTAACCGACTTCAAAAAAAGGAGGAAGTTCTCAATTCGGTTGATTTTTATTTTTTTTATTTTTTTTATGTTTGTTACCTGAAAACTCCGTCATTTGTAAACAGATTTAATTTTTTTTTTAGTTCGGAAGCATCTACTTCCAGATTGGTCCCATAATTTTTTTATCGAAATCGCTTCAGTAGTTTAGGTCAAAAGTAAAAAAAAACTGAAATTTACGGTCATATAATGTGGATGATAATAGATCATCAATGTAAACGAAGCAAAAACGAAGTAGTTCCCTGAGACTTTTAAGTTGTTTTTTGGGGCTCCTTTGTGGGGATCTACCGTTTAGTGACCGGTAGCGTATATTACCACCACACATCTTCCCTGCTGTCTGGTAATCGGTTGATAATATCACCCACCACCCGTCGAAAAAAAAATTCCTCTCTATTTACCATATTCCGCTATGAATTCACCTATTTACTGTTTTACCCGTAACCACTATTTACTCGTGAACATAGCTTTAAAAAATTATTTCACCCTTTTTGAAGGCGGGTCAATTTTTTGTTAAAAATATTTTATTTCCCTTAAGGGGGTGATCCCTTCCACTGCGCGACCTCAGATCGCCCGTAATTTATTTTTCCTTTAATTTTTGTTATGTCGACACTGGTTTATATTGTGATGAGAGGAGAATCCTGCGTACTTGCTACTTCAAAATATGCAAAAAACGGATACGTTAGTCTCGTACGGATCCGATTCGATACGACCACCATAGAGAAAAAAGCTCAATATGGAGCTGTCTCTCTTGCGATATTCAGATGACAGTGACATTGTTAAATATCGAAGTCGATTCGAACGATATATGATAAGTAATAGACGCGTAATAGACTAGCTTTTAGTTTTCCCTCGAGGAATAAACATTCCACTTACCAATGGCGGTTAAATGACAATGGTGACTATTTTACCCATTGAGGTGGTGAAATTGAGAACTATCGAAACCTCTTAATATATTTGATGACAGCCACCCTGTCTAGCAGCGTCAACCGAACGATATGTTGCAAACTCTCAGCAACTTGACATTTAGTTGGTTGTGGCGCCGCCAGTCCGAGCAGCTGTCACAAATGTATCGAATTTGTATAGTTCTCAATTTTGCCACTTAAACGAATAAGGCCAGTGTTCACCAAATATTTAACCGACGATTAGCAGCTAACCAGAGATTTGACAGTGTCATTTTCATACATTTTTTTTGACATTTTGTCTGATTAGCTTCTAACCGCTGTTTAACCGTTGGTTATATTTTTGGTGAACACGGGCCTAAAATGGCGACCATTGTCATTCCACCGCCATTGAGACGCCATTGATTAGTGAAATAGCCATCCAGTAGTGAGATATTTTACTATAGGTAGAGTCTATGAAACATAAATAACCCGTCTCGTATTTTAAACAGTTTATTATTGTCACCTTCTCAGCATAAAACCAGCATTAAAGGTGTTAACATACAGCGATTATCATAATTTTCAATGACGCTTTCTGCATGTGTAAAAATACATACAAGTAAATATAGTTTTTAAGTGACTGACAGTGGGTACTTTCTCTAATTTGTGTTTTCTCTATGCAAATCATTACACCTTGGGAGAGGCGACAAAGAGGGACGAGAGAAGTGCGGGCGAGGACTGATTTAAACGGTTTACCTAAACTGTGAAACAACTTGAAGTGGTTATTAGAATGTACAGTACACTTTAATATGAGCTACAGATTATATTATTTAAATATCATTTTCCAATTAATAATAAATCTTTTTTGAAATATATAAAAGAAGAAACTGACTGGTGACTGACTGACTGACATATCAACGCACAGCCCAAACCGCTGGGTCTAGAGATTTCAAATTTGCCATGTAGGTTTCTTATGAGGTCTAGGGGAGCACTAAATGAGTATTTTTCTAAACTCACCTAGAGGGGGTGAAACGGGGTTCGAAGTTTTTTTGGACATTTTGACTCAAAATTTCGTCAAGATATACCTTGAAGCAAATAAACGGACACGTGACTAAAAAAGCTTTTTGCACGAACGAATCCACGTGAAAAAGCAAGTTAGTAATAAATCATAAATTCCTGAACATTTGTAAATTATAAAAAGTTCATTAATGAAATCGCTTGTCTGTTCTTTGATGATATTTGGCACTGCTCCAGACATTTTATAACAGTTATCTCGTTTTACTACACACGGAAATACAAATAATTGGCATAATATTAAAATAAGAATAGAGTTCCGTTTTCGGGACGAAATTAATTTACTAGCACCGACCCAATAGCAAAAGAGTAAACTCATTACATTAGCTCAATGCAATTAAACTTACTTTTTATTTTTACTTTTGTTTTTTCATTGAGATTTTATCTCCATTGTGGATGTAGAGCAGTCAATGAGATCGATTTAATTTGAGCGTATCTGAATGGCGTGGGGTGTGTCTCACGAGCCGTGGATAGCTTTATTAATTCCCCTTCTTATCTCGGCGATACATGTCGATAGTGGTAACGAAATGTTAAGTGCAAGTGGCCTGCGCCCACGCCTCTCCGTGCGCCTCCAATGTAGACATAGTAAACACATTACACGCAGTACGGACGATACTGGCATGGTAATTTTGTCTACTAGAAAATAGGTGGTGTCTCTATACACATATATGTATACATAAATGTAGTAAAGATAAATATAAGATTTGAGTTGGCGGATAAATTAGAATTGGTAGTTTATTTTTATGCCTTTGCTCTATATTTCGCTAATTGACTACGTCTCGAGAACGCCTATAAGTCGAATGGTTGAGGCGTCGTCGTCGACCCACGTGGAATGTTTACTATCTTATCTTCTTAACCTACAAGTTATCCGATGTGCTATTTTCATATAAACTAGGAAAAAGGTTTTGAAACAATATAAAAAATAATTATGTAGGTACCATTTCCATCAAAATGTAACTTGTGTTATAATAAAATCCTTCTGCTGCACTGCACGCTATGCAAAACAGGGTCCGTTCCCTTGCAACAATTAAAGTGTAACAAGCTCAAAAATAACTCTGATAAAATCCCAACAGAAACTTCACTCGAAGTAATCCATGAATGAATTAACTTCGATTTGTCATATGTGCTGCTGCGGTTTTCCAATTGCGATTCCATTCATATTTTATGGTTTTCCTTATTTACGTTCGTTGGCGCTTAGTAACCTCGAACAATCTTAGCCAATGGAAATTTAAATGTAGTATTAATATGTTAACTCAACATTTTACTCAGAAGATCGTTCTCTAATCATTTTAATATCAAGTAACGACAGCGTGCCGGCCTCATAAGTTATCGATCCAATCATTATTCAATTTCTCCCAAATTATCTAGATTGGATCTTCCAACGCCCATGTTTTCCAGGTATCGCTTAATTTATCAACTGATTTGGATTCGACCTAACAAGGAGACAGATTCTTTGGTTTTTCTGTGACATCTCCATGTAACATGTGTCATGTGTGTCAACGGGTTACCTAGTCGCGGACCTGCCTATCGCCTTTTTCGATTAGTTATAGCCCATATCCTGTACCAGTACGGTTTGTATTACAAAGAAGTCAAGCTGAGAGGTTTGCACGTGCCGTGAATTTCGGATGTGTTTGGAGAGCGCATCGATCCGCGAGCTCACCAGTCTTTAGCGGAACGTAAGTAAAATTAATGTTCCAAGGTGTGACCGAAAAAATGCGTGTCGAAAACAGCGTGTAAGAAAAGTTTATTGTAATTTAAACCCGGATCTGGAAGGCTTTGTTGTTGGAGAGGCTCTCGCCGGCCGGCCCCATTCGCTTGCTAATGGCATGCCTCCTTCTCGTGACACACTTCGTTTTAACACTAATTCAATTTGCGACTGTTGCATATTATGTCGAGTACGGTGCAGCGTGATGGGATTGTATGTTCTTAGCGTGAGGTAAAAATAAATAAGTTGGCGTGAACGGCTTACTGATTTTATAAACAACTCGGTGCTAATTGCAAATGAGTGACAATTAATAATAACATATTCCAATCGTTATTATTTGCTAATATTTAGCACAATAACTAAATAAGTTAACGTCCCTTAGTCCTATTGGGGTAAGCCTTTAGTACTTTTGAAACGAACTTCTTTCGCTTACTATACATTTGTAATTCTTGTCATGCTTGTCGTATTTGGGTGCTCTTAAGCACTTAATAGAATAGGAAATAGGAGCTTCTAGTTGAAGCTAGGGTGGCTGGAATAATACAATACAATACTTTTTAGGATTCCGTACTCAAGGGGAAAAAACGGAATCTTATTACTAAGGCTCCGCTGTCCGTCCGTCCATCCGTCCATCCGTCCGTCCGTCCGTCCGTCTGTATCTCATGAACCGTTATAGTTAGACAGTTGAAATTTTTGCAGATGATGTATTTCTATGTGCCCTATAACAACAAATACTTAAAACCAGAATAAAACAAATATTTAAGGGGGCTCCCATACAAAAAAACGTGATTTTTTTTGCTCATTTTTATAGAAAATCTGTCCGAGGGTGTATCTCATGAACCGTGATAGTTAGACAGTTGAAATTTTCACAGATGATTTATTTATATTGGTCCTATAAAAAAAATACTAAAAACCTGAATAAAATAAATATTTAATTTATTAATTTATAAATATTTAACTCCCATACAAAAAACGTGATTTTATTGGTCGTTTTTATAGATAAGTCTATCTGAGCCTGTATCTCATGAACCGTGATAGTTATACAGTTGAAATTTTCACAGATAATGTATTTTGTTTGCTGTTATAACAACAAATACTAAAAAGTAGAATAAATTAAATATTTAAGGAGGCTCCCATACAACAAACGTGATTTTTTTGCCGTTTTTATAGAGATACTAATGGTTTTTATAGAGTCCGACTCGCACTTGGCTGGTTTAGTAGGTAATGGTACGGAACCCTTCGTGCGCGAGTCCGACTCGTACTAGTCCGTTTTATTATTACACACCAAAAACAAAAACACGAATAACCACGTATTATGGACCACCTTATAGTCCAAATGCTGATAAGTATAGGATCCCCCTACCAACATCAACGGGAACATTTTTTATAATTTTGTGCAAAATTGAAAATCGTGGTAAGAACCCATTATAATTATAATCGCATCAGAGATAAATACATATTTTTGAAACAATGCATTTTGTCCCACAGGACAGAGCAAGGTTCACGGACACCAGTTGGCAGATCCACAGGACATGGGCGAGGAATGGCGACCCCCTTCCCCTCTCCCCCCCGCCCCTGCGCGCCACAGTGCCTGCCCAGCCCGTCACCACCACTGCACCACAGCTCCGGTCGGACCAAAACGGCATCTATGATACCATCACTGTAAGTGTCATCTTTATTCTAAACTTAGAGCATTCTGTCTATTTGATGAATAAATTGGATAACGGAAATTAACATCATCGTGTAGTGATTGGTTGAGAATAATACCACCCCATGTCTTTCCATGGGTGTCGTAAGAGGCGACTAAGGAAACACAAATGAGACCTGCCTCCTAGTAATCCATCCCAGGCAACGACACTTCATTTTTTTCTGAATCTGAGGTGTCGTCCTATGGTCTCATGCGGTGTGGTAGGCTCTGTAAAAGGCCGTCTGGTTCGCGACCTCCCTCCTACCGAAGTCCGACGCCAAACAACTCGCTGTGTTCCATCGGTGGGTGGGAGTACCCGTGCCTTTATAAGAATGTTCTGGGTCAAATCACTCCATCGTCGACCTCATCTTTACCTAAGGGTCAAGATTGAGGTCAAGAGTTAACCCATCTTATAATTAAATAAAAAAAATGGGCGACTTTCAAGGAGTGAGTGAAAATTAACGACGTGAATCAGCTCATTAAACTGAACCACTTTCTCCAAGGAACATAGGAGAAATGTTAAACTTAGAACTATCTTTACTCTATAAAATTTTTGCTATCAACTCACTATGAAAAGTCAAAAGTTTTTTGATAACTTTATATGAATACCTTGGGGAAAGTTATTCAGTTTCATAGGGAGAATCATTCTTTAAAGTTTCGCTGACTAATTATATTAAAGTCACCCTTATTTTAAGAATAACTTATTTTATAGTAATTAAATACTATTTAATCAATTACAACCGAACTAGATCATGGTCATGATCATCGTCAGTGAGAAACGGGACTAAGCGCTAGGATGAAATACGAATATAATAAGACAAGCTTCTACGAGTTTTCCTTTTATTTTTGAAATGTCTTACTCAAAAGAAATCAATTTCCTCAAGGAAGACCTTTCAAAAACAGCTATTGTAACTAAATTCATTTCGTAAAATAGGTACATTTATTACTTTCGGGGTACGTAAATTTTCTGGTCATAATATATCAATCTCTCACGTACGTACACGTGTATAATTTTATGAGTATTTGTTAAAGTCTGTTGTATATTGTAGATAGGCTCGAGTTGTTACCTGAAGAAAATTCACGAGGAGAATAAATTCATCACTTTAACGAAGTAAGGAGCTTCCCGTCTTAAAGTTATGGCTAGGTGAAGAGTTCTTTCCACTTCCTAGCTGCTTTTTTATTAGCACATCTGATGGAAAAGCAAGTTAATTTATTAATTACTCTTTGTATAGGTACAAATATAATATCGAATAAAAATACAAATGTATACGTTGCAAATAAAAAGGTCCTACCATATACATAGACACTCTGATTCAAAATCAGTTCATTAATTCACAATCATTATGACTAATTGAATTTACCTACAAAGGTTTTCAAAGATTATGCTGTAACAGTATCTAATCTAAATTAACCAATTATTTCAATCAATCTAAACACGCAAGAAACCCTTCAAATCCCTCACTCGAGACTTTACTTGTATCTAATGTAAACGTTAATTTCACTCCAGTTACCTCTCACTGGACGGTACTAATCTTAAATTAAGTTGTTAGTTTTGACACCGCGCCTTCACGGCTATTACGCGCAGGTACATGATGGATGCACTGGTAATTTGAAGGCGCTTCGTGAATTGATTCGAATGGCCGGTGTGTGGTATTAACCCGTCAAGCGGCATCGCAGCAAGCGCACACTCCAAAGCGATAGACCGAACCGAAGTTCGAACTATAGATTTGCATTAACTGCTCATAAATCATAATCCTCCAGCTAGGCTAGGGCCAGGCGTGCGCGAGAGTTCCTGTTGTTCCACTAATGTACCTTTGTGCGCGCGCTCGTAAAGTCAGGGTTAGTGGCCGGCACCACCACACGTTGTCACTGAACGCTCGCGTCCCTTCAAGGAATTTTATTTTCAGTTACATATACTTTTTGTGATATTACCGCACTCCCAACTTTTTGTAACAGCTACGTTTGTTCGGCGAATACACAGCGCTGTTGACATCTTTTATGCTTTCTGCTGTACTTTATGTCAAACAAAGGACCTCCAGTAAGAGTTATGCAAATTGGCTTTCTATGTTTTACTTAACTAAACGAACTTTTGCAATGTATTCAGAAATTGAATAGAAAATTGTTTGCAAATATATTTTCAAGGATGTAACGTAAGCGAGTGTTTAGTTGTGTGGGTAAAGAAACTAGACCGGATGTAAAGACCATTTGTATTGAGTTGCTGGAAGAGTACAGACGTGGTTCATGACCATTAGTTTCCCACCTCGGACCGGCGCCCACGCAGCCCTTGTTATCGTCAAATGATTTCCATGCCTCGGCTGCTCTACCTTCTCTATACAAACAAACGTTGAATATTCTCTCACGAATTTATCTTGAACTTTGCCATTGTATTTAGTTTTGATTGTATTTATTCAGCAGACTATAAATTTAAAACTATTATCCCACACGTGGATATTCGTATAATTTATTATTAAAGGTAAGCCGATAACAGTTAGAGTTTTCACGAAAACGTGTGGGCAATTATCGGTGCGATAAAATCTACGACTTACGGCACATTTCGACATGACGACCGCTTGCATACGATTAGTAAAATGACTGGATGCCTATCATAATTCCATAATGCCATGGCTAGAACCAGCATATGCAATAGCAGGCGAGGCAAACGATGAAGTCATTTTATCTACTGCCAATATCTACTATGATTCTAGGTTAAATGCGGAAAATGATATGTTATTTCGATCTAGACGTTCTAAACTGATTAAACAGTACATGCAAGTAAAGTTTATTTATCTGAGGTTTATTAAAAGGTATATTGAATTGCTCACGTATACAGTAAGTATGTGGTTGCCTGTTGGTATTTAATTAAATTACATATACGGTACGTACATTGTAATCACTGGGGAAATTGATTTCAGTATTACTTTAGTATTGCTTATAATTACTAAATTATATGGTCTGGATATGGTCGTAATGGTACTATTATGCAATAACAGTTGACTGACTTGAAAGAAACCATAAATTTGAAGAGGACTAATATTAATACATGGAAAATAGCAACCCTGACTTGTAATGTTAGTTCAAGGGTTGCCATGTTCATTGTTCATGCTTAACCTCTTCCCAGATCCGGGTAAATAATGGGGTGAAAGTTACACTAGTAATTGATGTTACATTTCACCACCAAGAAAATCAAACTGACGTTCAATATGCTAAGAAGCGACTTCAGTACTAATACTTTCGCAATTGGCCTGTGTGATACCGAGAAGTGCCAAAGAGATTGCGAGTCTATTAAAAAGTTGCCAAAGTTGACGCTCATTCATGACTCACTTTGTTGTTAAAACTCACTAGGGCTAACTGTTGTTTCTGTTTAGCGTTGATAAGCCAAGTCCGCTCGAATGATGAGGTGGTTTTTGTAACTTATTTCTTCGTGCGCAACTACGAGTTGTATGAAAAACATAATTAAAATATCTACATACACAGACACTGCTTGAAGCTAGTATAATATTGAGTGAACGTTGTCATTGAACAGAAATAAGTGTCACTAATGAAAAATCACTTGTTGTGATTCGCTACAAAAGGCTATTGTAAAACAAAAGTAAAAGACGTCTAGGGCAAATTTAGGAAGTGGCATTGGCGGGTTATTTTTTAAATCATAAAATAGCTTCAATTAAATGTGAAGAAGACACAACAGAAGATTAAAGCCTTACGGTAAAAAAAAAAGATTAAGATGTTGTATAGGTACTGTGGCGTAGCTCTGAGGGAGCTGGTGACCGGGTCGAGGTGGAATCTACCAGGGAAAATTTAATTATTAGTTGACTTCATTTATTAATGAGAAACCTGACCTTCACGGCCAAAGCCGCGGAAGGTAATGTGTCAATTAATATATAAAAGGCGCAAAATTATCTGAATTACCTAGTTGAAGTTGGAATCATTGGCTACAGGCTTTACAAGAAGATGGTAAACGTAGAGGTAATAGAACCTCTACAGTACATATGAATAAATGCAATAATAGCACAGGAGCTAGTTAGCTCTATTCAAGCGTATAAAACACAACAAATTGTATCAACTTACTCGCTTGGAGCTCCGGAGGTGTATAGAATTAAATCGCGGAGAAAATCACGTAAGACTCATGAATAATTTATATGTTCAAAGAAAGGATACAAAGATGAGGCCGTGTTTTAGCTACTGAAGTCGAGAATGAATAATTTAGAACTACGCGGGACTGAGGACGAGCGTGTTGATGTCTCAGTGCGATATCCTGACTTTTTATACTTATTTTTCGAGAATTTCGTTGGAATGGTCAAGGAGAAGCAAAAAGGTCGAAGCGTGCTCCTTTTGCACCCTCGTCGCCATTCTAATCATACTGAATAGTCGCTATACTGTATAAGAAGCTCATAGTATTGTGTGTTTTTATATTGCGAACGTGCCATATTGTGGGCTCTCGGATTTGGGAGCCTTATTTGTTACGTGAATAGGTTATTGAATTTCATTATACCATACGTATTTACGTGTTTTGTTAGTCATGTTGGATAGCACGGTTAAAGTTGTTGTAGGACAACAGGACTATTTGAAATATAGTCCAATCGAAATATGCTAAGTATAACGACAACTACTTAAAAATTCTCAAAGTACATACATACTCGTAGAATATGGGAAAACAAAATTACATAAATTCTTCAAAGCACTCAAAGCGGCATTCGGGCTGCAGGTATAGAAATAGGTAATACAGAACCGTGAAATTCAATGATTGAACATTAAAATCTGTGATTACCTACAAGTGGCAGTGAGGCATGTGGTTGCGTCATTACGTAGACTTTATTTACTTATTCAGCTCGAGAACAACAGCTAGGAGTGAAGAGGTTAAGGAATTTTAATTCCTTCGCCTGGCCTTGGCTCACTGTCTAAGTCTTAGACTAAACATTGCTAGAACAAGGGACAGTTTAGCAAAAACTTTAACCCTAAATTTGTGCCGTGCCGTGTGATGATCGATTGAGAATAACACCATCCCGTTTTTTTTCCGTGTCCAAGAAACTAAAATTTTGATTTAAAAAATACTAAAATGGTCAAACAATTATTAGTATTATTATCACCTAGCCTTGACTTTAGCTCTTCGTCTTGAAACGTTGCAAATAGATTGTGATCTAATCAGACTCACAGTGGAAATGAAAATAAGGATTTATGCTACTATAAACACAAACAATAACGTATTCCACATTCCTACAACAACCAGTACAACAGGTATTTTCCTCTTGATAAGTTTTTAGTCAAGTTCGTTTATTAAGTTTAAAATGTAATTGACAGGTTTGCCTTGGGATCTTTTATTTATAACATGGGGTACCTGGGGTTAAACGTTTTCTTTATGTTTGTTCCTGAATATGTAAAGCACGCAGGCGTATTTATATTAAAAATCATTAATAACCTTTAATGTAACAAGAAGATTAAGATACAAATAAAATCATGGTACCCACATAAAAAATTCAATCGGTTATGAATAGTTATGATTATGAAATTGGTTCAGTACCTGGGAGACCCGAGTTAAATAAAGCTATATGAGTTTAATAAAGCCTTCTTGCATTGAATTGCAGAAATAATTTTATTTTCTTTCTCCTAACGAATATCTTACCTTACCCATTATGGTTTTTAAAACTCCTGGTAGAATCACTGGTAGGACCACGCATCAGTGGGACCACCGGTTCGGGACGGATTTTTCTTACGTTCCTCGGGTTGAATCTTAATGTCACATTTCAGCAATTAATCCATTCCCATTATCATCAGTAAAGTTGTTGACAACATTATATTCAGCGACTCTTAGAATAGATATTGTTAGTTTTACTCTAAGTACTCTATTTTTGTTAAATAATTTGAATACTTCGCTTTTGTGAAGAGCGAGACTTAAACTGGGAGAGGTTTTATCGCCTAAAATATTTCACATTCCATAGATACCTACCTAGAAACCGTCGAACAACGGCAAATTATGAAATTAGGTAAGTTATTCTCCACGTTCAATTATCCATAATATCTTGTTTTAGCAAAATATGTGCGAGGCGACGATGGATAATCGTATAGCCTTCACTCAATATACGGTATATACAATATACAAACACTTAGAAATAACAAAAATAAAATATAAGCCGACAATTTTTCGTCACTAGCGAAGAATCTTGTAATAATGTATTTGCTCAATGATGTCATTATGCCTGACTTGTTCTACAATACACTAAGTATAAAGTGATCGTACGTAATCGTTCTAATATCTAAGCGGTCAAGATAAAATACTATTAATTGCTCTCGTAGATCTTGAATAGAGACAGTCATGATCGCGATCAGGCCCAATGGCTATCTAAGACTGCAATTATTCGTCCGTATGCCGGTATTATTTACATTAGAAGCAGGTAATCCGTTTCCCGTGGCGGGTCGGAGAAAACGCGACCACCCGGTGATGATGCGAGATAGCCATCACCGGAGTCAGGTGTCGCCAGGCGCGTCACGCGTTAAACTCGTCGCTTTAAATAAAATTCGACACTTAGACAATGGACATCGCGCCCCACCCGCCGAGATCTTCCGATACGCCTCCATCAAGCAACGCATCGAGCTGCCGGCTTGAAACCTGATACCTCCAACCGGCGCAGACAAAGCTAAGGCTGTCAATATTTCATAACTTTGTAATTGATTAAGTTTAACCGAAATGAAATTCCGAACATTCGATGTGGTTCGATAGAGTGTAATTAATACAAATCGCTTTTGGCTAAGTAAGGCTGTCAAAGAGACCGCGGGCCGGGGGATTAATGTTAGATAGGCGAGTGATTGGGCGGTGCGGTGCGGCGTGGCGGTATCGCGAAAGTTTCTCACGATGGCCGGCGATAGGGCTCCAGCGGCCGCCGGCCTCCGCCCCCGGCTGCGGCGCCGAGTCGCGCACGAAGCCCTGCACAGCCTCTATCCAGGAATATAATATATTCATATTTACGTACATAATTATCCCCTTCGGTCACGAAATTATGCAAACATTTTGAAATGTATGTATTATTTTCCCGTTACTTACCCTGGCGCATAATGTTCCTAAGTAAGTCTTGGTATTTGATAACTTCTTTTTAATTTATTAAAAAATTGGGTGTTAATTTAGCCCAAACTTTATCGTAGCCGATGAATAAGGAAACTAAATTATCTTTTCTATGGTCGCAGCCGATCAATCAATCATTGATGGTAGTGAAGGTATAGCCATTTCCATCTGTGACAAGGTAAAGAAAGCACTCCCTCTTCGCCGATGATTGATGACCTAATTTCATGTTTTGATAAGGACGGCGTATCAAATCAATGCAGGCGTAGCGCGGTTATAATCATAAAGATATTGCAATAAATTTAAAATCTTCTTAATGAAGTAAAAATCTAAAATTGAATGCACACCAACTTCTAAGCTTATCGCAGTTTTTAGCGAGCCATATTTTCTGTAGTTGTATTGTGTGTGAAAGGCTGACAAATCTATTTTTGTTTCTTACTCTTGGAGGGTAACGATTGGCGGCGTTATAAATGTATCTGATGGAATCTCATGAACGCAACTTATTTACTTGTTTAATTATCTTGGTACATGACGTGACTTTTACTATGACATTATATCTTCGATTGTTCACTAAACGCTCAGTCCATATTATTTTCTATTTTCCCTATTTACTACTAAACATAACAGTTTTCATTAGTTTCTGTGATCTCTTGAATTAATTCTGTGTCTACTCCGGTAATAATACTAGCGTAAGTTTAAGTGTATTCAATGATTTCAGTTAGGTTCTATTCTAAATAAAACCTTACAATAAGAAATACGTTACAGGTAAATTCTCTTTGGGATTATTTGATGAATCCAAGAAATGTAACTACTACTGCTACTCGTGTAGTTTCGGTTGTTTTAATATATAAAAATGTATTAAAGTAATAATGGGAAATAAAGAAAGAGTATTCCATAGAATTGTAAGGTAAATATGCAGTCTGTGTGTAAATATTGACTGTTACAGAGTCGTTGTCGGACGTAACGCTTACAATCGGCCTTCTAAAATGAATATTTATTTTATGAACACTTTCAAACTCATGCGTTGACGACCGCTATCGCCAGTGTCAATAGGCTTACTCACAACCCATTTAATTTCAAACGTATTCGAGTAAACAGCTAGGCACCTATTTAGAAAAAAATTAGTTTCTTTGTCTTAAGAATAGAGTCAAACGTATATTCGTTAACTTAATTTAAAGTTGTTAATGAGTCCACTAAACTGATCGACTAAAGTATGTTGAAATATGGAAAAAAACCTCGGCGTGTGATTTTCATTTTCATGGATTTTCACGTCGGAAAGTTTTGCTAACTTTGTGTACGCATGAAATATGATTGTATGCACAAACGCAGGCTTTCTCCGGGTTGCATGATGTTCGAGAAACCTCTTCTAATCTAATCAGAATTAAATCGACACGGCATTGTCAGTATTAGAAAGCGTCATCACATGGTTGATTGCAGATCGCAGTAAATATAATGTGACGTGTATCGGCAGGGCGAGGGCCGCCGGCGAAATCATAGGACGTGATTGGCATACACGAGTTGGCCCTTAGCTTGGTACAAAACGCGACAGGTGCCGTGAGAACCCACATTGTATCCCTGTTAGGGTAATCGTGACCATATTCGCCTATTTGTGTAGTGTAGACTTGTAGAGGAAACGTCACGTCTCAGGTCGAACGGAGGCGCGAACTAGCATTTCATACAGAAGTTACATAGGGGTTTCCCTCAGTGGTAACAAACGTTCAACAACTTGAGCACAACGTGATCGTGGGGTAAAATGCGCCGCGATCAAATGTTTAAAAAGTGTAGAAATGACAACACCATAGGGCGAGAAAGCCGTTGCTCGGTGCCCTCGCGCAATCAAAGTAAGTTTAACCGTCATCTGAGTAGCGCCGTGACGCGCGAGTATATCGCGAGCCGGTACTAGGTGGATACCAATTCAGGCAACCAACTGTACAAGATTTAACATATCCTTTTAGTGAAAAACACATTTACAAATGAGTAAATTAACTTATAAAAATAACTTAACTAAAATAAATATGAAACAATAATTCTTCATCTATACTAAATATAACATTATAAAGAGGAAAGATTTTTATTTTTGTATGTAACGAATAAACTCAAAAACTACTGGACCGATTTCAAAAATTATTTCACCATTAGTATGCTACATTATCCCTGAGTAACATAGGCTACATAGTTTTTCCGAATTCCTACGGGAACGAATTCCCGAGCGGGATGCTAGTTATAAATAAAAGCACGTAATGTTCAGTCCTTATAATTAAATGTTCATGATAAAAGCGCAAGACAATATTTTTGTGGATATCGTTGTAGAAAAGAAATATTTGAAGTTGGAATCTTCACTTACATCTTGTCGGGTTTTAGCTCATGTCATGTCTTAAAAAACAAAATACAAACACAAATCGTTTATTCCAGCAGTTACTTTTTTCTTATTATTTATTTAATAATAATTAATTTTCTTATTATTTCTTGTTTCCTGTTTAGTTATTAGGTTAGCCTGTAAGACTAAGCATTGTACATAAATCAGCCAAGTAGGCCTTTGAGCATGATGTTATTTTAAATAGGTAATGATTGCGTAATGCAGGAAGACAAACATGGTTGTTATAGCTCGGGGCTCGGTGGCAATAGTCATAAAAAGACGCATCCCGCCGTCTGCGGCGTCACCGCGACGCCGGCACGGGTGTTGCCAGCACTAGTCATTGCCAAGTGCCTGTATTATCACTGAAACCATCTATTAGCGATTATTTTTGTTCATCCATCCATTATTTTTATCAATGCATACTTATAATCCCTGTCGGGGTAGGCAGAGGTTCGTGTAATCACAAAGAGCACTAATTTTTATCCTTGTGATGTTATTGTTTAAAGGATAATTGTTTAACATTCTTTAACAATGTATGTTAAACTTTAACATTGTATAAATATTAAAATTTAATATAAATAAAAATTAAAACAAAATTATGAAATACCTACACAGAATAAAAACTATTATTTTATCAATTAGCTAGTTCAGGGTCCTTCAAAAGATTGTTCTTTTAACGCGAAGATTTTCGTTTAAAATATGAAGATACCTACTCTGAAATATAAAGCTAAAAAATAAACAACAATTGCGTACCTATAAAAGGGGAACCACGTGGCAACACTGACGCACCGCACAATGTTTACGGAAGTGCATTTCGCCCCGCGCCGGCCGCCCGCCCACGCTCCCCGCCCTCGCCTTGCCTCGTGTGAATGAAATTGAATGAGCGGGTTGATAATTGTAAATTTCACGAATAGGTTACATTAGATAACCATCCGCATTTTATCTCTTATTATTTTTTCTCTTTACTTTAAATATTCGTCACCAAACTAGTGGGATTACGGCCGGGAAGACAGAGAGAAAAATGATTTTCTTTTTCTGATAAAGAAATTAATTATTTCAGCACTTATGTCTGTTTTTTCTTCAATTTATGGTCTTAACTAATGAAAAAGCGATATTGGGACCTATCTCGAAAGTCATATATCTTTAAAATCGCACACGCTACTATAATTATTACACATGGTTACAAAATTTAGCTTTTTTAAATTTTCCGAGAGTTTTCTTAATTTTTCCGTTATATTTTAATACGGCGAATCCGAATCTACCAACCGTTTCTTTCGATCAGCCCTTACTGTTCATACACAGCTTTTCTGTTTACTACTGCTGGAGTTTGAAATAACACCTATACCACGAATTCCTTATCTACGAAAATTGTTAAAAACATTTTTTTGGCGGCTTTCTAAAATTGAATTAATTTGTACAGTGAATTTTTGTGTTTATTTGCTAAATTATGTATTATCTTGAAATCTAAAGCTGATTGATTAAAATGGTTAATATTTTCAGAGTCAGTATGCTAAATGTTTACAGAAATGCTTTTTAACCTTCCGGAAAAAAACTTTGTAGTTATGTGTTAAGTATATTTCCTAAATTAATAGGCAACCTTAAATTTGAGAATTACAGAAATAGAGCCCCTGGAGTACCATTAGAAAGAAACGCTTAATTTTGTAAAATGAAAAACAAGTTTCACATTCCTGTGCTATAAATAGCCACTGTATATGCAATTCATTGTATTCCAGTTTATGGTCGATGAATAGAAACAATAAAATAACTTTTAGTTTCTACTGCACAATCGCCATAAATCACAATCGGCGGTAT
Organism: Aproaerema taeniolella; assembly: GCA_949987775.1. NCBI lineage: Eukaryota > Metazoa > Arthropoda > Insecta > Lepidoptera > Gelechiidae > Aproaerema > Aproaerema taeniolella. Next base: position 12,336,155 of record OX465246.1, read on the forward strand.
AAATCAGGCGCAGTGATTAGGGCTCAGTGTGAAATAAAAATAAAAAGGGTACGTGGTGCAGTCGTTGTACACTGCTACCAACATATGCGTGGGTGTCATGTTTCTTAGCTTAGGATTTTTATAGATTAAGGGAATTTAAACATCTACATTATTTTAAATAGAAAGTTGGAATTAAATTACATCAAAACTATTGCAGCAAGTTAATTGCCAGTCTGCTTAAGTAAAGATCTATGTTGCATTTAACTGGTTTTTGCCTCTTTCCTTGGTGCAGTAAGCAGACGATGGGTTAAAGAACCATACAAAGATATAAAGTAAGATTTCAGAGATGACAAGTCTCTGATTTCATTTTCCCTAACTTAAAATTAAGCCGACTAAGTGAATACATACCTATACTTACAGCATTCACCTCTGTAACTTATTATTGGTATCTCTCCTACAGGAAATCACGGTACAAAGGCCGGTCCTTTATGGAAAGCGTGCGTGGGTGGATACAGATCCAACAACCCTGTGAGATACCATTCCTAAGCTTAATTCATTTCTCATTGTTATTTTTATTACCACGTCTGTTTATATATTTTTTTATTAAGTAGAATCTACTTCCATCAAAGTTTAATAAGAACTATGAAAACAGATCAGAACCACTCAGAACAGGTATTATATAGTTTTCCTCGATTTTCTTTACGGCGAATGAAATGTGTCGTTGCGTCACACGGTTTGTATCACATAACATACCCCTGACAAATTAAACGATGAGCGAAAACATTAAATAGTTTTCGTAAGCAGTGTACGAGGTTTCTGATCTGGCTGGCGTCGGTTGCTTAGCAACGCTGCGTCGCCAGAGTGGCTCGCGCCGGGACGCTGCGGCAAGCGGCGCGACGCCCAGTGCTTCTTTCGGCGCCGCGCAACGTCGACTGTGCCCAAAACTGGTCCGTTTACCTCATACAAATACGCGGAAAAAACTAAAGATCGTTGTTAGAAAATCTTAATGAAAGCGAGCAATGCCTGAAAGTTTCGGAAAATTGTGCCAAAGTAATTAAAATAAGTTGTGTGGTGTTTTAGTGTGCTTTCAGTGATTCAATATTAATACAAGGTGGCGCAAAAGTAAAGACCCTATTTGGTTCAGCTATAACATTTTTTCTAAATTAGAAAACTAGATTTAGGTTTTTTTAAATGTATATTTGTGCCATTAAATTTCGTACCATTAGGATTTAAAGATGATGTCTTTTAAATGGTGACCTCCAGAGTTGATACACATTTGAGCCCTATTTATGACATTTTGCATAACTTGCCGTAACACTTCCTGCGATATGTTCGTTATTTCTTGACGAATGTTTTCTTTTAGAGCTGCGAGAGTCTGTGGCTTGTTCACATACACCCGAGATTTCAAAAAACCCCAAAGAAAGAAGTCTGGACTGGTCAGATCGGGTGATCTTGCAGGCCAAGGCAAATCGCCAAAACGAGAGATAACTCGGCCTGGAAAAGCGTCCCTCACTAAGAATAACACAATTATTCCACGTTCTTGGGGAGTAAAACGGTCCATGTTTATTTTCAGTGTATTTTACATTTGTTCACTACACAACTTTCAACAACAAAATGACAGAAAATGTCATATAAAAAAAATAAAAGTATTTTCTTTAGTGCCAGTACTTTTGCGCCACCCAGTATTATTTTACATGTTAAAAACAACAACAAAATAGAAAAAAACTAAGTTACTATTTCTATTAAAGTTTATAGGGTTTTGAAATCCATAGTTGATTTTAGCTGCAATACAGTAGTACATTATGATATTTTGATGAAAGCACGTAAAACTCTTGTATTACTTAATAGGTTCATCGTAAAACTATCTAGGATAGATAAACAAGATAAGTAATTCATATCTCGATAAGATAAATTATAACAATATGGTGTATTTGTATAGCTAAATATTTTCTGTTATAGACAACTAGATATGTATGTTTTGGTTTTCTGGTATACCTAGTAGTTACTGTTTAACTGTTGTTTTCAAAATTCTGAAGTTTTTCAATGTTCATAAAGAACTGGGTAATAAAGAAACTATCTACTTGTAAATTGAGTACAACCACATGTGGACATATTGTGAAACAGCTGAATAAGAAAAAGCTGTCTGTTTTGTGACCGCTCCATGTGACGTTCTTCTATTTAGATGAAACACCCTCAGTCATTGACCTCGCCGTTTTATGGGGTAGGTCAGGGTTATGTTTGTGGTGAACTAACTGACACCCGCATGGGATATCTTTGTAAGACACGATAAGTGTTAATGGCCAATACATTGTTGTTTCGCATTTGTTTTTCGAGTTTGGTTTTATAATTTAAATAAGAAATTTAAAATTCGCCGAAACTGGCCAGTATAATTCTGAAAGCCTGGTAGACAGGACGTTTGTCAATAAGTTAAAGCATGATGTATGATGTCGCACTGCAGAGGTGCGGGGTGGGCGGGGGGATTTCCCGGGGCGCCTCTCCAGTTTTCTCTACATTCCAGGCCGAGAGCTTTTCAGTTTCAGCACATCCTTTGTTTTTGTTGACGATAACGATACATGCTGTGCTCAGCCTTTTGTAACTAAAGGGCCATTCAAATGGACGCGACGCAGCGAAGTAGCTTCTCATACGTAAGGCGGTGTTTTGAGATATGGTTCTATTTATCTTACGTACGTGACTTTACGTCCCGGTCTTGAGTACAGAAGACATTAGTACAGTAGCTTAAACTAAGAGTCAGATTTGCAGCTCAATGTTAAATGAAATACCTAAATCAAATAACCATAATAGGTAGGTACCTTTCTTAAAAAATTTTAAAACACGTAACAAACTATGAAAGTTATAATGAGAGTGACAGCAAATGAAAGTGTATAAAACCTGGGGAATCGTATGGCGAGTGCGCGAGCGCAACGAGAATGCGCGGGCGGCCGGTGCCGGTGCGTGCGGAGGGCACGGAGGCGGCGCGCGCGCTGCACCGGCTTGCTTTCGCGTTGTGGAGGGCTGTGTTCTACCTCCAGCGCGGGAAAATTAAAGACGCCACGCGGCGCTCACGCAGCCTAGCCGTTCCGGACAGGAAACGACCCACGGTCTGTTCTTCCTTACGACAAATAATGTCCATTTCTAAGACTATTATGTCGTTATGCTTGCTACACACACTTTAGCAGGTATTCATCTACATACAGCTTAAATCCTAAATCTGTATTGGATTCATTGAGAAAATAGGACATAATTACAAAACATCCCGCAGTATCAATATATTTACTATCTTCAACATGTCTGATATATGATAATGTACGTATACATAGTATAGTGTGGAAACGCCTACGAAACTTATACTTGACATTAGCTGACCTGATTAATTTTTTTAGAGATTACCAAGCGATTCTGATAAATTGGCGCTATCACTTAAACGGTTTGTTATAAGCAGCCGCGAAGTTGGTCAAGTAATAACAATGCAGTTAATAGCCGAGAAGAGTTCGCTGCAGTAATCACTTAAGCCACACCTACAGGGCCCGTTTATCAGCCTTATTGGGTCTTATTGGAGCCGATAGCGCGCCGGCCCTCGTCGCTTGGTTAACCGGGACATATTACCGCCACCCTTGACGAATTAATACGATATGCGCCTTTAGCGGTTACTGGTATTGTTCTAATATTTTCATCTATCTGTAAAAAATCATCTTTTGTAAAAAAGGCTTCAACTATGGAACTGTAATATTATTATTTGCAAGTGACTAGTCTTCTTCTTATATATAAAACTGATTTTCATAGGTCACAGACAATTCTTTGAATGAAAGACATTTTTTTAAATATCCACCGGGAAAATTCCCACGGGAACGAAGAAAGCTAGCTTTATAACGAGTAGTGTGATAACGAGTCTAAAGTAAAGATTCTCACTGACAAGCAGTTGTATGTATTACATGTCTTACGTGAGATACCTTTACTGAAACTGAGTTTCATAAAGTGTCTCTTTGAAATACCTAAGTACTTATACAGGGCTTTAGGTATCTCTCTTTCAACCTCTCGTGTGGTTAATCAGTCCATGAAACTGAACAAACTTCCCCAAAGAACATAAGTCAAAATACGAAAAAAAAGTTTGACCTCTCATACAAAATGCGCTATTATGCTGATGAAGTTTGTATGGGAACTCAACATTTTTTTTTCGTATTTTGACCTGTTCCTTGGGGAAGTTGTTCAGTTTCATGGACTGATTAACTACCCGACAGGTTGAAAGAGAGATACCTAAAGCCCTGTATAGAACACTTCTATTCGAATAAGTATGGTTACTGTGAATGTATTGAGTCAGTGTGTCTCACATCCTCCCCTACTTATACCTGATTGTAGCGGACACCTCTGACATCCCATCAAGGAAATTTAGCCTCGTTCATGTAATCAACTTAATAATTTTTATTATTAGGTGGATGAGGGCTTCTCATTAAATTGATTGCAAATAAACAGGGTTATTTATTGGATATTCGATATATCTCGGAGGGGTAAAAGTAGAGCTCACTTGCGAAAGATTTTGTCACATCCTCTAGGTAACCTAGCTGATAGAGTTTTCAGAAAATCCATAAAAAAGATTAAAATAGGACATCGTTTTTGGTACCTAACTTTTTTGCCAATGCATTTAACAATACAAACACGTAACACAAAACTATCGCACATGACAAAATCTATCGCAAATGAACTTTACTTTTATCCCTCTAAGGGAATGTATAGAATTTCCAATAATCCTATATAGAACCTTTTATTATAAATATGAGATACTATGTGATATTCAAATATAGAACACATGAAACGAAAGGTAATTCGAAATAAAATTCCTTTCGCAATGTTACAGCGAGTTATTATCTGTGAAATGAAATCGTATCTGCTGTCAGCTCTTCGAACCGGCACGGCATTGGAAAAAAATGACGAGAATTAAATTACTACTTTTGATTTCGTTTTAATGACAGGTCTGACCTTGCGCGAACTTCTCCACTTATCTCAGAGCCCGTCGAGTTTGTGATTTATACAGGGTGTTCTAATGTTTTAAAATGTAATTTGTTTCAGACGCGAGCGGTGAGTGCCCCAGCAACCCCTGCCACCCCTTTCGCTAGGGAACAAGTGAGTATTCTGACATTATACTTTAATTCACTGAAATAAATCATACAGGTTATCTCTTGAAATGGAGTCGGTTGAAATTGTAGATAATAAGATAGAAAAGTGAATAGTCTCCACGGGGATTGTATTTTTTAATCAACTTCAAAAAACAACAATAAATACCATCTCAACCAAAAAGAAGGAGATTCTTAATTCCAATGTGAATAATATAATAAGTATAAGAACTTAGTTGATGAGTTACTACGATTAGCGATTACAAAAAAACTTGTTAAAAGTAAACATGCTTGTTATTATGTTAATTATAGTTTAAAACCAAGCAATTACATAAACGTTTTGATAATTATGCTGTCCGCGTTCTATCTGTAGCAGGTATTACTAAAGATCAAACTGTAGACCGTGAGCACCAAATCATTATTTATGCAAAACCGATTACCTATAGGTTACAACAATTTATCAAATCCTAATTACAATTTACGACAGATTTATTGGCAAAATATAATACTGCATTGTGGATAGATCAACGGTCATGTAGCTTATTGTAATAGTAAATATAGTAATGGTGTGTAGAGGTTGTTAACGGAGTGTTTGTTAGGAGTTTATCCTCCAGCGGTGATTACATCTCACGACAAGACAAAGCACGTGTCCCTCCGTACGTTACTCGCAATTATAAATACAAATGTACGTCATTACTCCAGTGTAACAGTGAACCAGCGCTCGTCATTTACAAACCTTACCACATTTATCCCTGACAGCACAATTTCAACGACAGACTTAATATAGGCCTTTATGCAAGAATGATCTTAATTTGCGCAGTAGGGCTTACGCGTCTGGACTAATCGGATTAACTGCATTCGAGCAAGCAAGCGTCTCTCTATGTTATCTGCGCCTACGCAGCTCGTGTCACTTTCCCGGAGTTATGTTGCGCCTACGACCTCATGTTTGTATCTCACATGAATACCACATAAGCAAATCAGGGCTTTTTACCTTCACTGTTTACTATCACCTTTCCAATTCATGTTTACAGATAGTTTCCAACCCATTAGCTGAGTAATCCGCGACCATAATAGAAAGCCATTTTGACGTGCTTTTTGGATTTTTTAATAACCGCAGTAATGACCAGTAATTTCTTCAAAACATTAGTTTCGGTAATGCTATTGTTCTAGTTTTATTAAGTTAAAGTAAAACACAACTTGTTAAGTTCTTTGGACTGTCAGATTACATTACCGTGGCCGTGGGGTGACAGTAAACGTTGTGGTGACTAAATTTATTGCTTAATTTATTTCGAACACAGTGTTTATCGCCTGTGAACAGCGTAAATGAAACAGCATGCCTAATCTAGAAGTCGTGGAGTAATTTGAAACAATAACAATAAATACTCGTCAAGGCCCGAGCCAGCGGTACACGTGGCCACGCCACTTAGCGAGGGGTCCCAAAATAACCTCCGCTCCTGCGCTGTAAAAAGCTGATTAAATTTTCCTGTTTGTACTCTACAACCTTGGCTTCAATGGCCACAACTTTTTTGCTTACTCCGGATGCGTTCTACAATTTTTTTCCCTGGAAATTTACGAGCTCCGTCCATTTTAAAATTTACGAGCAGTATTTGGATAATAAAAGATCATTATTCTCGTATTTAGATATGTAGACCTCTGTAACATTGGCCATCCCCGATGAAAAACGATATTAATCAGTGTTTTTAAAATAATAGAAGCCTGCCAAAGAAAAACAAAAAAAATATTTATGGTAGAGCTTCCCAATTTTTACTGCGGTTTCGCGCCAAGCGTCGGCGTCGCGTTTGGGAAGCCTTGTTGTGTGGTTTCTTCTACATATTTCTGTATTAGCTCAATAGACATTGGTATTATGACCGTTTTAGTTGAGTGTGATGCTACTACTTCATTAACAGTCCTGCGTTCAATTTTTGATTCCAAAGTGCAAGAAACATTTACATTCGTTCTCGAGTGTGAGTGCACTCGACTGTATGTCTTTGTCTTGCCACTAAGTTTTTTCCAAGGGTTCCATAATCTAAGGGAAAAGTTTGGTGTAACCTTTTGGGCATGTAGCGTTAATAAATTGATAAAGTCTAACTTGTTGTAAGGCGTGTTCCAAGAATGAAAACGTTACCACGGTAATTGGTTCTTTTTCATTTTAAAAATCGAATTTACTGGCATTAATTTTTAAAAAGATTTTGCTATAAAATTAGTTACTGGCTGGATAAGTTGTAATGAAAATTTAAAATGCCATTTATTAGAGCTTATAGAAGAACATTTTGTTCTTCATTTGAATTTTTGGGCGCGAACGTCCCTTACGGGCAGCGTATCACCTTCAATAGTTATTTCTATTAGTTATTTGCTTGTTATTTGATATAAAATTTCCTTTTGTTGAGAAGTTGCAAGAGGAATTTTGTACCCGTTAAATAAAATAAAAAAAAACGCTTCGTTCTGTTGCAGACTGGTACGCGATCAGCAAGCTATCCCGGCCCTGGCGCGAGTGGGTCGCGGCTCGACTTGTGCTATGTCGCGGAGCGCATGCTAGCTCTACATTTGCCTGACAGAGACGCACACGCAGAAGCACAGGCCGCGCATATGCTTACCAACAAACATGGACAACATTTTATGGTGAGTTAATAAATTCCAAAAATAACCTTAGATGAGAATTTAGAGACATAGAAGTTATAGTATCAATTTAGACACTCTTTTTGACCGAGAGTTTCACAATTTCGCCAAGCACTTTACATTTACTTGTGTGTGCTAAAGAATAAGTAAGCGAACTTTACAGAGTGATTCTCTACATGAAACTGAACAGCTTTTCCTAAGGAGCTCATACAAAATTTTCTTATAAATTTTAACTTTCCATACCAAAGCAAATCGTCAGATCACTCAAATTGTATACAGAGAGGCGAATTGATACTAGCATTCCGCCCAGGACTTTGTTCCCGTGGGAATTCGAGAAAATCGTTACCCTATGTCTATCACGGATAACGTAGGATTCTAATGATGTAAGAATTTTTCAAATCGATCCAGTAGTTTCGGAGCCTATTCAATGCAAACAAACAAACCTTTTCTCTTTATAGTATTAGTATAGTATAGATAAGTAACTTCCGCCCGGGACTTCGTTCCCATGGGAATTCGGGAAAATCATGTACCCTATGTTCATCACGGATAATGTAGGATTCTAATGGTGAAAGAATTTTTCAATCGGTCCAGTAGTTTCGGAGACTATTCAATGCAAACAAACAAACAATCATATCTTTCCTCTTTATAATATTAGTATAGATTTAGACCTGTGTGCCGTGGGGAAAGTTGTTCAGTTTAGTCGGTTAATTCACAGTGAAAGTGTGACACAAGTCTTATTTTTTATTATTTATTTAAGTTTTGAATAGATGCTGTACAGAAGATAGCACATCAGGTTACCCCATTTTTGTTGCAAAACGGTTCTTATCATGACAGCATAAAGAGCATTCACGCTTCTACAATAAGATTCCCATGTGTATTCAAAACCTACCTTTAGAAAAATTTAAGACGATAATTAAACAAAAACTTTGTAAAAAGGGCTATTATAGAATTTCGGATTATCTGTTAGACAAGCAACCATGGGAATAAATTGCTCAGCTCCAGAGTTATTCAGATATTAAGTCAATTACAATTAAAAGTAAGAAAATTTATATGATTGACTTAAAAAGAGCGACCCTCGGAGTTTCTTGCCTATTCTTCTCCTGAGGAAGATTGCACCTTTGCGAATAGGCGCAAAGTCAAAAGTGCTAATGTAATTCATAATATTGACGTGTTCAAGTATCATTTTATATGTTCAATGAAATAAACACTTTTGACTTTTTTGACTTTTGTGGTAACCTTAAATGCTTAGCTTCTTGGTCAAGTAATAACAATAAAGCTTGCACCAAACCTCAAGTTGTATGCAGAGCTGAAATTGTATTTGATGTATTGACCAATGCTCCTCTCGGAAAGTTGTTTAGATTAGTAAGTTGATTCACATACTAAATTTTGATTATCTAATTTAAAGTATCGCCCGTTGCAGGTGTTCGTAGTGAGCAGCAGTGACGGCAGCGGCGACGGGCGGCTGGCGCGGTCGGTGTTCGGGCGCGCGCGGGCGCTGGGCTGGGCCGGCGAGCTCGCGCCGCCGCTCGAGAGGCTCTGCGCCGCCTGCAAGCACATCGAGAGCTGGCTCGCCGCACATCCCAAGAATGTTGCCCTCTTATTAGCATGGTAAGTGAATGAATTATACTTTGTTGCACACCAGAGACTAACAAAAAGTAAATAAACGTAACTAATCAAGCAAGCAGAATGCACAAAAATACGGACTAATTGCTAAGGTAGCAATCTCTTCCAGGCAATTTTGATGTTAGGATATTTTCCGAGTGTTTTTGTATCCTAGAATAGCGTGATTGTAACCCCACGCCGAATTATATATATGTATTTAAAAGAAATTTAAAACAACCCATTGTTAGACCAAACAAAAGAGAGCTATTTCTATTTGTACGTTTTTATAGGCTGCAGAATTTTTCTCAAAGCATTTTTTCCTTAAGATATTTTATCTGAGCGTTAAGGAGGCAAACATTCATCTTTGTGCTTAAGGCTTAAATGCAGGGGTCCTCACTGTTCGGAATCTGATGGATGAAGACTATGTTCTTGAATTAATCAAGTTCGCCACATACTTGAATATACGAAGGAATGATGTTCTGCAACATTGACGGCTAGTATGGTCGATCGGTAATAGCGCTGCATTTTGATCGACAGGTCCTGGGTCAGATACTCGGTTTCAGAAATAAATTATACTGGTAAACCTTCCACTTTAAAACCCTTCTTCCACTTGAAAAAAATGGTGAAAACCGTATAAAAATCCGTTCAGTAGTCTTTCAGTTTTTTGTGTTTCGACAGACAGACAGATGCGGCAGGGACTTTGTTTATAATATAGTTAGTATTGGCTCTAAAAGGGACGACGGACAGTGAACCAAGGCAGTCACAGAATGGTGGCCAAGGCCAGAGGGCAGACCACCAGCCCGATGGCCAGACGATGTCGTCAAATTAATGGGATCTCTATGGATGAACTTAGCCCAGGACCGTGACGATTGTCACTACAGAGAAGACGCCTGTACCCAGCAGTGGGTTGATATGGACTGAGTATGACGATAACGATGATGATAAGTATAATATAATGTAATAATGTGCCGGCCGGCGCTGCTTCTTAATCGACAGGTCCTGAGTTCAATTCCCAGCTGGGGCAAATGTTTTGTAAAAAGCAGACGTTTGTTCTCGTGTCATGGGTGTTTGTTTCTGTCTTTGTCTAAGTTTCAAGGGACCATACAATGCGAATATGGTTTCTTCCCTCATGACAACAGCGCATATCATGTCATGCCCAGCGAGTCCAACTATCTGTACTCGTGAAGACCTGAACAATGTCACGGATAATCCTGTGCCTGTGGCTGAGTACTGGTCTAGTAAAATGAAATTCCGCCATATAAAACTGACTCGATAAAAAGAAAAAGGGACCCACGACACATGGGAAAACTTTAGTGTGAGCCTTTCGCATTTTTTTTTTTTTTTATTTTTTTTATTTTAAGATGGGTTAACTGTTGACCTCAATCTTGACCAAGATCATAGATGAGGTCGACGATAGAGCGAGTTAACCCATAAAATGCCTATTAAGGCATTGGTACTCCTACGCACCGACTGTGTTCGCTGTGTTCCAGCAAGCTGTTTGGCGTCGGACTTTGGTAGGAGGGTGGTTGCGAACCAGACGGCCCTTCACAGAGCCTACCACACTGCATGAGACCATAGGACGCCACCTCAGATTCAAAACAACAAACTGAATTGTCGTTGCCTGGGGCGGATTAATAGGCAGGTCTCATTTGTGTTTCCTTAGTTACCCACGGAAAGAAAAGAAATGAGGTTGTGTTATTCTCAACCGATCACCACACGGCGAAAAATTAAAATTATTTATTTACTTATTGAAATATGTTTTTTGTAGGGGCAGTCGAGAGCGGCTAGGCGTGTTGGTGGCTGCATACATGCACTACTCTGCTATCTGCGGGGCGCCGGAGCACGCCCTCGACCGGTACGCCATGCGGAGGTACCTCGACGACCGGGTGCCTGTCTTCCATCTACCATCTAATAAACGGTAAATAACATTTTATGGATTTTTTATGCTGGTTTGGTGTGGAAACAAAGAACAAGAAACGCAATGTGAGTTTGAAAAGTCGTAAATCTTTCCAATAAAAACCCTTGTTCTGCATATGTAACATAAGACCTTCATAAGACATGTTTGCCAAATGTATCTTGCTTCGCCCTCTCGTTCTATCGCATAGTTACAGTACGGAAAAAAAATTGTCATGCGTCTATATTATTTATGCAGGCCCATAGATTTTGCTGTAAAGCTTGACGATTTGACACTTCATATTCTTTTATGCAAATGATCTTTATATGTGGCGTCAAATGGTTGTTGATATCTATCCTATTTGAGCGTGACATGTTTCTAAAGTTTTGTATGCGATGCGACCTCAACTGTTTTGTTAAGTACCAGTCGAGATAGAAACTTCGACATAAGGGCCTTTTTATAATTCGACAAAGGCACGGCAAAATTGTGTTACCACTGCCTCCTATGCATTTAGTGATACTAAAAGCTGGGAACATAGTAGGCAATGGTATTACTAATTCTGCCGTGACGTGTCGTGCCGTTCGAATTATAAAGAGGCCCTTTGGCTTACAGTAGATATACTTACCAAAAATATTCTTCATAGTCATTAAACATTTCCTAAATCTTAACAGATACATCGACACGTTCGCGGGGCTCCTGGCGGGTCAGATCCGTGTAAACGCGGCGCCTCTTCACCTGACGCACGTCAGCGTGGCGGGCTCCCTCGCCTCGCCGGCCACCCCCACCATCGCCTTCCTCAAGATCTACGAGAACTTCGTCTGTGTTTATACATCGGGTAAGTTTTGCAACTTATGGCTTAGTCATAGATCAGATGATCAGAGCAGTGGCGGCGGCGGCGGAATTTTCCGTTTCCATTGCTCGCAGAGCGCGGCGGTACAGAAAATCACTCCACCACATTCTGCAAGCGATAGAAAACAAGATCAGAAAACGCTTGCCGTCGCCGCTTCCTTAAGCTATGGTCAGATAACGTGTCAGGCTTATAGTGAGGTGTGATGCATAAAACACGATATTCCCATGATTATCTTGAAAGCTCACTTAAGTAATAGCAGAGGATAGACATTATTTTTGTCTATAGCACTGTGATTTCCACCCGTCACTTAGAAGAGGTATTTAACTGGTCTGGGTGACAGTAGTTGTTAGGTAATTGTTCAGTTTGTTTTATCTATGACCACCTGTCCTGACGCTTTTCTTAATACTATGGGTGTAATAGGTTGAAGGGCTATTTTTTATTAACCATCGCGGTTAGTAGCTAATCAGACAAAATTTCAAAAAAGTAAGAAAAATAAATTCCATTGTCATAAATTCATATTATCTAGTTACTAATAAAAATGGCCCTCAGTAATAAAATAAAAAATTCTGTGTAATCCTTTGATGTTTTTGTTTGCCAGGTCTGTACATGGTAGGGGGCGGCGGATGGACAGTGGGCGTGGGGCGCCTAGCGTTGCGGGGCGACGTGTTGGTGCGCGCGTACCGGCGGCCCGCGCACGCGCAGCACGCGCCGCCCGCGCAGCGCCACCTCGTGTTCGCCTGTCAGTTCCACACGTGCGCCGTCGCCGACCACACGCTTTCCTTCACTAAGCAACAGCTCGACCACGCTGCGCACGGTAAACTATGCTGCGAACTTCCTCACTGGGGATAGTGAACCGATAATACCCGGGTCGTATACAGTATACATACTTCTTCTTTTTCAACAGCTTTTGTTTTATCTTACTGTCTGTATTATTGCATCTTTCTGTTGTGCAAATAAAGAGTATTGTGTTGTATACATTTAAAGCAAGTGTATGCAAGGAGAACTTAGGTAATCACTAGATAAATGACACTGCCAACATCAATGTTATTGATGATTTGATACATAGATGTACTTTAATATTACTTCAATGACTCGAGTACTATAAATGGTAAGAATACCATTGAAAATGATAAGCCTTGATGACAGGTACATAAGGATACTGTTGATTATTCTCATAATATGAGTGATATTAATGTCATTTATAAAACGAATAACGAAAATGCAGGATGATGAGAATGGCACTACACGAGTGCCGTAAATGTCACTAAAACCTTGAATGCAAGAGTGCCACTTATATAAATGTCAGTGATGATTGAAAACCACGAATACCACTACACTGGTAAAACGAATGTCACAGACAACAAGTATTCTGTTGTTGGTCCAAGTGATGGACACAAGAAAGAACCAGAAAAATAATACATTTTTTAGAAGGTTTGCCATCCCAGATCTATTGCAATTCTTTATTCTTAACTTAATCACTGATTTCATTCTCATCTATCAATTCTTCAAAAAATTCACAGTAAAACAGGAATGCAACAAGAAACGCATGATTAGCTTGATTTTCTATTTACACGTCGCGTGCTTGTTTACGCCGCGTGCAATACAAATCTCGTACACCATGTGTTCAAAAAGCATGCGAAGGTTTAATAAAAAAAATACAGACTAAACTAATCCCAAACTTATATCACTATTTCTACACTAAAATTATTACAAGTACAATTATTATTCATATTCGAGTAGCCCATAATAATATTCTTGTAACGTTTTATTGCAATTATTTAGTTACATACACATCCATTTGCATATTGCTAACAGTCTTCAGAAGGTAGCTGTGTGGGACTTTATTGGCCTACTTGTGATCAGTTACTAAATTGAGAAACGTAGCAACAAGGGTGAAAAGGCGCGAACAGTGAAAGTCGAATTTTTATTAGAGAATTTCATATACGAAGAAAATAATTCCATTTCATGGCAAGAATCAAACATCTTAAAGTCCTGTGACGTATTTATAGTCACCCCGTGCATTTATATGTAATTTATCCACACAGGTGGACTGCAAAGAGTGTTAGCAAAATGTAAATAATGAACACCGCCAAAAAGATTTTCGAGGCATGTTATAGCTACAGGTTTGCAAGCCCTGTCATTGTTGGCGACTTGAAGGTCTCTTTACTCCAAATTTAGATCCAGCCTTCCCGAACGACGGTGCTGTAGAGTTAGTGTTCGCGCGGGGCGAGGGGGCGGGGGGCGCGGCACCGGCGCCCACCCCTGCCGCGCCGCTGCGAGCCGCCCCCGACGCACTGGCGCGACATGACTCCCTTGAGAGATTGCGGCCCCTGTCCACGCTCACTGATGACGACCCTGGTAAGTCCACTATTTTTCTTCACATAGTATAATATGAAGGCGTTTCCGCTGTCTGTTCGCATAGATCTCTTAGGTCCGTATTACAGAACGCGACACAGAGTTTGATCTATACTTAAGTAGCAGTCGTCTTTGACATTTTGATAGAGCGAGAAAGAGACAATCAATACTTAAGTATAGATCAAGACTTGAGTCTCTTTCTGTAATGCAGGCCTAAAACTACTCAACGGATTTTAGTGCAGTTTTCAGCAATAGAAAGAGTGATTCAAGAAAGTTTATATGTATAATTCATTCCCGAAATTCCCTCGGGAACGAAATCCCAGGCGGGAAGCTAGTTTATTAAAAAGTCGAAATGGCTGTGATGTGAGCCTCAGAGCTGAGAATTTGGATTTTTTTACAGATTCAATCGAACAGTCCAGCAATAGTTTTATTAATTTCTATAACAGCTAGTTTCGCCTGATGGTTGGTAACGCTGCATCTGATTCGATGCGATGGTTTCTGCGTTCGATTGCCGGTCGGGGCCTATTTAGAAATCAGATGTTTGTTCTCAGGTCTAAGTGTTCATATCTGTTTTTGTATGTGTCCCAATGGGAAAACCTAACGTTGCAATGAATAACCTTAGTCGACTCTTTTAAGCGTGTGTAAATGAAATTCTTTAATTATTCGACATAGTCACTTAACTAAATCATTAGAAATACAGATTTAATTCCAAAATTAATATACCTAGCTGGAGAAAGCTATCGATAAATAAGAAAGTATACATCGTTTACAGTTAACTGAAGTACCTATCCATTTGTCTTCCATGTTTAACACAAGAAGTTAAACACGGCGAAAGGGAACTGAAATAGGGGCCATTTTAAGCTGAAATACAGGCGCGATTTCACAGAACATGTAGTTTGCTGCAAAACATTACATAACATTCTGAATGCATCTGGTCCCGGAATATTGCAAAAGATTGCAAGCAGACATCCGCAGCTTGTTGAGTATTTATTAATCGTCTGTTTTGTTGCAATACTACCTATCTATATAACAAGTACGTGTAACAATGTTCCTCGTGTTTTGTCTTTGCAAAATTTAAAACCCCATAGGTAACCTGTCATAAAAGTTGTATTAGGAAAAAAAATCAGTCTGAGTACCACACTGAGTTTGCATAAATGTCAATAAAAGTACAGGAACCCGGATATAATTCTGGACTGCAATATTTTCACTTTTACATAGAGCATAGTTAGTAAACGTACTCCCCGTTTAAAAAAATATCGGGCTTCAAGAGGAAAAACCTTTTTTCAACTTTCGTCGGGGATCCGTACCTCAAAAAAAGTTAATTTTTTTTGTACGCCTTCTTGAACTGATAGTCTACTCCGAGAAAGAGTTAAGTTGAAGAGAAGTTGTCAAAGTATGTCATACAATAATCGACAAAGCGACAGTGGCAGAGAGGTCGTGGTTTATCTGTGCCGATGCAGGTGTGGTCTATTTCGGTCGCCGCCCGCCGCCACAGCGCCAGTCTTCGGCGCCCGCCCTACCGGCGCGCACACACGTGCTTTAACCGCACATTTAAAAAACAATTTAGTTTCACCAACAAATGGTCTATTCATCAAATTAATTGATTAAATATTACCCAATTAAATTGCCATCGGTAAAAATAGTCGCGTCTAATTTCAAAATTAGAACGGAAGTCGTTCCGAGCAGCTAGTCAACGAAATCACAATCGAGGTGAGTGGGCCTATGGGACAATACAGCTAACTTTTCTTTTTCGTACACCTCATTAGCCGGCTTGTCAATTTATTGGCTTAAAGGAAAAAGAAAAACTTGTGCACGATCAAAAGGTTAACACATCCGTGAAACAATATTTTCTCGAAGCGTGCAATAAAATAAAAAGGGAACCATCATGTTTTTCATCAAAAAAGCGGCACGATAAAAGAACTCATAATAATGCTTTATATTTTCTTTGCTCGACTGACATCTAAGGGCTTGTGCGTACTTATTTTGACTTCTAAAGCTCCGGAGAATTGTTTTTCCACGTGACAAGACCGAGTTCAAATACGAGTCGTTAAGGGACAAAGTGTTAAATGGTGTGTGTAGTGTGAAATATCGGCGTGTGACTGAACCATGAGTTAAGTGATGGTGATGGTTAAAGAGCGTTACGGCGCCTGCCCTGGCACAGTGTTCCCAAAGACCTTCGGACCCGACATTTTTAGCTGATCCCGTAGATCGACGTAGTTAGGTGTATGAAACAAATCTCTCATACAAACCACCTACCAATTATCCATAGTTTCCTTGAAAAAAAAATAGTTTTTTCGCTATTTTTGAGGGCATCGAAAAATGAAAAAAATTTTTTTTTCCTTTGTTATTGAAATCTTAATGCAGGTTGATTTATTTTATAATTACTAATAGAGTCCTTCATTTAATAAGCTATATTACAACTGTCTATGTATACCTTATGTGAAGAAATAACGTAAAAGTCGTTTTTTAGTTTTCATTTTTTTTAAAGAAATGTGCACTGTTTGCGCATCTACTTTTTTATGGTAATAATATTTCATTATTATATCAATTCACAGAAAAAAAATCATATCCATATCTCGCGTCTAACTCGAGATATTATTCGATTATACATTTTGATAAAAGTGCCTGCTTCAATGTTCATAGCAAAGTTCCTTCTTTTTTAATTTACTTTGCTAAAATGTTGCAAATAGGTATACCTTGTACTTATTTATATTAAACTAGTTTTTCATTCACGATTTCGTTTGCGAGTAAAAGTAGCCTATGTCACTCTCTGAGTAAAATGTCGAAAAAAATAGTAATAATATATAACTTGGCGAAGGATTTGACGGCCCCACCGCCAAAGGTCCCCCGTTGTTCGTTTCCGGAGTAGACTTGACTTGATTTTTCAGACTCTGAGAGTGACATAGGCTACTTTTACTCGCAAACGAAGTCGCAAATGAAAAGCTAAATTAATACAAATAAACATAAGGTATGAATATTTGCAACATTTTAGCAAAGCAAATAAACAAAAAATGGAACTTTGCTATGAACATTGAAGCAGGCACTTTATCAAAATATTTAATCACAAATATCTCGAGTTAGACGCGAGATACGGATGTGGATTTTTTTCTGTGAATTGATATAATAATGAAATATTATTACCATAAAAAAGTAGATGCGCAAACAGTGCACATTTCTTTAAAAAAAATGAAAACTAAAAAACGACTTTTACGTTATTTCTTCACATAAGGTATACATAGACAGTTGTAATATAGCTTATTAAATGAAGGACTCTATTAGTAATTATAAAATAAATCAACCTGCATTAAGATTTCAATAACAAAGGAAAAAAAAATTTTTTTCATTTTTCGATGCCCTCAAAAATAGCGAAAAAACTATTTTTTTTCAAGGAAACTATGGATAATTGGTAGGTGGTTTGTATGAGAGATTTGTTTCATACACCTAACTACGTCGATCTACGGGATCAGCTAAAAATGTCGGGTCCGAAGGTCTTTGGGAACACTGTGCCTGGTGCTCTCATAATTGAGCGCCGTGAAGAATCGCTGATGTATGTGCAGCGCTGGTCATCGTCACTCAGTGCGAGGCCCGAGCCCGTCTCACCGCAGGCCCGCATTCGTCACGCCGTCTCACGACAGCCCTTACGAACCGCGACAGATTAAGTCCAGTCGCCTCGTGGACTGATTAATTTTATGAGACAGTTGACTGATGGTTTACATCAATTAGTTGCAATTTGCAAATAAGTTTTGATGGCGGAGTTTTTAGTCTTTTACCTACTGAATTAGTAAACCGCGTGATTATAACATTCATTTATTTGAGTAATAGAATATTGCATAGGCTAGGTATTCTGTAAGAGACATTAAAAGGTATACAAGGGTTTATTTTATTGAGAACCACTGCCACTTTAGTAAATTTATTCTGGCGATAAAAAAATAGCGATGTCCTGAGAAACATCGCCATGAATAAAGATAGGTAGATCTTTATCATCTACTTATTTGCTTCATTCTCTCTCGAACTGTCATTGGTCGTAAAACGTGTATTAGACCAACGAACGACGACGTAGATATTGATTTAATCACATTGTGGCGTAGCCCAGATTTATAGCCACAATCTGCAATGTAATAGGATAAAGCCGAACGCTTGATAGGATTTAGTATTTACTATGTCTGGATGCCAGCTTATTGGTGCTGAATCTCTGATTTGGTATTTACATTTTATGGAAAATATCGTAAGGAAACCTGCAAATTCATGAAACCATGATCCAATTCTCCTGTCGTCGACCGTGTCATCAACACAGTCTAGATTGTAATATCAGTAACCACTTCACTATAAACAGAAAGTGAAAAAAGTTCTATAAAACAAATAGGATATCAATATAATACAATTTTTAATCAATGATCGTATTTAATATCATTAACAAAAAAAATATTCGAAAATCTATATCTATCTATACTTACTTACTAATATAATAAAGAGGAAAGATTTGTATTTTTGTATGTAACGAATGGCTCCGAAATTACTGGACCGATTTCAAAAATTATTTCACCATTAGGATGCTACATTATCCCTGAGTAAGATAGGCTACATACTTTTCCCGAATTCCTACGGGAACGAAGTCCCGAGCGGGATGCTAGCTTTATATATTTTGTTACCCCTGTTTACGTCTTAAGGCACGAGTTTTTAAAACGCAGAAATAGTCTCACGAATTGAAAACCACTATTACCAAGTTTAAAGTAAATGGGGAATTTTTCCCGTGCTAAAACTAATTCACCAGAGCTAATGCACCTAGGTGAATTAGGTATACTATATGTGCATTGAAATTTTTGTGTGAAACGTTAAAATTTTTATGAACTCTACGCACGTGTTGTACCAATGATTAAAAAATCATATTAAATATATAAAAGGAGAAACTGACTGACTGACTGACATATCAACGCACAGCCTAAACGGCTTAGCGTAGGCACTTGAAATTTGGAAGGGACGTAGCTTAGGTACTGTAGAGGTGCACTAAGAAAGGAATTCCCGAAATTCCCACGGGAACGGGAATTAGCGGGAAAATCCTTTTGTATGAAAAATCTAAACCGCTTAAGTTAGACGCTTGAAATTTGACATGCAGGTACCTTAGTAAACTTCAAGCTTAGTTGCAACAGGATATTGCAAAATTCCCACGGGGACGGGAGTTAGCGAGAAAAAACTTTTGTATGTAAAAATCTAAATCTTAAACTAAATCAATATTTAATAATTCCATTAATGGACCGTCAATAAAGTGTAATCTGTTCAAAAGAAAAAATTAACACGCAAACACACAAAGAAATAAAAGAAACACACAAAGACAGAGGCTTTAAAAGATAGAAGGTATTCCTAACTAAATTCAAATGAAAAAATCATTAAGAGTTTAGTATTGTTTTTAGAAGCCAAAAATACCTCTTCTAAGCTCATTTAATGAAAACAATCGCAATGTCCTCCTAACAAAAACTAGCTTCTCCTAACAAAAACTTCCTTAGCTGTCAACTCAGCAGTAAGGTGATGCTGTGCGAAATCAGCTGACGGGGATCCCACCCGGCTAAGCTATTATCAATTTGTAATGCTAGCTAAGCCTGAGAACTTGTTTCTTCAAGTCACATAGTTTTATTAAAAACTCGCTTCTATTGTGAGGACTTGTATAAGTTTAAAAATTCGAATAATTGTATATATTCCACTATTAAATATTTAACGAAAGAAACCTCTGTGTGAATTGCGATACAAGATTGTTTGTATGAATATTAGTGTTTGCGTCGATATTATACAGAGAATATTCTCATTGTATTTATACAGTAGGTAGGTATAGATCAGATCGGAGGAACGTGAAAAATTTTCTCAAAGCCTTCATATTAAATCGACAGTGACACTGTACTTGTTTACCTGCAGAGATCGATTTCATTATCGATAGATATAACTACGTTAACACTCTAATTGAAAACGAAGGCTATCGTTGACATGTGCTGCGTAATCTCCTACCTGCATTTGATGATAATCCTCCCGATGACGATAGTAAGTTACTGATTGAACTGTTACATTAAGCTTGCCGGGAGTTGGCACCGCTTTATCGGAGCTTTCGTTTCAGTTGGACAGTTGACTTCACAGGTGCGATACTACTGGACGTGTGTGGGACGTGTGATACGTCATTTACAGAGTAAAACCAGTTTCAGTACTATCAGTGTGTCGTTTATACGGTAATGTTATTGTTATCTTACAGTTACTGATGTTTTCTTATGTTTATGGCAATTTTTAGATTACATTTACGATGATTCAGTAGTAGGTAAGTGATTCGTGTTATACTTACAGTATTAAATGTATTTGAATATAGATAAACTAAACATATAATATTAAATAAGACTACATTGAGCAAGTGCATTAGGTTTTCTCGTGCTCTATATTTGCAAAGGCCAACCACTTTGACGACTCCCGCAAAAAAAACACACAGTGAAACAAGGTCGAAATAAAAGATAAAAGGGCCAAACTGGTTACAACATTTTTGTAGTAACGTCGAATAACGAATAAATGGTGAGGTGAATAATAATATGGAGTTAGTTTTCTGAGAAGAGCTGGATGACATCATGCGAGGACGGATGGTGCGTGCGGTCGGACCGCGGGAGCTCACCTTCGATCGCGTAACCAGTAACGTCGATATTATACATGGTGCAAACATACGGCACATGGCCTCAAACATTACGTTTATTTACGATCAAAACGTGACAACGGTCGCATATAAGAAGGCTACCTGATACCTAGAATAGTAAATTGCTTAAACTTTTTTTTACTTGATCCTCATCAACTTTCTGCTAATGAACTTTTTAGATACTCGTGTACGTTAGGTAATCATAATCAACTCTACTATACTCTGAACTCTGCACCAAAAACAACAAACACAGCCGTGTGTTTACATTCTACCGTCGAATATCCGTTGACAGAAATAGATGCGTTAGATAGGGGGTCGATTAAACCGAGACATAATTAATTATTCCGAGCCGCACGATGTTAATTGTGACGTAACCTTGACTGATTCTAATTAAATGAAGCTCGGTTTACAAAAGAGCTTTTTGATAATAGTCTGACCGCGGAGAGGGCGTGCCGGCGGCGGCGGTTCATGTGTCAGAGCCGACACTTTTTCAGTGTATTGCGGTCACGCTCATTTTCATTAGTTAACAGACACAGGAATATAGATAGATACCTAGCTACAGATAAGTAATGGCAGCTTCCATCCACGACCGACATGTCTTTCAATATATTACTGATATATTGACATGAACGTTGATAGTGAATGACAGTTAGTTAATTAATTCGGTTACACGATTTGTAACGGTATACATTTGTTTCAGACGGTTATAAGATATAGATGGTGCGTGAGATATTCGTGTAGGGCAGCGCGGTAGGGCGCACATCCACTTCCTGCGCGGGCGCACATTTCGTAACAGTAGCCCCCGCTCTGAGCGCGTTATTTTCGGTGACATCACAGAAATAACCGCGTCTTCCTTAACAGCGGCCACGCCGACGGTGACCAGACGATGACGTTGATATCTTTACACTAATTGCGTTATTGACAACTTCATTTTTAGTTCGCTTTCGAAATATATTCGTCCAACGCCAGACAATTAACTTGTTGATACAAAACATTATTTTCCACTAATAAATGCTGATTGCGAATAAAACGTTCTCATTATGCAAATGCGAGGGGCAAACGGAGCGGCTCTTTCTTATTTGCATTCGGTGTCAGCCGACAGATATGAACATCGTTAGATGTTTGTTCCGCCGAAATGTTTAAATGACTTTTTAGCTTATATGTGGCGCCAAATATGTTTTAAAGAAAAATTCTAATGCTTCTACAGTCTACATATTTGGTGTGACTGGTACTGCTTCTACTCTACAGCCACATCAGTATTCAACAAACCGAAAGCTTTGGGTTACATGATGGTTGTTTAATTGTAAAAGATAATGCCATCCGCAATTTGGCTATAATTACTCGCATTACACAAAATTATATAATAGCCATGATGAGACTGATGAGATACTCGTAATCTGAGGTCGTTTCCTTTACGGCGCCATCGCCTTGAACCGCCAACCCGCGTATGCGAGGCTTTTGGGACTGTTTGACAATATCGAGGCCAACGACGAATATCTTGCATCATCTGTCTTATCTCGAATCGATGTTTGGCACAGTTGTCACAAAAACCTTTTGTTAAATACGCCTTATTACAAAGGCTGCTTGTACTATCTTTCAATTTTCAAAAGTACAATGAATAAATGATTGTTTAGTTGACTCTACATTTGTAAATAATGTAAATTATTTAAGGTTATCAAGTATCGATCACATAGGCCATGCTTATAAGAGACTTGATCCTTTGGCATTCCATCAAACAACGGTGACATCCCGCTCGGTAACGGGAAGCGAAGTTACTCCTTTTAAGGATGCGGTCCGGCCGTGCATCACCCTGCTGGGTAAAGACGGGTGCAGCTGACCAACACCCGATACAGCGAATAAACGGTCACAAACAACCCACTTCCTCACCGAACGGCCCATCATTGATTGTGTCAATATCATAGTAATCACATTCCAAGGGTGTGAATTACACAAATTGCGCTAAGTGATTCCCCACTTGCACTGTGTTGAAATTCAGTTTGCAAAGCATATGAGATGAAGCTCGCGAGTTCATTGGAGCAAATCGGATCCAATTTAAAAGCTATTTGTAATTAACCATCACTATACACATCGCTGGCGTCACACCGCTTGAAGCGAACTATACATCTACATAAACTAGTTGAATTGCAAAGTCATAGCTATTAAATGGCGCTTCTTCAATTTACCACAAATGTATTGACTTCTTAATAAACTTTTTGGCAGGTTATGAATCTAGAAAAAAAAGGTACGATAGCTCATTTGGTAGAGCAGGAGATCTAATCCTGGGGTCGTGGGTTCAAGTCGTATTTCGCGCCGAACATTTCACTTTCCCTATAATTATTTGAAAAAAAAAGGTTTTTTAAATTAATTTATTAGAAAAAAAAATAAGGATTTTTTTGTTTAGGTGAGAATAACGGTAGCGCAGAAGGCTCAGGCTCAGGTGGTGAGGCGGGCGACGGGGGCGAGGCGGCGCACACGTTCGGTCCTCTCGACGGGTCTATCTACGCGACGGTGGTGCGTGCGGGCGGCGGGCCCGCGTCGCCGCTCAGTGCCTCCATGGACTCGGGCATCTCGTCGGCGGGGCGCCGCGCCGCACCCAGCCCGCCCGACGAGCTCGACGCGCTGCTCGGCGACATGCTGCGCACCGTGAGCGCGCTGCCCGACCCGCCGCCGCAGTCGGCCGCCGACCGCGCGCCTGACATACCGTACCACGCGCGCGCAGACTCCGCGCCATTCACATACGGCGCTCCAGGGCTCCGGCCGGGCATGTTGCGCGCCCCCAACCGCCTCGCCAGCCCGGAGCTGGTCCGGCGCGCGCTGGGCGGCGACCGCTCCTACCGCCCCATCGAGGACGACGACGATGACCGCACCACCACCCCCCCGCCTCGCACCCCGCACACGCCCCTCTCTCCGCGCACCCTCAGGAAATTTTCGCAAGAAAATGTCACCACTACCTCCACTACACCGGTTCAAACATCCTCATCCCCGCTTCGAAATGGACGGTAAGTCACATTTCACTTTTTTGTCAGTAACCTAACGAAGTTAATATCGAGGCATTTACTTAAAGCTGAATGGAACAAACTAACCACATAAATAACAGCAATCTGACAGAACCAGTTTCCCTGCAGGCTAAATGAGCGTAGAGCAATTGAGTTATTTACTTAATCATTTGCCATAAATCTAAAGTATACGAAATCGTTAGTCTAGGTTTTTTAATTTAGATACCTAACTCGTTTCAACAATAGCTCCAATTTGTTAGGAGTGGTTTGTTTATTTAATATCCATTTTAAAACATAACGTATTTCCGAGTATTATCGTATTTAGCTTAAATTAGTTATGGTACTTTCAAAGTCAGGAGAGCTGGTAACAGATGTATAAACATGTGTTCCTGTGTTGTAGGCGTGGAGGCCGCCGCCTACATTGCCGATACGAATTGTTTATATTAACAGCCTCACTATTTATCTACACAACACTTGAAAAAACTCAGTTTCTTTCCTGGATTGTATTGGTACCTACATCAACATTTTTATCCTCGGATTCCATCATGCATGATAGTCTTATTTTATCTGTGATCAAAATCAATCTAACCAATTTATTTAGTACCACACCAAGTTATTGCATTACGTTGGTATATTTTCTCATGGGAACAATGCAAGTCAAAACTGTCTATCATTAACCAAGCAGATGACGAGAGCTGACAGCAAACAAGATACCAACAAAGGCCGTAGTCGTCGCCTAATTTATTTACCCGCGTTCCGAATGACCGCGCGACCCGCTTTGCCTTCCAACTCAATGAAGGCCCATAAACTATACCATAACCAATCTCCGCCATTACACCACGAACCCATTCCATTATCTTTATGGCCTCTTAATTGGGATT
The DNA here is from genome assembly GCA_949987775.1 of Aproaerema taeniolella. Lineage (NCBI taxonomy): Eukaryota > Metazoa > Arthropoda > Insecta > Lepidoptera > Gelechiidae > Aproaerema > Aproaerema taeniolella. Next base: position 12,361,088 of record OX465246.1, read on the forward strand.
TCGTATTAACTCCAGGCCACTGTGCTACAAATACAACGAAGAACTAAATTCGGAGCATCATGGAAGGCACTTTAACTTAGATCACGAGTAGCAAGTCCTGAACATCTTGAAATGCAGTAAAAACTTAATGATCCATACATTTTATGGCGCAGTTGCCTCAAAATTACAAAAGTTGGATGGTGTTAAAGTCAGGCGATGGTGACCACCCACGCACGCGTTTTCAAGTTTTGAGGTTCCGTTAAGAATGTGGCAAACATCGAAAAACTCCATTACCTGTAATCTACAGCTTTAAAAGTTTTTTGTGGGTAATTGGCCATTTTGTGGTCTCATACTAAAATACTTACAAAAATCGATTTAAGACAGATCTATTTCATCGACCGATAAGTGATACTAAGATTGGTGCGTGGGATCCAGCCTTAACTCGTGGGTGTTTAATTGAATAACAACATTTTACATTGAACGACACAAAAAACCCAACATTTTTGTTTCGAACAGACGTTAATAGCTTTATACTGTACACAAAGAGAATTTCTATAAAATGAATTTCTACACACCTTCTTATGTAGGAGTTTTAATATTACTAGTTTCTGAAGTACACAATCCGAAAATGATACGTTCAATGTTAAATCTTTACTGATGATAAGCCCACGAACAAAGCGCCTTCTCATATAGATCAGTGCTTATTTCATTTACATTCACACACGTATTAGTGTACACGCTCAGTATGTATACCTTTACTTTAAGTTAGTATGTATAGACAAACTACAAACAAGTCGGTCTTAATCATCAAGAATGTCAACAGTAACGAAGAGCAAATTACAGTTATTATCCCGCGCGTGTGTGGCGAGCTCATAATGCCGCTCCTTGTATTGCCAATTACAGACACTTTACCCTATACCTACATCTTACCAGTTCAGAAGCCCATAGGGTATATGATTCAATAATAGCCCTGTGAGGAACATTACTTGTCCTGAGTTGCGTAACGTGCATTCCTAGTAAACAGGCGTTCTTTATGCCACTTATTACGAACACTAAGGTATAGCTCTTTAGAGTTACTTAGTATTCAAATAGCATTGCAAAAATAAGAGCTCAAGCGACTTTTGTGTATAATATATATGATTAAAATTTTGCTTACAATCTCTTATGTAGGTAAAATGTGTAAGTAATAATAATAATAATAATAAATATTTATTTGGCCAAGTAACAATTGTACATTTTGCAACATTTATCAGGTAGCGCTTAAATAGGAAAAATCCTGTGCCAAAGCGCTAACTACTTCCATTTGACACTAAGGGTACAACAATATTCTTAAGTCTAATGCAGACAAATTAAATTTTAACTAAATCTAACAATTAATTTAACTACTTACAGCATTGTGAAATATGATAGATAAACTAAATATAGTAATATGTATAATACATAAACATACAATATATATATACATAATAAAATAAGTATGTTGATAAATATAAATAGATAATTATGGTACTATAATAATATGATAAATGAAACTAAAATAAGACGTGTGAATAAGTACTTACTAGATTATGTAAAAATTTTTGCTCATTGCAATCCTTTCACTTGTTATGACAAAGAATTTCGCACACACGACCAGCTTATGTCCGTTACCTTACCACACACCTACAGCGAAGTACTAGGTACTTATGTACTTAAGTAAATGCATTTTATACACTCACGCGACTATAATTCATTTCGGGGTAGGGAGAACGACATGTTGTTCTAGAACATTGATTCCCAAAGTGGTCCAGGTGGACCCCCAGGGGTCCACGGGAGACTCGAAGGGGGTCTACGTTGGTGTGACAAAAAAATGGGGGTTCTCAATTCGTATAAGCGGGGGTCCACAAAAAATTATCTGTTTTCAATAGTGAAAAACTAAAATACTCCTTGTGCTGTAAGTGAGATGTCAAAAATGTAAAGTTGGATGGAAAAACTTTTTTGATTGGCCACCTTTACTTTTTGACATCCACTCACAGCAAAATCAATTAATTAATAAACCAATCAATTCTCGCTTTTTTTTCGAAAACTGTTTATTCGTGGTTGAAACTCAGCCGCAACGCAAATTCTCTTAATTAGATCTAATCTTCACATTTTTTCTCGAGTTTTGGGAATATGGTAGAAATGTAGCTGCAGGGAGGGGGTCCACCGAAACCAGCAAAATTTTGAAAGTGGTCTATGAGAAAAAAAAGTTTGGGAACCTGTGTTCTAGAACCACTTCACGCCACATTTGAAATTAATTCTGAGGGTTATTTAGATGGAATATGAGTATAGTATTTGTATTTAGCTAAAGTATATGCATTTAACTATAGACAAATAAAAGTATTCACTCACTTTTAATAATTTCATTAGACCTTATTGCTTATTGCTTTTACCTACATAATTTATTTATTATCTACTCAATAAAAGTTGTTTGTCAACTTACATTTGAATAACTTAAATAAGTACTTATACCAAAGCTAAACACTGAGTGGGATGCAATATTAGCAATACATTAGCACTCGGAGCAAGGCAAACAATGATACTTGTCATTATATAGTAACGTCGAAATAAATGGCAAGGCAAGATATCGATAATATCTCGCTTGTCAATCAATGTCGATTTACGCATTGTAATCACAGCACTTATTGTTGATGTGCCTGGCTATTTAGCTCTATATTGAAGATTTGAACGCCCCGTGGAATTGTTAAGTGAGCTTATTATACTCTTACACTTACATCAAGCATCTCACACTCTTATAGTGTAATTTATTTAACAGTGATATTTGCGATAAAGAGCTTATAGAATAAAGTATATATTACGTAGATACCAATGATAAATAATTATTCATGATCTAAGTAGTATCAATGAACAAAGAAACAAACGGAAGTAGAACAACATCCATAATTGAACCGTGCCATAGGCGTGGGTCGGGATCGAACTAAGTACCGTCAATCTGGCAGCCGTTTCGCTTCACAGCGCCGCCGCACATGCGACTGTAAACTGTCTAAGTATTGTTTATGCGGCGCCTGCGCATACTGAATGATGGCCAGTAGCACATCATAGATAACTAGCTACTACTAGCCGTTACGACACTGGTTATAGTCAGTCAGCTTGACCATATACAAAACCACTTACCTTTGGTCCTTACAACAGTCTGGGTAGGCCAAAATCGTAATCAAAACTGTTTATAGATTCATTCAAGTTAGGATAACTTGTTAAGGAGTTATATAGTAATGAAATAAGTTTCTTTCGAATCACTGCACTGCACACAAAACATGATAGGGATACATTAGGGATATTGTTTTGTGTTATTGTATGGTAACGAACAATTAGATTAGCCCAAATGACCACATTAAAATTAATGTAAGTACATCACATATAAATAAATGAAAAACAGCGCATAATATAAATTAACTCAAGAGTAGCATGGGTATACAAAGGCTTATTTTCTGAATAATCAATTTTAGAATTTGAAAGCTCATAATCAAGCACATTCAATGTGCCCAACAAACAAGTACCCAGCCTATTTATGCTATTCCATATCAATAGTTGAGGACCTCGTCGCAGATCAACATCGATTCGGCACAATTTGGAGCGATGGCGCGATTACGTCGCCACTGTGACCAGACAAGTTGCTATTTCGAGTAAACATCGCCTTACACGGCGCCGGCGACTGGCCCCGAACAACCCGCCGTCTCTCTCAAACTATACACTTTCTAATAAATGCTATTTCAATACTTTTTAAGTATTTTTTTCCAAACGTAATATTTTGATCCTTATTTCGCAACTTTTATCTAAAACACAAGATCATCTCAAGGCAATTCATATGCAAATTAACGATACCACGTAGATACGATACGACATTCCAGTCATTCATGCGGAAGATTATAAATATTCAGATTAATTAATCGATGACACTGTGGGTATCCTTGTGAACAACCACACAAGCTATGAGTCGTAAAAAATCAAGAATGCAAGCCTACGCGACGTATCAGCAAAAACATACACAGATAACGCAGCTGGTCAAATCATTCTTAAATACACACGTGCAAAAAATGGTACTATGACGTTAGATAGAGTTTCCCTTATACGCGAAGTTAGAGACACAAAGCCAATAAATAATATTTTATGTGTTTTGTCAACAGATGGCTAAACGGTGACACAGAGTGGGTGGATCGACCACCATCAAGTGCTAGAAAAGCGCTTCCCGAAAATGGAACTTGGAGATCGAACAGTACTTTGGGTTGGCATGAATCAACGCGATTGAAAGAGCCGAGGAGATCTGAAAGTGGCACGGAGAGTACTGGGCTGACCTGGCTGCAGAGGCAACAGCAGAAACTGAGAGAAAGGAAAGAGGCGAGGGAACGAGTAGCTAGGCTACCGCTGGAGTGGGATGCACCTTCACGGCATGTTCGACGGTCAGCCAGTCATCGGTAAGTGTAAGGAAAAACCTCGAGTTGGATAACAACTAAGGTATACTTTTTATTGTAATGTCTTAACTTTAGCTAGCTCAAAGAAACCACGTCGTTTATTGGGAAACCATCCCTAAGAAAGAAACTTCGGCTTAACATTGGAAAGTGAACTCAATAGGTAGGTGAACTCTGTTATCTGTGAACTTATCTTCCCTCTCAACAAGCGATCATAAGACCGTGTCATATAATTGGTGATCTAATAAGTTTTTATGTTGGTGAATGTAGATATCTTTGCAAAATGAACTAGATTTCTGACAACCTCATAAACATGAGTATTACAGAATGTTAGTATGTATTTTCCTTACAATATAGTAAAACAAAAAGCGCCTGTCTCTTATTTATCATAGCTGACCCAGAGGTCATCAGAATAAATCCTAATGCCTATGGATAAAATAATAATTATTGGGTTGTTTTTTTAGGGTGGACGGGTACACGAGTGACACGACAGCCTTTGCAGACGATGACGACGATTTCAGCGTCCCTCTGCACGTCAACACAAGGACCGCTCTTAGAAATGACAGCATCAGCCCTCAAGCGCCGGATAGGTGAGTCTTACAAAATTTTAATTTAAAGAAGAAGAAGATTGGTGAAAAGATCGCTCTATCTACCCGTCGCGTGCTTGTTTACGTCGCGTGCGATACAAATCTCGTACACCATGTGTTCAAAAAGCACACGAAGGTTTAAAAATTTAAGAAAAATTAAATTAAAACTTCAAATCACGAGCTAGCGAAGTAGTTCAACTGTAGACTACTTCGCCAGCTCGTGATTTAAAGATTGCACTCGGGTAGCAAAAACCCACTTTGCTCTCTTGTTGAACAATAGTAGATTACCCAACAAGTGAAAAAAGGTGAATTCTTTTCGAGGCATTGAGTTGTATCCCGAGAGGAGCGAAGGATTCTAAAGTTGAATCCCGAGCGTAGCGAGGGATTCTAGATTAGAATCCTGAGCGGGACAAGGGATACAAGAGCCGAGATGTTTTTTTTTCACGTGTTAGGTACTCTACTTTTTACCATTGACTACGAGAAAAAGAAAATAATTACTCTGTAACAGTAAATTATCAACAATAGCTGCTGCTTTAACGCGAAATGACTCTGGAACGAGAGGTTCACTTTCATCACTGGATGTCGAACTCATTTTATGATTTTGAGACAAAAAACTCTTATCAGAAACTTTTAATAGCATGAAAATTGCACAGAGAATTGGCTGAATTCCTTATTCTAAATTTAAAATTTTTAACCGAGCCATATTCAATACGTTTTTATAGCGAGAGTATACAACCTCCTTGCACATTTTCTTTTGTTTGCACATTTTCATACTCAATGCCTCGAAAAGAATTCACCTTTTTTTCACTTGTTGGGTAATCTACTATTATTCACTCAGTGAAATAAACAGCGTTTTATTCACTGTTTTTGAAGAATAACGGACCCTTTTTCGAGGGGCAATGGTAAAATAGTAGATTACCCAACAAGTGAAAAAAAGGTGAATTCTTTTCGAGGGATACAAGAGCCGAGATGAATTTTTTTTCACGTGTTAGGTACTCTACTTTTTACTATTGACTGCGAGAAAAAGAAAATAATTACTCTGTGACAGTAAATTATCAACAATAGCTGCTGCTTTAACGTGAAATGATTCTGGAACGAGAGGTTCACTTTCATCACTGGATGTCGAACTCATTTTATGATTTTGAGACAAAAACTTTTAACAGAAACTTTTAATTGCATGAAAATTGCATAGAAAATTGGCTGAATTCCTTATTCTAACATTTTTTAACCGAGCCATATTCCATACAGCCAGTTATTACATACAGCCAAGTTTTAATACGTTTTTATAGCGAGAGTATGCAACCTCCTTGCACATTTTCTTTTGTTTTCTTACTAAAATCCGTATATATTCGCGCATGTTCCAAATACAAAATGTTTTATTCACTCAGTGAAATAAACATCGTTTTATTCACTGTTTTTGAAAAATAACGGACCCTTTTTCGAGGGGCAATGGTAAAAATAACTATTTCTCAGAAACCTTTTTTTTCAGCTACTCTTTCACTTAAGTATAAAATCAAAAAGACACTCAAAAATAAAAATTTACGAGGAAAACTCAATCGGAAAATCATTTCAAATGATTGGTCAGAATTGAGACTGTTATTCCCGGAAACGTTAGAAGGTTTTCTAAAGAAATAAATACAGCTAATAAATACAGCTACTTTGACGATATATATTAAAGAAATGCAAAAATTAAAAATAAAAACCTTTGAAGAATCCCACCGTAAAATTATTCCAAAAGAGTACCTGAATTTAGGGTTTAAATATTTACTAATATATCTATACTAATTATTATAAAGAGGAAATATTTGATTGTTTGTTTGTTTGTTTGTTTGTTTGCATTGAATAGGCTTCGAAACTACTGGACCGATTTGAAAAATTATTTCACCATTAGAACCCTACATTATCCGTGATGAACATAGGATACATGATTTTCCCGAATTCCCCCGGGAACGAAGTTCCGGGCGGAATGCTAGTCTTAGGTAAATGAAAGAGATGTCTTACATGTCACACCCAGTATAGTATAAAGAAAAAGAAAAGTTGAAAAATGTTGTCTACCTTTATTTTCAGAACTTCTTCGCGAAAGTTTATGTTCGAGAAGATGACGCTGCGAGAATGGAGCGCCAACAGCACGCCGACGAGTACGCAGGCGCCGGGCTTGTTGTCTCTCGTAGAACCTATCAGCACAGAAACTATTGTGAGTTTAGCTGAAAACTTTTCATTAAGAACTATTTTTTCATCATCATTATACGTATCAATACTTCTCACAGGAATTTTCACATGAATGGGCTTCTCTTGACAGTTTCTGCTGTATCACTGCATCCCGCGGTTTCAAGTGATGCTTTTTATGCCATACAAGGGCTGCAATATGCCTTGCTTGCTAGCAATTTATTGAGCTGCAACAGAAAATTACGATCGTTTAGTTAGGTGTTTCATGTCCATGTCGCAGTGTCCATCGGATGACAAGTTGTATAGTCGCGCATCGTGTGGCACATTGAAATTTACTTTTTACGTATTCAATGTATGTCTTTAACCTGGAAGTTGGATTTTGTTACTTAGATATTAGCACACATTTTTTCCGTATTGTCGTTAGTAGGGTATTATTGGGCATTCTAATTCACTTTTTTCAAAAACCAGTTCACTTCACTCCGTTTGCTCCACTTCGTTCCGCACTCCGTTTCGTGAACTGGTGTTTTAAAAAAAGTTAATTAGAAAGCCCAATAATACAATTATGAAGTGAACTTAATTTGTCAACATTTACCTCATCAAATGATAGCAAACACGGTTCTATACAGCAGTACAAAGGTTCTACGCAGTAATTACGGATAAAAATATATGGGGTGGGATCTTTCACAATGTGTGTCTATATATATATACAGTTGTGGTTTCATAATATTCTCATTCAATATCAAGCGTCTCCTTCAATTTGAAGATAATGAAATTTGTGAAACAACCATTAAATTTACAAGTCGAGAAAATTTGTCCTGATCTTAAAACCCATACATACCGTCACGGGAAACTCTTACCAAATACTATTCGTTGTATAATTTGTGGTCCATCCAACTGTGGAAAGACTAATCTGATGGTAGGACTTCTTTTACATAGAAACGGATTGCGATACAGAAACGTTTACCTATACGCTAAAACTCTCCATCAATCTAAGTACGTTTTTTTGGAAAATGTCTTATATCAGGTACCAGACGTTACATTTGCAAAATATGGAGAAAATGAACACGTCATTAGTCTCCGGAAAGCAAAACCAGATTCCATCATAATATTTGATGATGTGGCTTGTGAAAATCAAAATAATATTAGAGACTTCTTTGCAATGGGAAGACATCGAAATGTTGATTGTTTTTATCTAAATCAAACCTACAGTAAGGTGCCGAAACAACTTATAAGAGACAATGCAAATTTAATTATACTATTTAAACAGGATGAAACAAATATGAAACATGTCTATAATGAACATGTAACAACGGACATGTCATGGACTGAATTTCGAGACATGTGTTCGAAAATATGGAGTGACCCTTACAATTACTTGGTAATAGACAAGAACTCTGAAAAAAATAAAGGTTGCTATAGAAAAAAATTTGATACGTTTATAGTTTTTGATTAACAAATAGTATTTAAACACATTTAAAATGTAATTTGTCTCATTATTATAAAGTTCACATTGAAACCTTACACGCTCATTTATAATGGAAACCAACTTGAAAAGAAAAGTCGCTGATGCAGCAGAGGCTATCAAGAAAAAAGTTAGCAAAATCAGAAACATAGAAATGGACAATGAAAGAGCTTTAAAAACCATTTTTAAACCGATCTCCGACCCTTTAAATAAAATTGTTCAACAGAAGAGAAGGATCATAAATAAGCCTCCTCTTGTAAACAATAACGATCGTGAAAATGATAAAAATTCTGAAAAAAGTTATAGCAACACTGAAAGTGAGAGGGAGGAAGAAGAAGAGGAAGGAGAGGAGGAAGAAGAGGAAGATGAGGATTTTAAAATTAACAATTTTAAAAATTATGAAAGTTTTAATACTAGCAATGAGTCGTATAAATCAGTTATTGATACAACTGCTTCTCAAAATGTATCTAACTGGTCATTGTCTCCTGAACGTTTTAAAGATGTTCCTTATGGTATTAGGAATGATCGAGGAAAACTCAAGATGGGTGCAACTAATGTTTATATTGCTGAAAACAATAGTTTTATAGTAATAGCAGGTCGTAAATATAAAATAACTCCTGGATTATCAGAATTGCTCATGAAAAAGCAACCCGACTTATCGTTAGTCACACAAGAGGACAAGTCATATTACAAAATGATGTTATTAGACACAAATGCACATAGACGAGGATATGATGCCAAAAAACCTATTAACAGTAATAAAGGTTCCAAATATAATTTTATTATAAAACCATTATTTAAACAACAACGTAATTATTCTGTAAGTACAGGCAGCAGTACTAAAGGCAAAGGTTTATCGTTGCTAAAAAAATGGAAAAAGAATACAGATTATGTATACTGGGATGATCCTAATGAATTGGTGGAAAGACTCAAACTTTTGATTGCTTCTCATGATGCTGGTAACACTGGAGTTGAAAATGAAATTATATCTATCTTAGAGGAGTTGAAAGAGGGAGGTATAATTACATAATAAGTTTGTGTTGTCTTCACATTTTTTCATTTAAGTTGAAATTCTCGCATATAATAGTCGTTTAAAATGAATGTGGATAAATTCGGTCATAATGTACATAAAAGGTTACGATTATCAGATATCTTTAATTTTTCTAATAAAAAAATGTTAACAACCGAAGATGGAGATTTTGATTTACAGTTGAAACGATTGAAAGGCGTAAAATATCCTTCTTCACCTGATGATGCTGTAAATAAAGAATATGTTGATACAGTTTATAATAAGTTGTGTAGTGAAAAAAGAGTGGAAGAATTAATTGAAACAGCTATAAAACGTTTGCTACTTGACTTCAAGACTCAGTTATTACATGAATTTTACACAAAAGAGGCTATAGATGAAATTTTGAAACTAAAAAATGGAAAAACAAAAAATCGTTAATGAAATTCATAAAGCAGCAAGAAGAAATTTTGACAGAAGACATGTTATACTTAAAGGGATTGATGATTTATGGCAAGCAGATTTAATAGATTTCCGAAATTTGAAACAGTTCAATAAAGGATTTAAATTCATCTTAGTCGTTATTGACTGTTTTTCAAAATTTGTGTGGACTGTACCAATTAAAACAAAAAATAAATTAGATGTAATGTTTGCATTTAAACATGTGCTTTCTACATCTAAAAGATGTCCTCATAATTTACAAACTGATATGGGAACAGAATTTTATAATGAAAGTTTCAAAAAAATTATGGATTTCCATAAAATTAACCATTACTCTACATATTCTATTAAAAAAGCTTCTATTGTTGAAAGAGTTATCAGAACAATAAAGTCTTGGCTTTTTAGGTATTTTAATTTACATGGTAGTTACAGATGGTTGGGAGAACCTCTCAATGTAGTTGTGAAGACTTACAATAACAGCAAACATCGCAGTACACAATTCAAACCCAAAGATGTTAATAAATTAAAAGAAAAATTGGTCTTGCAAAATTTAAATTGCATGCAAAGAAACAAAAATGTTATTAAAAAAGTTAAATTTAATTCCGGTGATTATGTAAGAATAAGCAAACATAAAAGTTGTTTTGACAAAGGCTATACTCCTAATTGGTCCACAGAATTATTTCAAGTGGGAAGTGTTAATAATACATCTCCCATAACGTATAATATTGTAGACCTTAAGAAACAACCTATATTAGGGTCTTTTTATGAACAAGAACTGCAAAAGACAGCATATCCAAATGTTTACTTAATAGAAAAAGTACTAAGAAAAAAGAAAAATAAACTCTTCGTGAAATGGTTAGGCCTTCCTACTACTGAAAATAGTTGGATTGATATAAAGGAAGTACTATAGATAATGTTATCATATATTTGATAGTAATGAAAGGAGAAGGACTTATTAATAGTTTAATCAATAATTTACCTTTTGAGTTACATTTACCTGGATATAACTATTGTGGTCCGGGCACAAAATTAAAAAAACGATTATTAAGAGGAGACAAAGGTGTCAACGGGTTAGACGAAGCTTGTAAGCACCACGATATTGCTTATTCTAATTACTCAGATCTAGACAATCGTCATAAAGCTGACTTAGAATTATTGAAGATGAGCAAGCAAAGACTCAAATCAAAAGATGCAGGAAAAGGTGAAAGGCTTGCTTCCTGGTTAGTAGGGAAAGCTATGAAAGCTAAAGTGAAATCAGGTGCTGGATCCAAAACTTTTAAAGCTATTATTTCTAAAATACGTTCTGATCTGAAAAAACGAAAGCCAAGTAACAATAAGTCTGCAATTAAATATGCGTACGGTGCTGCAAAGAAACTACTTAAAGAAAATAAAGTCAGGTTGCCTCGTGTTATACCTTTACCTAAAACCGGAGGCATCCTTCCCTTGATCCCAATTTTTGCTGGGCTATCTGCTTTAGGAGCCTTAGCTGGAGGTGCTGCTGGTATTGCGAAAACTGTAAATGATTACAAAACAGCCCAACAAAGTTTACGAGAAACTGAGCGACATAATAGAGCTATGGAATCAATGTCAATAGGAAAAGGTTTATATGTTAAACCTTATAAGAAAGGGGCTGGATTATACATAACAAATTCAAAAAACTGAAGAAAAGGCTACCAAGGAGAGCTCTTACAAATTATGATATTTTAGAGAATGCTAGAGATATACCATTTTTTAGAGGTGTTTTTATGAGAGACACATTACCGAAAAAGCCTAAAAAGAATGAGTGTGGTATTATTAATCTAGACGAGTCTACTAGCGAAGGAACCCATTGGGTAGCCTATGTGAAATATAATGATTATTGCGAATATTTTGATAGTTTTGGTGATTTGAAGCCGCCGCTCGAGTTCTTAGAATATCTCAAGTGTTTTAATATATTTTATAATTATACAAAACATCAAACGTATAATACAGTAAACTGTGGTCATCTTTGTCTAAAGTTTTTAAGAGATTTTTGGAAAAATAAAGAAACCTTATAAAATACTGGAACTGTTTTTTAATTCCATCATTTGCAATATGTCTTTCACATTGTCAATAACCGGTAACCAACCGACATTATCAACTATTTACTCACCTCCTTTAGAATTACAAGGTCAATATGAGTGTGCTTTATTACATTTTTGCACATTTAATTCATTTCCCAATATTGATAGCAACAATAACAAGTTTTATTATGGTAATAACGAAGTGATAGAGATACCCGAAGGAACTTACGAACTTCAAGATATCGAGGAATTTTTAAAAAGTAATGTAAAGGATACATCTTTTGACATGTTATGTAATAATAATACTTTGAAACTATCGATCTTTTGTACGAAAGACATTGATTTCAGTAAACCTAATGCTCTGGGTAATTTGCTAGGTTTTGAGAAAAAAGTTCTTAAAGCGAATATATTGCACACATCACAGCTACCAGTCAACATTTTGTCTACAACAGTCGTACGAATCGAATGTGATATTGTGAGTGGATCATTTATTAACGGGAAACCGAGCCATATAATTCACGAGTTTGCTCCTAACGTGCCGCCTGGTTACAGAGTTGTTGAAATACCAAAAAATATTATTTACTATCCAGTGAACCAGAAAAATATTAGTTGCATTAACATAAGGATATTAGACGCTAACAATAACTTGGTTAATCTGCGTGGTGAAGAAGTTCAACTATATATCCAATTTAGAAGAAATGATTGATTACAATAATAAATACTTGCCACCGCAACTCAGAAACCCCAGTACGATTTGTGCTATCCAAAAGAAAACATCAAAAACGAAGCATAAGTTAACTAAAGAAAACAGGAAATTTCTTCAATTACTAGGTCTACTAAAATGAACATATTAAATCTTACTAGCACACCTAACTATGATAACTCAATTGAAGGTATCGAGTTTCATTCATACAAACCGTATGTTACTAGTTTTAACAGAAATGATGAAATTCGGATTGCAATCAATCAGCAGGATTTATATGTTTTACCATCAGCCAGCACTCTTTATTTAGAAGGCATTGTTAGAGTTGTTAAAGGTGATACACAGAAGAGTCTTGATACTGTACATTTTACTAACAATCCGTTAATGTATCTTTTTCAAGATATACGATACGAATTGAATGGGATTGAAATTGATAAAATTAAAAATGCAGGTATTACTACAACTTTGAAATCCATTCTGTCAATGAACGATAGCGAGTCTCGGATGTCTAAAGCATGGGGGTGGGATATAGAGGGTAACAAAAATATTCACCATGGAAACTTTTCAGCATCTATTCCGCTAAGTAACATACTAGGATTCGCTGAAGATTATAAGAAAGTAATAATAAACTGTAAGCATGAACTTATTCTTCTACGCAGTAACACCAACTTAAATGCTCTGAAACTTAACACCGGTGAAGTAGTGAGTGATATTGTTATGAATAAAATTGTATGGCGAGTTCCACATGTCAAGGTGTCTGATAAGGAAAAAGTCAATTTACTGCGCTTGTTGGATAAAGATCGCCCAATTCAACTAGCCTTTAGAAATTGGGATTTATATGAGTATCCTTTATTACCTAAAACAACAAAGCATACTTGGTCTATTAAAACATCTTCTCAAATTGAAAAGCCACGGTTTGTAGTCTTAGCATTGCAAACTAACCGGAAAAATAATGCAAGTGCTGATATGTCAAGATTTGATCACTGTTACTTACGAGATGTAAAGGTGTATCTAAATTCTACATACTTTCCGTACGAAAGTCTTGACATTAGTTTTGTAGGAGACAGAATTGCATTATTATATGAACAGTATGCGAGATTTCAGCAGTCGTACTACGGTCGTGAAAGAGTAGAACCGCTTCTAACGGTACAACAATTTAAAGATATAGCACCTCTATTTGTAATTGACTGCTCCAGGCAAAACGATAACATAAAAACAGGACCTGTTGTCAACGTGCGCATTGAAATAGAGTGTGATACTGAAATTCCTGATCAAACTTCTGCATATTGTCTTATTTTTAACGATTGCTTGATAGAATACAAACCTTTGAGCAGTATAGTTAAAAAGATATCATGAATGCAATAATTGTGGATGTACAAGGTTTTAAAAACTTAAAAAATGAATTCATTATTAAAGAATGTGCTATTGCCACTGAAGAACACACTCAAGTATTTTTAATAAAACCTCCATATCCATATGTCAAATTAACAAAAGAAGAAAAGAAACGTGTGTTGTGGTTAGAAAAGAACCGTGGTATTTATTGGAGTGAAGGATACATCGACTTTAGGGAATTTGAAAGAGTGATAAAACCTCATTTACAAAACAAAAATATTATTGTTAAAGGAGAAGAAAAAATAAAATGGATAAAATGTATATGCGAAAATTGTAACATAATCGATATAGGTAGTAAAGGCTGTCCTAATATTGCAAGTCTTCATAATAAGTACTGCAAAGATATTACAAAATTTAATTGTATAATTCATTTAAAAGAATGTTCTTTAAAAAATGTATTATGTATTAAAAAGTGGTATGAAGATAATAATATAGATCAATTTAATTTTTTTAACTAGTTTTTATTTTTAAGTTTAATAAATTACGTACTTATAAAACAATAGCCTTTTATTTATTTTAACTCATCTTAACAAAACTACTCTTAATAGTTACATAACGTCAAAATGCATATTTTATTGTATTTACTATCATTTGATACGATGAAACAATAAAAAAGTATAATTATTCCTAAGTAGATACTATTTATTTACAATCTAAACAATTTTAATAACTTAAGAAATTACAAATAGTAGAACTAACTTAATACTATAGAGGCTGCAACAGAGGTTGTTTCCTGTAGCACTGCAGTTTCTGGAAAAGAGAAAATAAGATTTTAATTAACTTGTACTATGAGGTTCGAAACGGACAACACAAAATCAAAATATATTTATATACTTACCAGCTTATAGTCCAAACTCCGATCGCTCTCCCAACTCCTTGCACACGTGATAAAGCAGCTGCACCAACTGTCTGAGCACCGGATCGTCTTCATCGTGCACGATGTAATTGCTCTTCAAAATTGTACGGCAAATTTTCTCATCGTCTTCAAATTGAGATAACTCCACCTTAACTCCAAAACGTGGAGTCTTATCGTCTCGATACACGCACAAGAAGGATGTGAGATCGACTTTTTCACTCATGTTTAAAGCTATGCACTGCTTTGCTTGAAGAACTAAACGTAAATGAACAACACAATAGATAAAACGGAGTCATGTAATATAACACCTCCTTTGTTCCTGATATTTATTTGAACATGTTGAAACTTGTTCAATTTTTCATCTCACGTTTCGATTCGTTTTTGCTGTGCTAGTATTACTTACCAGTAATTTAAAACTAGAGAACATAACACCTCATTGTTATTGTTAGTAGATGTCAGAATTTGTTAGAACATGTTCAAACACGTTCATGTTAAATTACTAGTATGCAGGTACATTATTTTGTATTTCTAGTCAAATAATGGTAGGTAATTGTATTTAAATAAAATAAATAAAACATTTAGTTTAGCTACATTTATTGATATAAAAATAAAATCAATACATTAAACTTAGTACCTAAAACTAATACTTATTTCTTAACTTACTATCTAACATACTTAGTTGTTACAAAATCCTTATAAAATATGCACTAGCTGTAGCTACAATTTCTAGCTCGATTAAGGAAAGGGGGTTGGCGAAACAAATTAAATAATTATTTATATTTTGAAAAGCTGACAAACAGTTAAAATCCAAATTGCTTTCTACCTTTTTAACAAAATTAATTGCTTCAACATATTCGTTTTCAAGTTGGAATACTCTCAATTTAATACAGTCAATAAAATGATAAATCGCTTCGCTTACGAGATGACCAAATTGTAAAGAACAACGTTTATCACTATATATTAACACGGTTAAAGTTTGTAACGCTGCCTTTTTATCTGTAAATTTCACCGTGCCAAAAGAATAACCATTATTTAACATCTCACACACTAGATTCCACTCATTAATAGAGAAAAATAGACTTTCTTCCTCGTTGAAAATATGAAGTTGAGGCATGAAATCATTTAAAACCCAAAGTCCAGATTTTATATTAATACCGTTGTCGTGTGTATACACTCGCATTGAAATGACACAATCAGTCAGGTAGCTCTCGGCCATGGTGAATTATAAAGTTTCGTTACAGTTGTCATTTTTAGGATAAAGTATCACAGTGTCCCCAAGAAACAGTTGAAATGCGGTCTTTCAAAATAATGCGCTTGTCGTCGTTTGCTGACAATGCAATCTTATTCTGTTCTTGTGTAAATATTTTATGTTTAAGTGATTTGAAAATTATATTTTTCTTACGAATCAGCTTATTCTCCATTAAAACTTTGCTATAATCTGAAAAATGAACATGTTTTATAACGTTCTTTTGTACACCTTTTGCTTTTTTTAATTCGTCTTGTTGTGTTTTAATGCAATAGAGCTTTGACCTTAACCCCACAAACTCCGAAATAACGGTCCCACCCAATTCGTCTTTAAAGAGACCTGGTACCTTTTTATTCAATAAAGGTATATTGTAACAATTGTTTATATCATAATTACTAGTATCGAAATATTGTAAAAAATGACTTTTCAAATCTTTATAAAAATCTTCCGTATCTATAGTATAAAGAAAACTGTCTGTGTCTGTATAACACAATCTCAGTCTTTCGCCATAAAAAGGTTTCATGACAGAGTAATGGAAATCGAACATGTGACTTTTAGAAATTTCGAGAACCGCAAAACCTATATAGATAGGTTTATTTAAGGTAACAGTTTCAGGTTTCATTTGAATAGCTACAAAATTCTCTGTAAAAATTGAAACACTATGGAAATTAGGACGTGCGATTAGTTGCTCTGCAGTAATATTTTTTTTTGTTTTGTTCCTAGTATCAGTCCACTGATTAACTAATTTTATATCAACTCGTTTTTCTGTGTCCTCTAAAGTTTTACCAAAAATGCTATTATTTAATAATTTGAAAAAGTCCTGCTCAAACGTAGATTTAGCTTTTTTACGCAATTCTGTATTCATGTCTATATATTCTTTTAGATATGGTCCTTGTTTGAATTCAATCACCTTATGCACTTTCACTAATTTCAACCCGTGTTTCAAACAAGTCTGCAAATGAACGAAATGAATTACGTAGTGGAACTTGTCGTACAAATTTGGTATTAATTTTTGAGTTTTGGAACCTGGTGGTGCAAACTTTTGTGCGCAAAATGGTATATCGTTATGAAGGTCATGTAAATGTTCTGGGTATTCTATGTCAACCTCCAATATGTAACCATAGTCACCATCTAAAGAAATATTGCAAAAATTTATACGATTAATTTCTTCTTCGTTGAGCAATTTGAAATCGGAATATGGTAGATAAGCACACATAGCGTACCCGTATAGATTGTTGCAATCGATGTAAATTAGATAATTGTTTTTTTGTGAGCTATTGTACTCAGGCAAATATTTATTATTTGCTTTTGAATGCCTAGTGGAACATAAACAAATCCCACCACGAATACCTTTTTGAATTAATCTTATAATTTCCAAATCATTAATAAGCTCTAATTGCACTCCGGTTTTTAAAAGCATAGCATCGAAACTCAAACTAGGAGCTGTTAAGTAAAAAGCGGGATCTAGCTTGTAATTAACTTTACACGTTTTGCGAAAGTTTTCAAATACGTCCGCAAGTAATAATACATCTGACTTGAGGTATAGATCGGTGTATTCTCCGAGATTCCTTATTTTAAACTGATTCCAAACATTTCGTGCGTGTTCATGGTCCGATTCAGAAATAATGTCATTAGTTAATGTACTGTAAAAGCAATGACGTGGTGGTAGGTTAACTTCCTCAAAGAGTTCCCAGCTAGTCATATACTCATAAGGATACACCCCTTTGCGTTTCACCAAATTAAATTGTACATTTGAGGGAAAAAAGCGTTTTAAATGAATAAAATCATTTGAATTCAAATTAGACACAAGTTTTTCTAAACTAGTACCTAAAAACTTAAACGAATCTACGAAGCGAACAGGTATTCTATCCTCATAGACTTGAAAAAATTTTGTAAATGAAATGTAATTTTCTTTGTTTTTCGCGATTACCTTTAATTTACCGTCTAACTCACCTAATTCCCTTATAAATAAGTGACAGTCGTATCCTGACAAGTTGTGGAAAAATACTGGGATCAGTTTAGGCAAGCGAAATCGGATATTACAATACGAATGAGCAGCTCCGCGATAACGTCCCGTAAGATGGCAATGGTCTCGAACCTTATCGTCAAATAGTATTTTATCGCAAAGGAAACATAAGTCAGCGTTAGTATGATTAATCAAATCCTCTTCCGTGAATGTCATTGGCACAGGGGTTTGTAATATTTCATAGATTTTCGTAACATCGGATTGAAGTGAATGTAAAAACTTTGCAACACAATCTGGTCCTCGATAAGTAACATACCTGTTAAGTGAACTATCATATGAACAAACTATATAATAAGCAAAAGCAGCTGGCACGTGTTGCTGTAAAGATGTTGTACAACTAGATGTGTTATCAGCATTGTTTTCAACGGGCTTCAGCAGAGATTCGAAGTCAGCATAGATAACGAAGGGCATATCCTGCATTCGTTCATAGTTTTTGAATTGAATAAAACTTCCTGCCTCAGGCAGAATTGTTTTCACTTGCCCACAAGTATGAGATTTAAATTTTTTTAAAGTATCAAAAAATAAAATGCAATCATCACAAAAATATAACTTTGCATGGTGATTTGTTACTTGTTGACGAAGCAATTTAGGCAAATCTTTAATAAGACAGTAATGAGAACGATTATTGTCTTCTAAAAACAGAAGATTAATGTGATGTTTTTTTCGAGATTCACTTCTGTACAAGGGACCTACTATATTTTTATTATTTTTGAGACCGTAAACATTCACACTTATCTTTGGATTATTTTTTTCAAATACTTTTATATCTGAGAATCCTACAGGGAAAGACATGTTTCTCGTATTAAGAACGGTTTCAAAGTGTGGATACGAAGACGTACGGTGACCGTTGTTCTTAACTGGAAATAACGCAGCCATTATCGACCATAGGAAACAAAAGTTGTCAGCGTTTCTAATATTAATGCAAGCACGTTTGTTCTTTATATTTTTAGGCAAATCGATAAAGCTGGAAGCTCTCATCGGATTGTATTTGTTCATATTCACTTCAAGGTAAAGGTTTCGAATAAAGGCCCAGCCACTATCTTTTTCTTCAAACTCTTCCACTTTTCTACTAATGTTTTCAATAACTTTATAATATAAGGTTTTAAAGTCGAAATTTCGATGCAAAATTATATTTTCTGTGGTAAAAGATTTAATCGAAACCTTGTCTTGAATTTTGGGTAAAGAAAATTCAGCGAACAATTCAAAATTGACTTTCAAGTTTGTATGAGTTTGTACGCGAGTAGTAAGGAGTTTGCGTACATGTCTACGAATATTAAACAAAAATTCATTTGGTGGTAGCGGTTGGTTCGCTTCGTCACCTCGTACACGATATGATGCAATACGTGCACGGAAAGCGCTACTAATTTTGTCAATGCCATCACTTTCATTGATTGAACTATTATCTTTATGCAAAATACTTTTAAGGTGAGCAGAGAACACTTTACTTTTAATCGAAATATCGCAAACTGAACAAAATATTGAATGTGTCATTATAAGAATTGTCTGAACAAGCGGGTGAAGATTGTTTTAGTTACCTATCTAACAGAATTAGACTGTAAATTATAAACTTAAAACGATTAAAATATTGATTTATTGACCAAAACCTTAAGACTATTATAAGCAACGCACAAGTAATATATCCTAATCCTAACACAAAATACCTACACTACTAAATAAAATGTACTAAAATAAGAATATACCCGCATACGTAATAATATTTAACCATAAAATTAGAATAAAGAAAAGAACGCTTTACCACGCAAATCTTAAATCCAGAAAATAAAAAATTAAATCTAGTAAGAAAGTATTTTCGAATCGAACAAGGTGTAACTTTTACCTACTTTTTCTTTTTTGCTTGGTAAAACGTTCCCTCTTCAGTAAACTTTTCTTTAGCCCCCTTAATAAACTTTTTCAATAATAAAAACTCGGGATCTTGTTGATCGCCCTGATAGCGGAGCCATACGAACGCTTTCTCGCACCTATCCAATCCCTCGAGATCTTTTATTTCTGCGCAGTTGTAGAGTCGTAACTCCGCAATTAAACTACCACTAAGGAACGCTTTTCTCCGTATCGTACCATCAGCCACGCGCTTTGAGTAAATGGACGGCGTCTGCTGCGCCTTCTGTCGTGCTTGTGTCTCGTCCTCGCTGTCCGACAGCCAGCTAGCCGGATCTTCTGACTGCGACTTGGACGGTGCGCGTGACGGGGTAGCTGCTTTGGAAGCACGGGGCTTCGGGCCTGGCTTGTTTTTCTTCTTAGCACTGAGAAAAAAAAATATATATATATATTAGTCTTTAAACTTAGAAAAGTCGATTTATAATTTAAAAAATTTCAACATAAGTAATTTGTGATCACGGTTTATGAAGGTGTTTAGAAAATAAGAGAGACAACTAAAAAAACATTAAGGTAAAGGGAAATATCGTATAAACTAAAACATTAATTTGCTTTAAGTAGAGTAAAATATTTACCTTGCACCCTCGTCTTCTGAATCGAAGAAGTCGGTCTCAGCCTTCTCGTGTTTGGTACGTTTGTAGTTTGATTCAGACCTGTAATAGAAAAAAACAAATTGAAAATATCGGTTATGACAGGGTTAAAAAAAGAAAATCAAACTAAATCACTTTACTCAACATTTAAATAAAATTAGGAAGGTATTTTGAAAATTAAGTTAATTCGAACTTACATACATTATTCTGATGCACGGGATCCGCATAAAATGAAGTTTTGTTGAAATTAGCGCACAGCACCACAGCACAGTATTCTTGAAATTAAACGACACTTGATAAGCACGAGCGAAAGGTTCGGAAGCACGAACAGCTTTACACAAAGTGAATGAATTTAAGAAATTAATTTGTGGTATTTATCATGTAATTTCTCCGTAGTAAGCAAAATTTGTCAGGGATCGCAAACTCATGGAAAAAAATAATAATATTGCTACATTTTATTGGTTGTACAGGTACCAAACTTAATAGTATGTATTTACTAGTAAGTATTTACGGGAAACCTAAAAATTAAAAAGTTACATGTTTTGCAGTGAAAAAATAAAACAATTTTTTTTTATAAATTTCTTGTATTATATAGATAGATAGATATTAGTAAATTTTGGTATCTTACGTATTTAAAAATGTCTTTAATAAATAATTAATATGCAAACATTATGTTAGAACAAAATGTTAGGTTTTTAAAATTTATAAAACCGTGTAATGTTTACTATCCCTGAAAATTAATAAAGTCAGCAAAAGTAACTTCTGCTGTTAGAAATAGTTTGCGACAGCAAATCACTACTTTCCCATGAACCGTGGAAAAGAATCTGATACTTAGTTCTCATTCGACTAATACGACTTAGGGCACGTTCATCCTATAATGACAATTATGAAACTTACAAAAAACGTTCTGCATTACATTTAACCTTTACGTATACATAACTTTATATACCTATTTCAAAAAGATATTTCCATGAGTTTGATTCAGAGAATTATTTTGACATCATGCATTTCGGAGAAAACAAGACAATACTTGACAATAGTGGACATTAGATGACAACAGTAAACAGTAGCTGACAGTAGGATACAATATACATTATAATAAGTTCGTAAGAAAAAAAATATTTTCGATTTGTGAAAAGTAAATTCGACTTTTATTAGTTTAATAAAACTATTAAAAATAAAATTAAAAATAAAATGTATTCTTGTCTTAAATTTCTCTACCTACCCTTTTCAAAATATCTGTATGCGTGGTTGTTTTACTAATTTCATTATCTTCAAACGTGTAAATTCCATTAACATACCCTTTTACTAGTTGAATAAAACTACATACAAAAATAAAATGTTCTCTTGTCTTAAATTTCCCTGCCTACCCTCTTTGAAATATCTGTATTCACTACTTATGTGAACTGAGTCTTATTATTTATTTGTCCACCTGCGGGTTTGTAGACTAACTGCAACGTCTTAGTAATTTAATCTACAGGTAAAGCTATAATACTTACGAGTATGTGGAACTCTCGGTGACTCTTGGGAACTAAATTGTGAGATAAAGCTGGGATACACTAAGATAAAGCTATTTTTTAATATATTTTTTATATTCATCATGATTAGGAAAAAAATAATTATTTTATTAGTATATATTTAAAAAAGGTTTAGTGGGGGTTTGATTGAAAATGTTTAAAATACTAGTGACATTTATTTTTTATACAATTATCATAAATAGGTAGTTAAACATCTAGAGATTATTTTGTTGATATTACGTAAGACAATAAATGGTATTATTTGATTAAGAGATTTTAAATAATGTTTGTTATCTAATGATAATCCACTGAATTGTTAAAAATAACTATTATTGAACATGTTAATATACGATTATAGTGTTTACACAAATTCAATTTTAGTAGAAAATAAACAGAAATAATGAAAATCTGTGAAACAAAAGCGTGAAGAAGATAAATTATCGCTCGCATGTGGTGTGTGACAACCTTTATTGTAAATAGTAACTCAAATGCTTACTAATCAGATTCGGGAAGCATAGCTGCAAAGCGTTAGTGTATTCGTAACTCCAACCGCGTCGGTTTCTACATTTCGTTTTCGTTTGAAAACACAGTCAAAAGCGTGGGAAAAGCACCAGGTTTTAGATTTGAGAGGAACCAGTTCTGGTCGGTTGAAAAGCCTCAACAATTGATGTTAGGATCCAGTTTTGATTGACCGGAAACCCTCATTCAATATTAAAAATCTTTGTAATGTGTGCCGATATCGTTTTTGATTTGCATTTTCAAGAAAATCATGATTGTGGAGTTACGTGAAATCTCGCGAAATTTGTGATTGTGTAATTTAATATTTACGCGTAAGTACTTGTCTAGGGTGGGAAAAGCACAAGGTTTTTATTGAGAGGAAACAGCTCTAGTCAGTTGAAAAGCCTAAACATGTAAAGTTGGGATCCAGTTTCAACTGGTGGGAGACCCTCATTCAATTATGTAAACCTTGAAAATGTGCTTAGTACCTGACATAGAAGGTATTTACGTAATTCAGTTTTCCTTAGAAAAACCAACTAAAATTGAGAGGAAAGCATGGGGTTTTGATTTGAGAGGAACCAGTTCTGGTCAGTTGAAAACCCTCAACAATTAACGTTAGGATCCAGTTTAGATTGATCAGAAACCCTCATTCAAGTATGAAAATCTCGTAAATGTGTAATACGATTTAGTTGGTATTTCTAATGAAAGTTATGATTTTAAATTTTATGGTCATACATCTCGCGAAATTTGTGACTAAAACCTAATATTTACGCGTAAGTACTTGTCTAGGGTGGGAAAAGCACAAGGTTTTTATTGAGAGGAAACAGCTCTAGTCAGTTGAAAAGCCTAAACATGTAAAGTTGGGATCCAGTTTCAACTGGTGGGAGACCCTCATTCAATTATGTAAACCTTGAAAATGTGCTTAGTACCTGACATAGAAGGTATTTACGTAATTCAGTTTTCCTTAGAAAAACCAACTAAAATTGAGAGGAAAGCATGGGGTTTTGATTTGAGAGGAACCAGTTCTGGTCAGTTGAAAAGCCTCAACAATTAACGTTAGGATCCAGTTTTGATTGATCAGAAACCCTCATTCAAGTATGAAAATCTCGTAAATGTGTAATACGATTTAGTTGGTTTCTCTAATGAAAATTATCATTTTAAATTTTATAGTCATACATCTCGCGAAATTTGTGACTAAAACCTAATATTTCCAGTTTTTATGAAAATAACGATTCCGCAAAAAGTGTTCTCGCAAAATTAGTGATAAGACATAGAAATAGACAATTATTGTTGTTGCTGCTGTATGGGAAATGGGAACGGGCCGCCGGGAGGAAACGCATTCGCTGCCGTTTGATGTGGTAAGTGTTAGCATAGGTTCATTTCATAATTGTATTATTGGGCTTTCTAATTCACTTTTTTTAAAACACCAGTTCACGAAACGGAGTGCGGAACGAAGTGGAGCAAACGGAGTGAAGTGAACTGGTTTTTGAAAAAAGTGAATTAGAATGCCCAATAATACCCTACTGTCGTTACCGACACCGGAAGAGTTTGTTTCGTTCTTATGAGGTACCTCATAAATAAATCTACTATATAAAAATAAGTCGGGTTTTCCTTCCTGACGCTATATAACTCCAGAACGCACGAACCGATTTCCACGGTTTTGCATTCGTTGGAAAGGTCTCGGGCGCCCGTGATGTTTATAGGATACTTTTTATTTTAAAAAAAATTTGGACGCGGGCGGAGCCGCGGGCGGAAAGCTAGTCAATTATAATATAGAAGAACTTCGAGTTTTTAAATAGAGTAAACGTGCCCTACGGTTCCCCCCCCCCGGATTTCGCGATTTCAAATTTTTAATAAGGACATCTTATACCCGCTGGACATTTTTCGATTTTCACATCCTCCCCATAAAAGCTTCCTTCTTGCAGATTGGGATGTATGTGGGGTAACTTTATATTTAAGTACGTACACTTACGTGGGTGAGTTCTTTCCATGAAACTGAATAACGCATCAAAAAACCCCTTGTGAAATTTAAAAAAGTTTACGCTTCTCATACTAAGCTGATCGCTTAAGTGGTATGGATAGTCGAATTTTTTTTTCACATTTCGTTTCTCGGGAAAATTTTAGTGCCTGATTCACATTCCTATTGTACGCTAACTAAGGTCAATACTGTTATGTTCCAGATGAGGGAGCGGTCAGAGAGCTGGTCGCGAGAGTCCCGCGCGGGCACCCCCTTGTTCCCCACGCACCCGCGCACCCCCTACCCCCCCACCCCCACCCCCTCGCTCAGCGCGCGCCCCCCGCGCTCGCCGCCAGTCACCAGGTCAGTTAAATTAATAAATATCTGTTTTCTAGTTTTTCGCCCGCGGCTACGTGAATATGTAGCTTATGTGAAGAAAAAAAAAACAGGATTGTAGTAGGTCTGCTCACGGGACACTGTCCACTGAACCGACACCTAACAATAATGGGCTTAAAAAGTGATCCCACCTGCCCAGAATGCGACAAGGAGGAAACAAGTCTACATTTCCTGACTGAGTGCCCAATGTACGCGCTGGTAAGATGGGAGACAATAGGCATGGATGAGGTAAAAGAAGAACAAATACAAGAGCTTAACATAAAAGATATAATTGGGTTTGCTAAAGCTTCTGGGAGGTTCAAAGAGGTGGAACTGTCAGTGCAGAGGTAAAACTCATGCGCTGTTATGGGGAACTGGGTGAAATGGTCCCAAAAAGTGGACTGATCATCCGCCTGTGCCTGACGGGCGTCCCCTCCAAAGATAGATAGATAGAGGGTTGCTCTTTTAAATTCAATCATACATACCTTATTTTCTCATTTTAACTGACTTAAAATCTAAATATCTCTGGAGCTCAGCAATTTATTTCCATGGTCGCTTGTCTAATAGATAAATAGAAATTCTATAATAGCCCTTTTCACAAGGTTTTTTGTTAAATTTGTTAATTAAAAGATCGAAGATTAAGGATGTAAATCACTACCCTGTACCCCGTACGTCAAATCAAAAATATCATCAAAAAATAAAAAACCTGGTTCGTACAACTCGAGCAACCATATTTATCTTTGGTAATAAACAATACCAGATAGCTGATTCCGTTTGTCTTTGACTTCCAGAAAGGAGCGCGAAAGCAGCCCTGAGTCTGAGTACCGCGTGTACAACGGCAGCTGCGGGTCGCGACGCTCCAGCGTCGGCAGCTCCGAGCCCCAGCACGTGGCCCCCGACCGCGTACGCTTCGCCAAAGACACCAGCCATTTCTGGTACAAGCCCAACATCTCCCGGGATGACGGTATGTACCTTCTATATTAACATCTGATAATAGAAAGGACTTGAGGTCATCCGGTGGTCTTATGACCCCAGCACGTGGCTTTCAACCGCGTGCGCTTCACCAAAGACACGACTCATTACTGGTACAAACCCAACGTCTCCCGGGACGACGGTATGTACCTTCTATATTAACATCTGATAATAGAAAGGACTTGAGGTCATCAGGTGATCTTAGGGCCCCAGCACGTGGCCCCCGACCGTGCACGCTTCGCCAAAGACACCAGCTATTGCTAGTGGCCTAACATCTCCTGGGACGACGGTATGTCTTCTATAACGAAAAAAGTTTGACGAACGAACCGATGACAGTAACCACCTTAATACCGGTCAAAATGTGGTCAGTGGTCACCAATCGGTATTGGTTTAGTGCGAGTTTTATATAGAAAAGAAGTTTTCAAATCCTATTGCAAAAGGATTAGAAAAAAATAATAAAAAAAAATGCTTAAAGACAATGCTGAAACCGTACTGAATTGACATCATACCTAGATACTTCCCATATAAATCGGACTACATTCAGAAGTGTATTGCCACAAACTATTATCTGTCGCAGACAGGCTGTCAAAGAGGATGATGAAAAAAATACAAAAAACTTTTATTTATTCCAAAGCGATAGCAGCACTTCAACCATTAGAAGAGGGCTCATTTATAGTGCGCGACTCAAATTCCTTCCCCGGCGCGTTCGGACTGGCTGTGAGGGCGGGCCCCGTCGGAAGCGTGAGGCATTTCCTAGTGGAACCCACCTCCAAAGGGGTGCGACTACGAGGGTGCCCCGACGAGCCTGTCTTCAGCTCACTCTCAGCTCTCGTCTACCAACACACTGTCACTCCGTTGGCTCTTCCCGTGCCGTTGAGGCTGCCTGATAGGTATGTACGAGGTTTTTATACTATAAGTAGTATCAGTAAGTGTTAAGTTAATTTAGCCTTCTGGAAATCTTATCTTATTTAGCCTAATGTGTCCTACTGCTGGGTTAATAGCCTGGTGTAAATAGTTTAAAAGTAAGAAAGATATGAACGTTTAAATTTCTCAATTATAGATAGAGAGGGAAATACTAAACTATGACGTCACAGTTGAGTACCGCCATAAAAATTCAATACAAAAAAAAATTGTAACAAAGAGATGGAAAAACATGTTTGACAGGTTTTATAAGTTTTTATTTTACGTTCATTTTATGATTTTGTATTGTGTTATCATTTATGTATGTCAACATATTATTTTAATAATTTCCGCCCGGGACTTCGTTCCCATGAAAATTTGGGAAAATTATGTAGCCTATGTATTAATCCACGCTGGATTAACACATAGGCTACATCTCCATACCAACTTTTATAAAAATTGGTTCAGCTGTGTGAGAGTGAAAGAGTAACAAAGATCCATACAAACTTTCGCGTTTATAATATTAGTAGGTATTCTGTTTAAGATTTAGTTAATTTTCCTAATTCTAACTGTAACAAATTTTTCATAGATAAAAGTCCTTGTTAATAGGGAATATTGCGTGATTTTTTTAAAATGTTAAAAAAATAATCCTCATTCATGTAATAAACAGTTTAGTAAAACTATTTTTCGAATAACTATGAAATTAAAAAAGATATAAGCCATCGAAGATTTATTTCTATCTCTTTCTAGCAAAACGAAATTTAACAAGGAGTTTGTATAGACGTAGTGACATGTAACGTCACAGTCCATGTCGGATCTCTCTGTCTAATCGGTGCGTAATTAATAGTTTTAAATGCGTATATCGGCCGTATTTCATGGCCGATTTTAATTTTAATCTCACTTTTGTCATCTCAACTACGGTATTTTCATATTTTGTTCATCAATGCGATAAAATTCATGCATATTCTCTATACTAAGTCCGCGGGTGTCCCGTCCGCAGGGAGCCGTGGTGCGGGGCGCGCGGCGCGGGGGCGGCGGCGCGCGCGCTGCTGGCGGCGGGCGCGGCCTGCCACGTGCTGCTGCTGGGCGCAGACAACACGGAGGCGCTCACCGGGCCCGCCGCCGTCGCCCGGGCCGTCTCCAAACTCATACGCAACAAGGTACTGGGACCCGGCTCAGAGGGAGCGACCGAAGAATTAGCCGATGGATACTCGGAAAATAATAGAAAACTAGCTTTCCGCCCGCGACTTCGTTCCCGTAGGAATTGTCCCGGTGGATTTTCATTTTTTTAAATATAAACCTGGTCGTGACAACAAGGAACACCAATAAAAAAAGAATCATACAAATCGGTCGAGCCGTTCTCAAGTTATAGCGTGACCAGAAGAAATAGGCGTAAATTTTTATATATAAAGATGATATATATTACTAGCCCTAACCCTAACTCTGACAACAAGGTTAGCCAAGGCGAACTTGACTAACCCCAGTGTCAGTTTTCAAACTGCCAAACGGCCTTTGACTTGAACGACTGTCGTCAATCGACAACAACCGAGACCACCGGCTTGGCGTGCCCTCTGAAGCACGGAAACGCTCGTGATTAATTTCCACTTCGGCACTTCGATCACCTATCAGGTTCCTTGCCCTGTGTACGTTGCTTAACCTAACTGATCGGTACAGATCAGCGAAAGCCACTAGGCTACGAGTCACCCTATATACAGCGAACTTGTTATGTTATGTTTATCGGGCGTTTTCCACACTTAGCCTGTCAATTGGGCCATTGTGCGTGATATTATTCGGGCTAGCTATTCCAGCCAGCCAATGTCCTCCTAGAAGCACGTAAGATTTCTCATATTTCTGCATGCCTCTGATATGCGGGATCTGTTTCTATCGGTTTCATATAAGTTATAACCCATCTTTTTTTTTCGCATAACGATTTTTTGCCATAACGATAAACTGATTATGACAAAATATCGGTATGCGAAAAAGAAGAGCTTTCAATTTTATTCAAGTAAATATTGAACCGTTTCTATCGTAACATGCGCTGAAGTCCCTTCTGTCTCCATGCAGCCGCGACATATGTGACTGTCCGAACTACCCATGTTAAATATGCACCTGTTTAGCGGACAGTGGCCAGTCATTATTCCTACCACTCTTTTAATGTGTTTGAGCGACTTCTAATCGTGTTCTTTTTATGGTCAGGCGCCAGCGCACGTGGTCCACTTCAAGGTGTTCGGCGGCGGCATCACGCTGACGGACGCGGCCCGCAAGCTGTTCTTCAGGCGGCACTACCCGGCCGGCGGCGTGTCCTACGCCGGCCTCGACCCCGACGACAGGCGATACGTGCACATCGAGAACGGAAACAAGAGCGAGAAGTACGTTGTTGTTGTTTAGTTTATCCCTTTCCTGAAGCAAGCTGTTCTTCAGGCGGCACTACCCGGCCGGCGGAGGTTCTATATTCGACTGTATGTATTTTTTTTATGTATGTTCACCGATTTCCCCGCCAATTATGGATCGATTTTCAAAATTATTTTTTTGTTCAAAAGAATATACTCCAGAGGTGGTCCCATATAAATTTTATCGCAAATGATTCAGCGCTTTTAAAAAAATCAATAAAAACAAAAAATACTACAAACCAGAATATCATCTAAATAAATGAGTGACATTTTCGTTTGTGGTTATCTGCTAATAGGCATTGTAGTCTGCAAAAAATACTAATTATCTACTTTGTGTGAACTGTTGGGATTGAAGTCGGTGACTCATACGTTTTTTAACGTGGAAAATTATTATTTGAATGTGGTTTCGATTGTAAACTTGAGTCGAAGAAATTATTTTAAGTATAATTTTCTCGTAGGCGTAGTAAGTATAACGCTCAGCATAATTACATGTCGTATAAAGTACAGTTAGGGCTTCAAACAGCGTCCTCGTTGCAATCCGTCACTTTCTTCTCATAACAAACAACGTACTATTGTTATATCAGACGAATCTTCGCGTTCGTGGCCCGCGAGTCGTCGGGCGCCGACAACCAGTGCCACGTGTTCGCGGAGCTGGAGCCCGAGCAGCCCGCCACCGCCATCGTCAACTTCGTCAATAAGGTACGTACGCATACGTACGCTCACGCTTGTAGAGTCTGGCCAACGAAAGCTGTCCACGAGAAACGGCGGCAGATTTCAAAATTCGTCCTCTGAAAACACTGAGTGTACACTAAATAAACGGAGTTAATATTATTTTTCAACACATTTGCTCATAAAGTGGGTCTTATGTCATTGTTTTAAGGTTCATAATGATATGTATTACCCAGCCCGTGAGTAATAAAAATAAAGCACTAGTACGTAATGGTTTTTTTTTCTAAATTTCAGCAAAGAGATCAGATCTTATTTTATATTTAAAATTAAGTGTAAATATTGAACTATTTGTAAATAAATAATAAAATTCCGCTAAATCATTTAAATTTAACAGAACATTATCATATAATTATGCTAAAACGTGAAAATATATAGTTAAGTATTTTTTCATTGTTTGGCTGTATGGCATACTTGTCATATAAATCTCATTTTGCGAGCGAAAAAAGAAAAAATAATCGCGCCTCTTTTCAGAATTTTCAGATGTTTTCACTTGGTTTTCACAAACGGCATTTGTATTCATCAGATTGTTATTATTGTCAGCAGTACAACACAAAAAATGTCTTCTTCAAGTGCAGAACAGGAAACCTCCGTGGGTACACCGCCAAAAATACTTTCCGAGGCGCAACATGCAAGTGATAGCTTGTTACCGTCAATATCAAAGGAAAGTTTTTATTTCTTTCTTTCCTCGCAAATGTGTTGAAAAACGTCGTATGACACGCGTGCGCATTGGATATTACATTAGAGGCTCCAATGTACCTACTATTATTTTCTACTATTTTGATTTGATTTTTCTTTTTGTTAGGTACATATCAGTGTGGATTTATATGTAGAAAACAGTTTTGAGAGGACGAATTTTTAAATCTGCCACCGTTTCTCGTAGACATCTTTCGATGGCAAGACTAATCCCTAACGGGGTAGGCAGAGCATCAGTGGTTCTACGTTTGACATAATTATGAGGGTTATCAGATGGAACATATTGTAGAATTGGGATACAGAAAAACCCTCGCATTCTACTTTTACGGTATGCCGAGGAAGAGCAGGCAGCTGGCAAGTTTTTCTTTCATTCCCAGTACAGAGTGGTACTTATCACAGAAAACTAACTCTTTACGTAATATTTTGACACCAACATTATTTTATTTTTGATAAATTTTTTGTCGCTAAGTAAGACGAGACGATTTCATTCATAAGCTGCTCGTGTTTTCCAATCAAATAAAGTTTTATATTAACTGCAAGTATGACTAACACTTTATTTTCTTTACAGGCACTCCTAGGAAACTCTCAAAAGAAGGACATCATATGAAAACGGGTTTACTTTGGTTGATAGCTCTATCAGCTGTTGAATGAAATAATACTCATAACAAGTGTAAAACACAAGCTAACAAGAGAACCCTGAGTATATAATGATGTATTTTAACGGCAAAAGTAAATAATATGGGGTGACTTTACATTAGTTAACGAGACTTCAGGGGGGGATTCTCCCCAAAGAGCGACCCTCGGAGTTTCTTGATTATTCTTCTCCTGAGGAAGACTGCATCTTTGCGAATAGGCGCAAAGTCTAAAATGCTAATGTAATTCAATATATTGCTAATGTATTTATTACAGCGAGCAAATGCTTTATTGTGACGTTTTCAAGAAACATTTTGTATGTTCTATGAAAATAAAGCAATTTTTGACTTTTGACATGGAACTAAACCACTTTCTCGAACGAACAAATATGAGTTTGTCAAAAAAATTGTTGAGTTCTCATATTGAAGTAATGTGCTGATCGCGCAAGTTGAATATGAGAGACTCGATTTTTTTTCATTGATCGTGAAAAGTTGTTCAGTTTAGTGGGCTAATTCACCTCCTAAATTTTTGCTAACTAATTTAAAGTCACCTAATGTACTACTTATATTCTACTTCTACTTAATCATTCTACTGAAATGAATTAAATATATAAAATTGAACTTGGTCACTATGAAATTTTATATTTATTTTACATAAAGCTTATTTCCAAAACGCTTCATATTTACCAAGTACAATTAATTATTAACAATTCGTGTGTTAACTTAAGATATATTACAGTAATATAAATATTTTATTAATAATTTAGCGTAGGAAAACAACTAACTAGTCTCATTATTAATTTAATGATAGCTTAGTGATATCGTGCGTGCCTAATTTTGAATAAATAAGATTATATACTAAATACAGAATATAATATGGAGTAACATCACCCAATGCTACCCACCATATTGGTGTAAAATAATACAAAGTCAATTAATAGCTTTGAATAACATGAGGGTATGAATCCGAAGTACAACGAAGTAATAAATTAGTAACTTGAATATAAATTACCTAACAACAAAATCAAATTACAGAAAAAATATGTCGTATCTTAGTAGTTGGCTTTCGTAAAAACTTTACTCAAGCATCAACAACTGGGGTAGTGTTAATACATATTTAACATAATCCAACATTTCAAGTATAAACGCAACATTCATACTACGATGAGGTAAAATTAGATATTTTGTGTATAGCTGAATTCATTGCCTTAGTACAACGATAGATAAAATAGAAAATGTTTCGTGAGAAATGTTCGGCTTTATGGCACCGTTGTTTTGAAAATAAAAAGTTACATATGTATAAGTAATAGTTTTTGTTACTGTTGTAAGCCATAAGGAAACGCCTTAACAGTGATCTTAAATTTTATTAGACAATTTACATTCTAAAAAATATTAAGAAACCTAGACTACCCAGATTATGCAATGGTATGCAACACAATATTGTATTAAATAACTGTTGTAAAATGTATTTATTGGTTATATTATTATTCATTAAAATTTTGACAAATATAAGTATGTTATTTACTGTCCCTGTTTTCAGTCTCTTCAATATTCAAAAAACTTCTTGGAATTTTGAAATCTTTATTTTTCTTGTTTAAAATGACACTTACTGGACTACCTTCTATAGATGCTTAGAAATGAGCTTTCACGAATTTAATTCAATTGCAGAGACCTCCATTAAAATTAATGTTGTTTTAAAAAGCATATTGTCACTTTCTCTCTTGTTGAAGTAAACAAGGACGGTATTACATTTAAATTAGCTTTTACTGTTTACTGCAGAACATTGAGTAAATATTACTCAATGAGTAAATATTACTCAATGACAATGAAAAATATGAAAAAATAAAACACTGAGTCGTAGTACAGGTTTTATTATAATACTTTATTATCTACTTTATCACAAATAAGTAATAAGACATTTTTGGATGTGAAACATCATTCCAGCCTCTGATACTTCACATCCATGCACTAGAGTCTACAAGTAATAATACATTAGTCGTATATTCTCGCTTTCGAGATAGATAACAGTAATTTATAAATTACGGGTTTATATTTACGTCATAGTAGATGCGCTCATAGTCTGCGTGATTGCGTTTATAGCCTGCTTGGTTACCGGGGAAGAGGTGTTGGAACCTGTGTCAGTCCTCGGGGTCTGAGCGACCGAACCGTAGATGACCGTAGTCGTCAAAGGGGTCTTCAGCGCGAGCGCGGCGACTATGACGGTCGTAGTCGCGATACACGTGCTGCGGTCTGTACTCGTCATCATCTTCAAGTGCCAGGTTCCTGCCTCCCTCGCTGTGCCGCACAAAGATTGCGAAAGCTACGGTCAGCCCCAACGCGACCAAAGTCACGACCCGCATTTTGGGGCCGTACCACGATCTGTAACAAAATTCAGAAGAACTTCACTGACGGTCGGTTTGGTCGAGTGGTAGTGACGCTGCCTCTCGATCGACAGACGGGTCCTGGGTTCGATTCCCAGTCGGGGCAAATATTTGTGTAAAAAACAGATACCTATTTATTCTCAGGTCATGGATGTTTGTGTTTGTCTTTATGTGTGTTCCAAGGGACCCACGACACGAGGGAAAACCTTAGTGTGGGCAAAGGCCACACTCAAAGGAGTGTGTAGCGTTTATTTATTATTAAAAAAAACAGGCTCTCCATTATCTAAAATTGAATACTTAAGTGTATAAGATTCACTTATAGTCAGAAGAAGTCTTTGAATCTACTTGAGTTATTGAGTTATAAACGAAACTGAAGAAATGCAAGCCATAAGTATATAGCAAATTTTGGTTTGTCTGTGAAGCATGGGAGAATATTTCCAAACTCGTTCCGCAATCTTTGGAGAAAATTTTGATATTAGTACCTATGTCATTTATTAACTTATGAGCTGAGTACAACGGACCCAGGTAAAATAAGATTTTTGGAAAAGTCTGTTATCTATTCTATCTCATCGACCAATCTATCTAATACACTCACGCCTAGGTATATTTGCTGTTGTCGTAGGCAGAGTCTCATATTACAATTATAGAACCAGTAGACATTAATTCTGAGGATTATTATATGAAAGATGAGTATAGAGGCGATTTTACTGGCTTTTACAGTATGCATGCTGGCACATTAAGTTTAGTATAAGTTTTTCCTTCACTCCTAGTCCAGCATGGAAGTAAGGGTGTGTCAACTACGCTTTGATTAACTGTTTCGTTAAACTACGACGAGTACCTAGGTAGGTACTTATTTATGCCTACACGCCATAGAAATAGAAGTACGTGTGGGTTGTGTTCACTTATAAAATTGGTTAAACATTTAGCTAATTAAGGTTTAACTTGCACGCCCATCGTTCAAGATAAAAATCACCTTGGTTCACAAAGAATTGCAGATCGCTATTTCTTGTAAAATAATGTAATAACTGTCAGTGAACCTTTTCTATAAAACTAAATAAAGTAGGCAGAGACCACTAAGTGCAATTTAGTAAGATCCATTTTAACTTCATTCGAAGGCATATGCAATTTTTTTTGTTTGAAAATGTTGTAAAACTAGCTAATATTGAGTGACTTATCAGTTGGTGAAAATTAAGGAGGTGATTCAGTGAAACTGAACAACTTTCCTCGAGGAAAAAGGTCAAAACTTTATAAGAAAAAAAACTGTCCTTTCCACACAACTTATGCGATTAGCTAATATACGAGAAGTCAAAAGTTTTTTTATCTAATTTCACAAGAGTTTGAAGTCACTTCACTTAAAAAGTGTTTTCTTCAAGACTTACCTTCTGGTCAAGGAGGGCTGGCTGAATGAATGAATTTACCTTATTCAGCCTTTATATAGACAAATTGCCCTGTGAAAAACAACAGCCCCCTGCTTTTTAATATTCCCCTCGGGGCTACTTCAACTGCCTGGAAACATGATGAAAATTGACATATTCCATTATTATCAGACTCCGCCAACTCAAATTGGCTGGCTTAACGACTGTAAATTGTTTTTCTGTGGTTATTTATTGAATCTTTCTTAGATATTGGCATTTTCATCCAGAAGGAAAGTTTATATTTATCTTGAAATGCTATTTTAAAAATAATTAAGGAAACGAAGAATTTATTTATTTTTGAGCGGAAAATTAAACGGGTGTTCGATAAGTTCTCGCCTAAAATACGTTTCGGTCTTACAATTCAAAAAATAGAAATCAATATTTTAAAATTGGAAGCCTTTCATTACATTTGATTTGCATTCATGGCCAACGAAAAAAATGGTTGTCTGTAAAGTCGGTTTACTGACGATAGTTGAACGTGACAACGCCTTAAGAAAATACTGATGGAATGGTAGCATTTTTCAAAAGAAAATTATAATTTCATTTGTTTAATAGATTTGTATGTATATAGAGAAGGAGGTAATTGGAAATCACAATGAAATTGATCAAGTTAGATTTATTTGTAAATGTAAATGTACTATAGTATAGCAGCTGTCCACGCAGACGCATCGCTCACTCAAGTAGGAGAGAGACGGAAGGCCGATTGTGCTTCTTTGTCGCTCGTTCCGCGCTCTCGCTTGCACTTCAAGCCTTAGGTACATGGAACGCCTCAGAGCGAGGTAACGCCGCATGAGTCATGTTTTTTCGTGCGTGCAGCCGGCTCTATCGAATTATAAGACGTTGTCACGTCAAAAAGAAAAAATAGTAATTTCCCGCGTAAATTTAACAGGGTGCTATAAATACGTTGATTGTTTTTGTTTTTGGTTTTCATTTATTATTCTATTCTGAGAAATAGAAATGGGTGTTAATCTGATGGAATTCGAGGCATTCGAACAAGAACTTCTTAAACTAATCGAAGAACTGCAAACAGTGACTGTAAGTTTAAAATCTTCGATGTTTTATACGTGACGTCCAGAGTGGGGAAAACTTTGTACTTCGTATTACCAAACAAAATACAGTAACAAAGAGTAAAATAAGAGTTTTGACGAGTCGGCTTTTATAGACGCCAATAGGGTTGAGTGGTTGAGTACATTCAAGTTTACTAAGTTTTTCGTGCACAATTTTTCAATATATTGAAACGTTTTTTTTTAATATTTCTGCAACTTGGCCATTATCTGACAGTCTTCGGAGAGTCGTCTTCGAGATGCGTTGAGAGTGGAAGCGACGCGAGCTGAGGCCGCGGAGTTAGCCCGAGACACCGCTGAACGGGCCGCCGCCGAAGCCCGAGGTGCCGCCGCCGCTGCCGCGGCAGGCGCCTCCCAGGCCGCTGCCATACTCGCTAATGCTCAAGATGAACTAGCAGCTACCAAAATGCAGCTCGAATTGGCGGTAGGTTCTCCCGGTTATGAAAGTGAAAAAATTTACATAACATAGAAAATGCGGCTTCACCAAAATGAGACCAACTTGTTGATAAAAATTTTTTATAAGATCGGTTAACTCTTGACCTAAATTTTGACCATAAGATCAAAGATGAGGTCAACGATGGAGCGAGTTAACCCAGAAAATGCCTATAAAGGCACTGGTACTCCCACGCACCGACGGAACACAGCAAGCTGTTTGGCGTCGGACTTCGGTAGGAGGGTGGTCGCGAACCAGCCGGCCTTTTACAGAGCCTACCACACCGCATGAGACCATAGGACGACACCTCAGTTTCAGAAAAAAAAATGAAGTATCGTTGCCTGGGATGGATTACTAGGAGGCAGGTCTCATTTGTGTTTCCTTAGTCGCCTCTTACGACACCCACGGAAAGAGATGGGGTGGTGTTATTCTTAACCGATCACCACACGGTGTGAAAGTGGCTTCCTCAAAGGTAACCGACTCAGTGGGGTGACAACATGATTGTCCATTACCTAAAATTAATTTATGCGAATGAAGTATTTTTTACCTAGGGCTAAAGAATAAATATTACTAGGGCCATGGAAGTCCTGGCTTGCTACATAAAATGACTGTAATGTAAAATATGGAATCTTCAATAATTTGTTATTGTCGTAGGTATATGTAAAGGTATGTATTATCGTTCTGTAACGAAAATTTCGCATCGTTGATAGTATTACGGTTTTTAACATTGGCAAAATAGCTCTGTGTAAATAGATCTAATGTCGATAAAAAAAATTTACGGAAATTAGAAATTTCTGTTTTTATACACATCAACACGCTCTAGGGATATTGCATGATTTTTTATATAAAATAGGTCTGTTTGAGAAGCTATAAAAGCATACTCGAAATACATGGAGGGCTCTAATTTTTAGACGAGCAAGTGCTAAACCTGAATTTTTAATTCTATGCTAATTTTTAATTTATTTATTTATTAATAAATTATTGTTTTATTTACTTACTTGAAATTTTTGAAAACGTGACGAAAACGAAAATGAAAATGCACTTTTTGCCTGCTTTTTGTATGAAAATTGTCAAATTTACGCATTTTTATTTTATTTTAGTCTCGTTTTCACAAATTTCAAGTAAAACAAAATTTATAGACTAGAATTGAAAATTCAGGTTTAGCACTTGCTCGTCTTAAAATTATAGCACTCCATATCGAGTAAGCTTTTATAGCTTCTCAAACAGACCTCTTTTGTATGAAAAATCGTGCAATATCCCTACACCGTGTTGATGTGTGTATATTATGTCATCATCAATAACTTAACTTTGAACATTCAGGAACGACATCGCACAGTCCTAGAAGAAAAGTGTTCAGAGATGTCTGTTGAAATAGGGAGCCTAAAAAGAGAGCTGCAGAAATTGAAGCCCTTGGAAGCTTCACAAGTAAACCTTCAACGGCAATACACAGAGCTTCAGGAACGAATACAAAACGCGACTAATGACGCTCGCAGGTTTGTTACATACCTACCACTATTCAAGTATGGTACAGTTTCTGGGTTCGATTCTCGGTCGATGCCAATCTTTGTGTAAAAAGCAGGAAATGAATGTTTTGAATATCTTGTTTAGATGCCAAAGGCCCCTAGGCTCAAGAAAAACTTAGTGTGGGTCTTTGAGTGTTTGGAGTTTATAACAAAAATGTTATTCATATTTATATTCCGCTTTACTAAAACCTTTATGTGTCCGAAAAGAATTGGGGATATTAATACTTAGTTTTTTACGAATTCCAACGGGTGCGATTACAAAATCAGGAATGTAGTTAAAAAGAAAAAATACTAAGAAGTTCATATTACTCGTGCTCAATTTTGTCAAAAATATCTAAAAAGTTTTTAAAGCTGGCTTATTGTCGTTCAAAACTTGTTCTGAATGCCATTAAAAATAAGTAAAGTTTTTCTTTTTCGAAGCAAAAGTCATTTGCTTGAATTTTTTAGTCACCTTCCAACCAGTTCTATGTTTAAAAATAGTGAAATAAACACATTTTTTTGTAAAAATAAGAAACAATTTACAAATTCTTTCGGCCAAAAACTCGAATGACGCCTCTTCTTTTAAATCAAGGATGTTTTTGTTTTTACAAAAAATATCTATTTACCCACTTAATTAGTAGATGTTTATTTTATGTAGAGAAGCATCTAGACTTGAATCGGAGCTACGTCGAGTAGAGAAATGTGCTGCGGGTGGCACAGAGATCCGGGAGCGCGCGCGCTTGGCCGCGGCGGCACACGTGCGGGAGAGACGGCTGGCTGCTGCTGAGCTGCAGCATACTAATCATGAACTGCATAATGCTAAAGGTTGGGGAAATATCTTTTTCAAAATTTTCGTCAACCAACTTTGTTTGCTAATGTATTGAAAAGTATTTTTGTATTATAGAGTAATATAGCGTACCTACGAGTAATATACCTAAAAATTATTAAATTTAAAAATAATGTTTTGTGGTGTGACGTCCAATTTAATAAAGCATATTCTATTCTATAACTTACAATGATTCAACTTATTTACTAGTAGTACGTGGTATACTCATTAATCTAGAGCAGGGGTTCCCAACCTTTTTTTGTCTACTGCCCACTTTAAGAATAAATTATTTTTTAACGCCCCCCTTTTTAAACATACTTAAAAACCGCTAAGTACTTATAACTGATTATTGAAACGCAACTTTATAGTATTCGGACAGAGTATCTTTTATTGAAAATAAAACAAACATAATCAATTCTTATATAAAAACTAATGTGAAGGTTGAATCTGATGCTGTTCAATAAGTTTGTTGATATCAGGTTCCAATTTACTCAAAAACAGCCGCAAGTCGCCACGTTCGGTAACACGCAAACGATTTCTCTTTTTAGTAAGCAGCGTTGCCACAGCACTAAAACCACGTTCACACAAATATGACGATGGGAATGCTATCAAGAATCGTTGAACAATTGACCACAATCCAGGGTACAATTGCAGGATCGGTTTTTGAAGCCAAAATTCTTGATATCCATTTTTGAACTTGATTTTTATTTCTTCGTTTGTTGTCAATTCTATAAGTTCTTCTTCCAGCTGAGGTGACATTGCTATGTTGACATTTGAAAACGGATCTAACACCCAGTCTGGTATTTCCAAGTTTAAAATGTCCTGGTATCGTTCGGTGAAGTCAATGTGGAGGTTTTCCAAATGTTGGCAGTAGGCAAACAAGTCGTCGTTACTGCAGGATACTGATAAATTCGGAAAATTGTGAAACTCACGTCTGCCCATATTCTTTTTGTGCAGAAGCAGTTTGGCTGCGAAAGCAGCAACGACATTTTTTGTTTTAATTAAATTTAGTTCATCGCCTTGCAGTTGGAGGTTCATGTCGTTGAACAATTTATACAGGTCTGTCATGTAAGCTATATCATTCTTTGATGTTATGAGCTTGTTGCGCAGTTCTGTATCTTTAGTTTCCAAGAACTCTATCACAGAGTCAAACAGGTTGTAAAATCGAATCAGACAATTGCCTCTTGACAGCCAACGAACTTCAGTATGAAGCAATAAACGGTTGAAATCTTCGTCATTAGTAACACAAAGCTGATGAAATAATCTATCATTCAAAGAGCTGCTACGGATTTTATTGACTGCTTTGATGACATATTGCAGTGATTGAAATAGTCGTTCACTTAAGTTTCTAGCAACCAAATGTTGTCTATGAATAACGCAATGTATAGCAAGGACATCTGGAATTTTATTTTTTAAGTACGCTATGAAGCCTTTATGGCGCCCTGTCATAGCCGGAGCGCCATCCGTAGCAACTGATATAATATTTTTCAAAGGAATCTCTTTCTCTTCACAAAACTTTTCCAATGTATTGAATATGGTTTCGCCTTTTGTATCTGTCTCCAAATTTCTGGCAAACAATAGTTCTTCACGTATTTTCTCATCTTTAATAAACCTCACGTAAGATAGCAACAACGCTTCATTAGTTGGTAAAGTGGACTCATCGAGCTGAATTGAGAATTGACTAGTCCTCAGATGATTGCACAATGATTTTTCAATGTTTTCAGCCATTTCATCAATTCGTCTTTGCACAGAATTATTACTCAAAGGAATTTTTCGGATAATATCTGCGGCCGGTTTATGAAGCACAGTAGTTATTACTTCCTTTATTGCTGGCAAAATTAACTCTTCTCCGATGTTGTGTGGTTTGCCTTTTTGAGCAATTAACAAAGAGATATTGTACGAAGCTCGAAGTCCGTCGTCATCTTGCTTAGCAGCCGCCGAAAATAGTTTTGATACACTTGGCTGAGTATTATGCTTCTTCTCTAGGTCTTGAAAATATGCTACATTCTTGTCTTTCTTATCTGGATGCATTTTATTCAAATGATCTTGCAGTCTTGAAGGCTTCATTGCTTCGTTCGAAAATGTTTTTAGACATAGAAGACACAAAGGCGACGACGGGTTTGTGGGATTTTCAATAAATCCGAATTTAATATATTCCGCAGAGTATTGCCGTCTCTTCTTTTTTACTTCCGACATTGTTTTGTTTTGAGAAATACGTAAGTGTTATAATGAAGTACTGCTTATCTATTATGCGCGAAACCGCAAATGAAAATAAAATAAATTTACGTCGTTTATATAGGATTGCATAAGCAGCACGCACCAACAGGAATAAGACAAACGTGCATAAACTCGTTTATCTCATTCGACGCCCAATCGTACTCGACAAGCAAGAACAAGTATTATAGAACCAGCCGATTGATACAGGAATGTACAAATCGGATTATTTAACAAAAACTTGTTAAAACATGATTGCCCGCGGTCTATTATATCTAACCGAGTTTGAGCTATATCTTAATTAATATTAGTTGATGTTCACAAGATGTAGTCGAGAGTCGAGAGCTCAGTCGGTGTTTAAGAGTCTTCCTAGCTAGGTAGATGAAATTATAAATCGACCCCAAAGCCCTACACAACGCCCCCTTTTTTTTCTGGGTCTCTTACCGCCCCCCTTTAGGCCTGCAGCGCCCACAAGGGGGCGTTATCGCCCACGTTGGGAAAGACTGATCTAGAGGTAGGTATGTGGTGAGTATACAT
Source organism: Aproaerema taeniolella (assembly GCA_949987775.1). NCBI lineage: Eukaryota > Metazoa > Arthropoda > Insecta > Lepidoptera > Gelechiidae > Aproaerema > Aproaerema taeniolella. Next base: position 12,402,957 of record OX465246.1, read on the forward strand.
ATGTACTACTGGTACTTATTTAAAACTGTTTATTATTATTCTTCTCGTTTATATTTCAGTTTCTGTTAAAACCCTTTTTTACCATTGCCCCTCGAAAAAGGGTCCGTTATTCTTCAAAAACAGTGAATAAAACGCTGTTTATTTCACTGAGTGAATAAAACATTTTGAATTTGGAACATGCGCGAATATAAGGATTTTAGTAAGAAAATAAAAGAAAATGTGCAAGGAGGTTGCATACTCTCGCTATAAAAACGTACTAAAACTTGGCTGTATGTAATAAATGGCTGTATGGAATATGGCTCGGTTAAAAATTTTAAATTTAGAATAAGGAGTTCAGCCAATTTCCTGTGCAATTTTCATGCAATTAAAAGTTTCTGATAAAAGTTTTTGTCTCAAAATCATAAAATGAGTTCGACATCCAGTGATGAAAGTGAACCTCTCGTTCCAGAGTCATTTCGCGTTAAAGCAGCTGCTATTGTTGATAATTTACTATTACAGAGTAATTATTTTCTTTTTCTCGTAGTCAATGGTAAAAAGTAGAGTACCTAACACGTGAAAAAAAAAATTCATCTCGGCTCTTGTATCCCTTGATCCGCTCAGGATTCTAATCTAGAATCCCTCGCTACGCTCGGGATTCAAATTTAGAATCCTTCGCTCCTCTCGGGATACAACTCAATGCCTCGAAAAGAATTCACCTTTTTTTTCACTTGTTGGGTAATCTACTATTAAATTGTTTTAAGCAAGTTTTTCTCTTGTCATTATTTTCCTCTTTGCTGTTTTCAAAAAGGGTAATTTCTTTAGATGAAGTCTTTGTATTTTTTTTTCATTATTTCAGCGGAAGCAACGAAGCTTAGCGCTTTAATAGCAGAGTTGCAGTGTCGCTTAGCATTTTACAGTGCCAACGATCCTTCGAAGACGAAAACTTCAAATGACTCCAATGAAGAGGCTCTGGCGGAGGCAAGAGCGTCTTTGGAGGCCGAGAGGGCTGGAGCTGCCAGGTTGGAGCGGGCCCTGGCAGCAGCTCTGGCAGACAATGCAGCTTTGGCAGCAAAAATACACGCAGACGACAACGTGTTTCCAGATAAACCACCCTCGCCACAGCCTGGCCCCGTCGATACCTCTAACTCTATAAGCATCTGTCCTATTGACTCTTTCCTTGCTGAATAATTCAAATTACTTATATAGATGTTACTTCAATATCATATTTAGCTATAAGTAAAATGTAGCGATATTAAAATGAAAATAAATACTATTTTAATTCTGTATTTATAGTTTCCCTTCCGATAATAATAAACTGGGAAAATAGCTAATAACCGTTTTCATTACCGTCTTGTCGTATGAATAACGTCATCACCGAAAATATAGTTTATTCCTCGCCACGTTCGCACCAAAAGAAAACAATACGTGGGAGAACCTGTCGATGCGACATAACTTTTTATTTACTCAAAAAACTGGTTTCTATCGTAACTTGCATGTCTAAATCGCATGCTATCGTCGCTTGGGTTGTATCCGTTTGTAGATGTTAAATACATTTATGCAAGGAACTGTTAAGAATTCATTTATTCTACATGCTGTTAGCAAGGTTTACCGACACCAGCGCGGGTCATTGAGGCGTTTTGCGGTCATCGTGATGCATTGTGCTAAAACAAGTTCCTAGGAATGCACCGCACTCTCCTCGAATGCGTCCGTTCGGAGACGGTACGACGTCGTTGCATTGCGCCAGATCGCTGATAATAAGCTGGTATAAGTGAATCGAATGCTTTGAGTATATACTCTTCAGGTGATATCAAATGCCCAACAGGTTTCATTCAATATGTTAAACTCATTTCCATACGTCTATCATTCCCAGATTCATTACTAATATGTATTAAATCTTTACGCAGAGTAAGTAGATACCGAATATTACAATATACAGCCTGTCAAATAACGTGATTCAAAACATATGCATTGATAAATGCCTTCCTAAATGAGAACAATGAAATTGTCGTAGATTTGTTAAAATTCCAAGCACATTTCGCAATATCAAGTAAAAGAGTTCAACGCGTTAACAATTTGGTAAACGACTACAATTTTTTATTTCCTTTTAATGTTAACAATTAAAACCATCGAAGGGCAATTGCGTAAGTTGAACGAGTGCTTCCTGAAGCGGGTTGGGATGTGGGTGCCACAGGCACGGTCAAGTGGCGGCGGATTTTCGCAAGGCTTCGGCGCTAGCGCCCCACCTGCGGCCTGCGTAGGCGCCGGTCGCGCGCTCAGTCTCACTGCACCGCGCACACACTCCGAGCGCTCCGCACGACATTGCACAATACTATGTGCACCCGAATGAAACGATCTGTGATATAGTGTTAAGTTACAGTAGTTTTTAATAACAAAAGTGACTATTCCGCTTTGCAGGTGAGGTCAATCTTTGTTGGATTCAGTGCGCGCAACCAGTGATTTTAATTCCGCAAATAAACAGGAATGGGATTTACCTGAAAAGTTTAGAGTGAAACATTAAACTATATATACAAAGTTAGTGCAGTTGAGGTATTTATCTTTCATTTACAACGTTTTTAGAGCGTTTTATGGAGTCACGATCTCGATGCAGCGATTGTTATGTTCTATCCGAAAGAGGTAAACACTCCGCAACGCCGTGCGTGTCTAGAGAAAGTTCACCACAAAACATTACCTCCATTGTATAGGACCACCAATATCACCATGCTCTAAATAAGTTATTAAGTTTTGACATGCATACTAGACTAGGTCGGCAATTTTTCTCAGAATCTGTTTGCATTTATTTTACCTTATCGGTTTAAAAGGTAATGCCGCCAACGCTGAATGTTGACTCAGTGAGTCAGACCGAGTAGACTCTGGTCACAAGGACAGTGAGCTCAATACGGCAAACATGTGAATCAATACAACATAATATGCCACCCACGATAATTCTAAGGCTCTACATAACTTTGTTACGTACCTAAATAACTCGAAGTACATAATTATGTACATTTAAATGTACCATTGTATTGTATAATGCTACTTGAACCTTATGCTGCTTGAACCTTATCTATTTTGTAATAATAAAACAATAAAACAAACAGGATTTCTCCTTCTTAAGTATATCCATGTTTCCTAACTTATTGTATGGTTTAAGTTGTATCTAAAGTAACATTTTCTGAGGCACTTAATCACTTAAAACTTTTTTCTCTAACTTTTGACGAACTTGAAATAGAAAACCCGCAAGTCGCGGATTACAAAACTACTAACTCATGTTAATTACGTTATACAAATTAAGAGTAACCATATAGAGTGACCATTCAGAAGGTTGTTAAGCTTCCTTTTCTGGAGGAGAGATCAGACTTAATGTCAAGCATACACGCATTACTTAAGTTGCGCAAAGTTACCCTTTGGTGTGGTTATGTCATTAGATATTATTTATGAAAGCCCACGTCTACAAAATGCTGATTAAAAATAAAATTAGAAGGAGTAGCAGTAACCACTAATTTATTTATTTATGGTAGAGTCAACATTTCAGATATTTTCGCACAGGCAAATGATGTAAAGCCTTCATAGTATACATTCTACAAGTTACAACGTAGTATCTAAACTACACATTAAGAGATCCATTTATGATTGACATAACATAATCAATGGTTATATATTAAATCGTGTAGTTAATGATTGGCTTAATGCTGAAGACATTTTCTCCTACTATAAAAGCATCTTCACAATATACAAAAAGCATGAGTTAACGCCTGCTGTGTCTTGTTGAGGTGGATAGAGTTCTAAGTTGCTTTTTAGGTCAATCCAAGTAAACCTCTTCTCATTTAGATGAATATTCGTATAAAACTACATTTATTATTTTAATTTATCTAATCTGAAAACAGCAAAAAACGTTACGTTACTTTAATCTCTCGTCCAGTTAGACCACCAATCGTTTTGCTCACATTGATTAATATTTTTTATTAAAACCGCACAACTCAGATTGTAATTAGATTCTCTTAACTTTTAATTACAGCACGATGACTCACAAAACGCTTCAGTATTACATTGTGCTGCTCATTACGCCAGTTATCGTACAGAGGTAAGTTCCGGAATATTTACAAGTATTATTATGCAAGTATTCTAGCTCGTTTATAAATACCTAGGTTACTAGGTAGGTAGGCTGCATATTCATGATTCTACAACCGGTATTCTCCACTGCATTTCATCTTAGTGCGCGCAATTAAAGTACTGTAAATCGTGCAAATATTAGTGTCAACAGTTAACACTTATCCAGGAAAATTTAAAGTTGTTAGGTGATGCTGTTGTGAAGAAAAACTTGTGACTGAATCATTTTTAGTGACAAATAGTATGGCGTCATTTTTATGGACATGATCACACCTTATTCATATTCATTACGTCATACGAACTACAAAAAGAATTTTTCGACATAAAGGCATTTAAGTAGATCACTAAATATCTTTAGGAGTAATTTGATTATTTAACGCTCAGTTGCAGAAATATTCATTAAAGCTAAAGCTTGTTTAAATGTAATGCCGTTCTTTTTGACATCAACAAGTTGGAAACTTACAGTATGATATTTAAAGTAGCCTAAACGTTAATGGTTGTGTCTGCAACTGCAGCTTTAGCACGATAACGACAAACTCGCGCTCGGCTCACGCTGAAACTTCACTTTGATTGCGCGAGATGATGGCGTTGTCACGATTTTTCATACAGAAGAGGTCTGTTTGAGAAGCTATAAAAGGATACTCGAGATACATGGAGGGCTATAATTTTCAGACGAGCAATTCAATTCTAGTCGATTTTTATTTTACTTGAAATTTGTGAAAACGTTGTGAAACGTTTCGTTTCCATCGAAACGAAAACGAAAATGCACTTTTTGCCTGCTCTTTGTATGAAAATAGTCGAATTTACGCAATTTTTTTTCATTTACGTCACGTTTTCACAAATTTCAAGTAAAGCAAAATTTATTGAATAGAATTGAAAATTCAGGTTTAGCAATTGCTCTTCTGAAAATTATAGCGCTCCATATATTTCGAGTATGCTTTTGTAGTTTCTCAAACATACTTCTTTTGTATTAAAAATCGTGCGATATCCCTAGACTGTGTTGATGTGTATATTAACCCCACAGCATATCAGTAGTGGGTCCTCGAGTATTGCGTCCGTTCAGCCCTTACCGCGTGGCCGTGGCAGGCGACTCCCGCGCACACACGCTATACGTAGCCGTGGAGGGACGACGCGCCACCGGGGAGCAGTTCTCACAGGGCCGGGAGGTGCAGGTGCAAGCCGTCAACTCCAGGCTTATTGACCTGGATGTGAGTACACCGAATACATTGTAAAACTACAATTTTGTAAGGATATACGTAACGTTACGTATGAACATTCCTAGCGATAAAGACAGGATCAACTTAAACAAAAATTTAATTTTACGTAGATTGGAGATCCAGGTCCAGGGCATTATGAACTGGTAGCGCGATCCACATCAGGACCACAGTTCTCATCGTCCGCACCCCTGGTCTATCAACCGCGAAGCTTCTGCGTCTTCATACAAACAGACAAACGAGTCTACCAACCTGGAGACACCATCAACATCAGGGTCATCGCCTTGGATAAGTAAGCTTTTTATACCGCTACCTGTCGCTTAATTGTTTCCATTCATATCGGCCAATAGCGTATTGTTACTTTCATTTTCGATACCATCACCGATACGAGAGAATCGTGAGCGTAAGATTACGTATGGTTACGATGAGGTCGTTAACCCACGGTTGCGCTTGCGCAGGTACTTGCTGCCGCTCTCGGGAAGTGTGGACGTGAGCGTGTTGGACGCGGGAGGATCTCCAGTTCGACAATGGGTAAATCTCTCACTGGACCGAGGAATAAGTACACAGGAGCTACAACTGGCCGACGAGCCAGCACTCGGAGAATGGACAATTCAGGTCAGGAAGTTATCTAACCGCAAGACACTGGCTTTGAAATCATCGCCTACATTCCGTTTACCTCGACATTTTTTACGCTGTGTTTGCATACATTTTTTATTGTAAAACAGGTGGAAACGCGTGGGCAGACATACTCGCGGCAGATAATGGTGGCTGACTACGTGATGCCCAAGTTCCAGATGGAAATTCAAATGCCAAAAGAAGTTCTATTTAGAGATGGACGCTTCAATATTAACGTCACTGCTAGGTATAAACTCAATAAAATAACTTTCTACGTAAACAAACTCACAAAATGAGAAAATAACAAGATTCTCTAAAGTCAGTCTGATAAAATATAAAAGGCAACAAAAAATAACACAGCTAATTTCTCACCGCTTCTGAGAACAAAGGGATTTTCTCAGCGAAAGCTGTCTTTATTCATTATGAAGTAAACTCGTCATTCATTTCTTTTGACTTACTCCAAACTTAATTATGTGTATAAACACGTCACGATGTAATGCAAAACCTCTTGAATGTTTTATTGTATTTTAGGATCAATATATTTTTTTTAGTATTCTAGGTTGTTCATAACAAAAAATTGCAACTAGAATTTTCCTCTTTAGATTTAGTATAATACATTTTCATCAAAGTTGTTGTTTCATTTCGGTTTTAATTATTTATTCAACCATTTTCAGGCATTTCAACGGCTTGCCCGTTCGTGGAGAACTGACAATATCCGCATATGCGGTATTTTTCTCGGGACTCTTACAACCCGTCTTCTCGTCACCAGCCAGGAAAGTCGTTGACTTCTACGGTCAAGCCGATGTCACATATGACCTTAAGACTGACCTTGACCTAGCAGAGGACGCGGCGAGGCCATTAGTCGTGGAAGCCGTGTTAGAGGAAAACTATACGCTCATACGACAGAACGTTTCTGCGAGGATTTTGCTATTGAGAACGCCTTATCGGCTAAGAGTCGCTGCTCCCGACCACTTCAAACCAACGTTACCCTATAATGTTCAGGTAAACTTATAAGTTATATAATGTAAAAATAACAAAATTACCTTTATAATGTTTATACGTATTACCTACATATGATTTTATTTTGGGAGAACAAGAAAAGATTACGATCTATGACTTCATTTTTCTGTATTATGGCAAAAATGCCGTGATTTTATTGTTGTATTGTAATCAGTTGAAGATATGGTTATTTAGACATTTTTTAATAAAACTTCCATACTGGATTGGGACTGAAAGAAAAACTTAGAATGTGCCAGCTGCCAACTCTTCCCAGGCATGTAGAAGCCAGTAAATGGGACGTGAAGATTTTTCTGTATTGTGGGCGAACGGCGAAAAGTTGTCAATCTATCATCACTGTATTTACATATATATTTCATGAGGTGTTGTTGTTCCGTATGCCAAACGTGGCGTCGTTTGAACTACATAATATGTCGTCTGCCTAGCCTGTCAGAGAATATAATCGTGGGTCTATGGATATAATGTATGTAAATCATTGTCCGCAGATCGAAGTGGTGGACCCATCAGGGCAGCTAATGGATGTGAACGAGGAAGTGACAGTGGAGCGACTGTGGGACGACGGTGCCCCCGTTAATGTCACTGCGATTGCCTTGAAGCGAGGAGTCGCCACTTACACTTTAGTTCCCGACATGGCCCATATTAACTCTACGCTCAACTTAGTGGTAAGCAATTTTAAGCCATAATTCATTCGATATAAGTGTGTCCACGAACCCGAAAATACATACATATATAATTGCCCTGCATTTTTTTTTGGTTCAACTTATTTTTTTTTCTTAATTTTAACTAAATCTGTGTCGGTTGAACGTGTAAGTATTTATTTTATTCTAAAAAAAATGATTCTATTTTTAAACTAATACGGTTAGTTGCGAGTGAATTAATCTTGATAATAAATTGATGGCCTCCAAAGTCAATACAGTTAAACTTGTTTTACGAAACTCATCAAAACCGTAATTTGTCAGGTGAAATACAAAGAGGTGTCAGAGCGCGTGGTGAACGTGCAGAAGGGTGGAGCGTCAGGCGGTCAGTTCCTGACGGTGGAGATCCTGACGCAAGGAACTGCAGTCGGTGACGAAATGCGCGCCAGGATCTCATCCACTGAGGCCATGGATCTGATTCACTATGCTGTCATTGGAAGAGGAGATGTTCTCGTTGCTAAGACTCTTGAAGTAAGTTTGAAGATGATGAGCGAAATAAATGAACACCTTTATAATAAATAATAATAAAATCATTTATTTTCAGGCAACTACCTCACAGACACACTAGGAACACCATATACTTTTATGTTACAAGACACACTAGGCACACCATATACTCTCCCATTAACTACTTAACTCTTTGGAGTCATTCTTTGTTTGTCTTTGTGTGTAAATTCGAATAGCTGTTTTTTTTTCGGCTGTTTAAGTGATCTGCTTTCATGAAAGCCGCTGCCAAGTCCATCAGCAGAAATGTAATTCCAAATGAAATATCTTTTTGCGAATTATTCTGGCAAAAGAATAATTTTACTCAAGGAAATATATTTTTTACCTACGCATATACGTCCCCACCGACGGGCACGGGATTCCCTACGAAACACGAAGGGGATTAAGGCCATAGTCCACTACGCTGGCCCAATGCGAGCTGGTGGACCGCTCGTTTTTCTCAAAAATGAATATTTTCTCATTTTTCGGCACTTTCCACTTTTGTACTCCACCTTTGCGTGGATGATGAATAATGTCCTGTTCCCAGCTGAACCCAGCGCGTCGCAGCGTGGACATCAGTGTGACGGTCACAGCGGGCATGGCGCCGGGCTGCGTGGTGCTGGCCTGGTACCCGCGCCTAGACCCCGTGGACAACACCGTGCAGTCAGCCGCCGTTTACGCTCCACAGAGGAACATGCTCCAGAACAAGGTAGGTACTGTTGTGTGTACGGACAGCAGCACGTCAGGTTACCCATACGCACTATGAAAGCCGGTGCTATTACGAGCGAGATAAGGGTGACGTCAAGGTCAATATGTGCACACATCGACACGGTCTAGGGATATTGCACGATTTTTTATACAAACGAGGTCTGTTTGAGAAGCTATAATAGCATTCTCGAGATACATGGAGGGCTATAACTTTCATACGAGCAAATGCTAAACCTGAATTTTCAATTCTCATCAATAAATGTTGTTTTACTTAAAAGTAAAAACGTGACTCTTTTGTCTTAAAACCAACACATTGACCGCCTGTATAAACATGGAAATGACTTTTTTAAATCTTTACATGCAAATATCTTGTATATCTTAGGTGTCAGTGATACCAGCATCAGCGACATCAGCGGGCTACCGGCCCGGGGGCCTGGTGGAGTTACGGGTGACTGGTGAAGCGGGGTCACATGCTGCCTTGATGGGAGTCGACGTCAACGCCGTCTCGGCTGGACTCTCTTCAGCTGATGGACTTGGCAGCGGATTTAATATGCACACGGTAATACTGAGCATCAATTTCTTAAATCTGTACCGGATACTTCGGTTTTTCAGTAGTACAGGGTCAACAGAACATCATGCTATCCAAAACTGTCAAATTTCTTTAATCGATTTTAAACTTTATCTCCAAGCATTAGAGTTTACTATCCATTGGAGAAATTTGTCAGTTTCTGGTAACCTGATGTGCTGTTGACTGTACAATTCAATTTAATTCTTGGTAAAACGGCGTCCAAACCATAATTTTGCCAATGAAATCAGAATAGCGGAGTCGTCAACATCAAGAAACCCTTTTGGAGTAGCGATACGTCAGAGCCTTGTCCGTTGATCAGCAGAGTGCACCGCTGATGATGATGATGTGGTGATGGAACACTAAGGCCCGTATTAAAGAAGGTGACTCAAGTCTTGATCTATACTTAAGATTGTCTCTTTCTCTCACTATCAAAATGACAAGGACGACTGCTACTTAAGTATACTTAGATCAGAGTCTGAGTCGCGTTATGTAATACGGACCTAAGATTTTATAACCCCACGTGTGTGGGGTGCTCCTTAAGCATATCTTTTTCTTGCGCTATTGACAGGTAAAGTGCGATGCTCCGAAGTATCGGATTTAGACATAAATTAGATGTCTAGTTTTTATTTGCAATTCAGTAGACGATGAAGCGCCGTCACTACTCATGTTTAAAGTGAGTAGTGACATAGTGAAAAGAAATTCACGATGTCACTACTCACTATAAAACGTTCTAAATGTACGGGATTGACATGGACCGACCATGTGACCTTTCTGTGGTGGATAGACACCACTGACTTTTGACTCAACTGACTTTTGTCGGCGTATCTTCGGTACGAAATTCGTCCTGCACTCACCAACTTTGCCTAGCGTGGTGAATACAAGCGAAGTCTAGAAGGGTACCTCTCAAAAAAGTGGCACCGTAACCTGCCCTACAGTTTTTGATTAGAAAAGTATGAATTTTTGAGTTTTTTAAACTAAATGTTATATTAAAATGTTGTATCGAGTCTTTTTACATAGAGGCCAGCTATTTTATTGGCAATAAAATTATTATTTCTTGAGCAGTAAAAGTTTGTAACACCAGTTTCCCATCAACCTGCCGTGTCCTAACGCGACTTACATCGATTTAAAATCAATTTGACTGAATTAATAAAGGGATTTCTTTTGTTCTGTCCATTTTAATTGAAAGATAGTGAACTAAACATTGTTGTTTTGTAAATTATTGCTCATATTTATAAGTACTAAATTAACTTAAGTTAAACTTTGTCCGGCGTTATTTTGTCATCAACCTGTCGCCGTGAAAACACACGCGTACCACTCACACTATTGCAAGTTGAACCACTTTCCTCCCATGTAACAACGCACTAAGTCACTGGCTACGCATCAAAGGTGAAACACGTGTCCGTTGTTGCCAAATTTTCAAGCTATCAGCAACGATCTGTCTGGATCTGGGTTTTGTAACAGGTATGTTATTTTTACCCTGTGCACGATATTTTTTCAAATTGAGTCGTTTATTTAATGTGAGTAAGTTGTATTCCTTCTTCAATTAGGCTATTTTCACATAACGGTTTCTCCAGCTCAGTACAACAAAGCGTTTAGTAATAATAATTATTTTTCGGCTAATTCTCATTACTCTGTACCTATTTAACCTGCCTGTTTATGACAGGTGAAAGAGAAACTAGACAGGTGAATGTGAAACTAGTCAGATTACTATGAAACTTGTTGATATTCTTTGTTATTTAGTACTATCGAGTATGTTAACCAAATACCTAAACTTTTTGATTAAATCTAAAAGCTTTTTTTAATCAGTATAAAAAACGTTCTTCCTTAAAATACCTAATAGTTTATTTCATTTTGTATATTAAGGAGACTGGGCGGGTGCGTCTCCAGTGTTGTCCAGTGTTGTGCTATATGTCATTCTAAAGGTAATACCAATAGCTTAACTTCATAATCTGACACCAACAACCAGACTCGTGCAGGGAAGTAACTATAAACCATTTTATCGTAACTGACCGCATTTTGATTCCATTATTTTGATCCATTGCCAGTGGCGTGTAAGGTTGTAATATATTTCCTTTTGGAAGGTCATAACAATGACTTTATTTTATTAAATGACACTTAAAACAAGTATCGTACAGGGAATGAAGTATGAACCATTTTAACACTTAAAACTTTCGCGATCTAAACACATAATTCAATTATAAACCAAGTCAGAATTCGCGTGTGACCCGATTTATAACTGAATTATGAATCATTTTACCGTAAACTGACTTTTGAACCGATATCAGTCAGTGGTGTATAAAGTAGTGACATGTCAGTGGTGTATAAGGTTATAATAGGCATAAGTTAATTTATGTCACCTACAAGCTCATAACTATAATGCCATTTTGATATATGACAGTAACAATGAAACTCGTGCAGGGAATGAACTATGAAACTTTGATCGTATACTGACCGGATTTAGATTCTATTATTTTGATCCGTTGCCAGTGTTGCATAAGGGTGTGACATACGAGTAGGTATCATACCTATAGTTTTATTTTATGGTTTGAAACCATCAATCAGACTCGTGCAGGGAATTAACTATGAACCATTATATCGTAAACTGACTTTTGATCCGATATCAGTAGTGTATAAGGTCGTGACATATGTCATTTTAAAGGTCATGATAAAAACTTTATTAAATGACACTAACAAAGAGACTCGTGCAGGGAATGATATATGAATAATTTTATCGTATACCGATTCGATATTCATTTTTATTCTGTATACGACTGTATCCTATTCACAGTTAATTCTCTGCACAAGTTTCGTTCTTGGTATAATAGCATAAAATGAAGCTATTTTTATGACCTTTAAAATGACATATAACCCAACCTTATACACCACTGAAAACCGAACAAAATATATGGAAACTTGTGCAGAGAATGAACTATGAATCGGATTCAGTCATATACAGAATACATTTTTTTTTATTATACTTTTATCCGCCAGCAGTGGTTTATAAGATTGTTACGAATTTCATTCTAAACTTCATAAAAATAGCTTTTTTTTATTCAATGACACAAACAACGTGACTGGTGAAGGCAATGAACTGAAAAACCATTTATGGGACCTTCAATTGACATATGTCATAACCTTATACACCACTGGCAACGGATCAAAGTCATCATCATCATAGGCCTTGAATTGAATATCTTTAACAGACTATTTAAACAGTCGATTGAAGACGCTTTTTTTGGTGACTAAAAAGTCCTATGCGGGAACGAAAAAGTCTCTCGCAATATATACAGGGGAAGTCACCGGTTACTGGTATGGCTTGGTTTTGATGCCTTTTAATGCTTTTGTTCCTGAGTGTTTGGAACCAAGATTCGTCGTGTAATTTCCGCCCATCCACAACTCTCTCGCGTCATTGATCTCTGCCTGCTGCGAGCTCTTCCCATGTATGGTGTTTTATACAATCTTTAAAGCGCAGCAACGGTCTGCCAACTCCTCTCTTTGCATGCGCGACTTCACGGCGTGGCATACGAGATGGCTCCATCCGGTACTTATGCCCCAGCCAGCGCAGGCGTCTCTGCTTGAGTAGTGCCGTGTAGCTAGGCAGCTGCGCAATTTCCAGAACCCTCTCATTCGTAACCTTGTCTTCCCAAGTTATGCCTAGGATTTTACGAAGACAGCGCATATGGAAGCTGTTGAGTATAGGTAGCATAGGTAGTCCATATCTCAGCTTCATACAACAGTATACTCAAGATACATGCCTGATACACGATTATCTTTGTTTTAGTTGTGAGATGTTTGTTACACCATAATCTTGTATGGAACTTTCCGAACATAGTTGCTGCTTTGCCGATACGGGTGTCGATCTCTGCGTTGAGCGAGAGATTGTTCGCCACCGCAGAACCCAGGTAGCAAAAACTGTCCACTACTTCTAGGCTCCCCTACGAGTCTACGAGTCTGATTGCCGTCCAACGAAATAGTCGGCACTTCTGCACTGCCTTGTACCATAACAACTGTCTTATTGGCATTTATTTTCATTGGAAAACATTTTGCAAGCTTTCAAAAATTTGTCCAATAGTGTCTGAAACTCGTAGGATGTGACGGCGACGAAAGTTGCGTCATCGGCAAAGAGAAGACCGTCAATAAATAAGTCCTCACGATTGCGTTTGGACTTGAATAGGGCAGAATTGTATAATTTTCCATAGTTTCTCGTATGCAAATGAATACCCTGTTGATCGTCCCCAAAGGCGACTTATAGAAGCAGCGAGAAAAATATGCTGAACACGGTGAGAGCTAACACGCAGCCTTGCCGAACGCCTCTATGCATTTCGAATGGTTCAGAAGTGTCCCCGTTAAAGACCACAGCTACTTTGGTGTCCTGGTGGAAGGATTTTATGAAACTAAGGAGTTTTGGTGGGCATCCAATGCAATCAAAAGTCAGTTTACGGTAAAATGGTTCATAATTCAGTTATAAACCGGGCCACAATTCGCGTGTATATTATGTTTCTTATGTCGGGATCAAACGTAAAACATAATATATACGTGAATTCTGACTTGGTTTATAATTTTAATTATATGTTCAAATGGCGAAAGTTTAAAGTGTTAAAATGGTTCATACTTCATTCCCTGTACGATACTTGTTTTAAGTGTCATTTAATAAAATAAAGTCATTGTTATGACCTTCCAAAAGGAAATAAATTACAACCTTACACGCCACTGGCAATGAATCAAAATAATGGAATCAAAATGCGGTCAGTTACGATAAAATGGTATATAGTTACTTCCCTGCCCGAGTCTGGTTGTTGGTGTCAAATTATGAAATGAAGCTATTGTTATGCTTTAAAATTACATATAACACAACCTTTACAACACTGGAGACGCACCCGCCCTGTCTCCTTTACATACAAAAAAATAAAGATAATAAAATGGTTCCTATTGTTAACAATGCTCCTTATTACATAATACTTGACCTCTATATTATTGTTATACTTATAACCATAAAACATTATAAAACAATTGATGCAAACCCGTAAAATATTTTCAGAAAAAGCTTCCTTATCAAGCTGTTTAGTATATAAATATCTTATTGCCTATTCTTAGTATATAATCACATTAACCTGTGCCCATTTCTCAACTAACCTGTACGATACCTCATTCATCTGTCCACCTATTTTATCTGCGTACTCTCAAAGGCACAATTCTTTAAAAAACCTGTTCCCTCTTAGATATTTATATTAAAGAGGGGGAATAATTTTTTTTTATATAATCAAATACGTTATTCTCATACTTTTTTGAAAATGTGCAAAAAAATTCAGGCCGTGCCACTTTTTTGAGAGAGACCCAGAAGTGAACTGTGCTGAGGTTATTTATTTTCTAAATTCTCGGTTTATTTTCAATTAACTTTCCGCCCGCGACTCCGCCCGTGTAGACTACAGATTATATCGTGCCCAACTGTGAGATAAAATGTAGCCTATGTCCTTTCCCAGGCTCTAATCTAACTCTGTACCAAATTTCATCAAAATCGGTTCAGTAGTTTAGGCGTAAAAGACGGACAGACAAACAAAAAGTTACTTTCGAATTTATAATATTATGTAAGGATTTTGTTTTTTTTTAAATTTTTTTGAAAATTGCAAGTTTGTTGGAGCTCCATCCTAGAACTCTTACTTCATAAGATTACAAAGTAGGCATAATAATTATATTGTAGTGAAACATCACGTTAGCTTTAGGAAATTTAATAATCTTTACTTTATGTAGCACACAACGACAAATCAAAAAACCTCTAAGTTAGACTGGAAGAGATCCCTTCAGGGATAAGTTCACATTTGTACATAGCTATGATTTTTTTTCTATTAGTCTGTAAGAGTTTGCAATAAAGAGTTTACATACATAAGAACTACAGAAAACTAACTCCCTCATTGCATGAAAATGTCATTATTTCATATGACGGACGTGAAGATAGTGCTTTTACATATCCCATTGCAAATTCAACTCTATCTGAGTTGAAATAAGTATCAAAAGAACAGACGGAAATGCCGCCATGAAAATTAATGGAACGATTGAAAGGGCATGTAGACGTGGTATTCTAGCACCTTGCTGTAATCATCGGAGGTTGAGTGGCAGAAAACTTCCCTGGCAATAATTACCCCAGTGTAAATGAGCGGTCGATTGTGGGATTCATGGCCACAGACTAGAAATGTTGCGGTTCTTTCACATTTGCGAGCTTCTACCGCAAGCTTTTACAATACGATGTTTCGATTGGTCATTAAAAATGCAAGTAAGTAACAGAAATATCTCAACCTGAATACTAGGGGCAGCCAAACCGAGACAAAATCATTGACTATTAGTACTTTAAACAACAGATATTTAAAAAATATATAAAACATAAGTATATATACTTTTCTTGATGGATTTAGACTTTTATATGCCATTAGTCTAAATCCATCAGCAGGAGTAAAAATCATTAAAGAAGAAAAGGTAATAGAAGTTGAGAATAAAAAAAAATATGACATTGTCTAGAAGTCCTGTTGTAGATATAGGAACCTGTGACGCAGTTTTATGAAAAGGCTACCAGTAAACTTTTTATTGCAGATTGAGCGAGAAGTTGAGAGTTTTAGCGGATTGAAGCATTCCCTATTTGACAATGAAGATCGTCTACCTGGCATGGGATTAGATTTAGGAGGTTCTAAGTCTTTTGATGTATTCAAAGTAAGTGATCCTTCTTATCCTACTTAAATACTACAATACAAGCTCCAATCTTAAACTAGTTACTTATATTATTCATTGATTTCAGAATGCCGGTGTGGTAATTCTGGCGGAAGGTGTTAAGGCTGAACCTTCTACTCCAGGAAGTAAGTTAATTTTTAAATGAAGTAGAAAGTGTCTTTCATAGAAGAGACTCATATAATGTCTTCTATCGAAGAGGGAAACTACATGTACAGATAAACTTGCATAGTGATAACCTGTATCTCTTAATTTTCTTGGGTCTAATTTTCATCTAGAAATGGACACGTTTTGATGAAAATGAATTGGCTTCTCTATCTCACTAAACTATGCCATAACATTCTAGTATTTCGCGACGAGGCGCCATTTACTTTTAAGTTCTTTTTTTTTTACTTGTGCTATGTGCTCTAGTGCTATTTTGTGTGTAGGTGACCAGCAGCGAGAAGCCCCTGAGACCGGCACCCGCGCGCCCCTGGCCGGCCCGTACGCCTTCAGCCGCCTCCCTCCCCCGCCCGCCCCGCGGCACTACCTCACCCTCACGCCACAGCCCACCTGGATGCTCGCCAACTTCTCACTTGGGTAAACATCACAGAGTACTTAATAGTACAATTTGTTAAGATACTAGGACCTCTGAGGCCAGCATATCAGGTCACCTCATTTTTTATTACGAAACCGATTCTTATGTCGTAACGTAACATCACTGAGTGCACGTATTTTTGTGTCTGTGTTTTAATGAATACAGAAATACGATTTACAGAGCTCATCACAATAATTCTAAACCTTATTGACTATTCTCAAAGTTTTACCTTTCTATTTTCACAGTCACATTTGATCCTGTAGGTACAGCTTCTTTTTCTTGAAACGCGTGAAAATAATCCAAGTTTTTTTTGTTTTGCACGTGAATACTCAGTTTTTACCCGACTGCACGACGCAAAGGAGGGTAATGTGTTTATCAGCCTATGTATGTATGTATGTTTGTACCTTTGTGGCACTATTTAGACCAAACGCGTGGGCCGATTTTGACGAATGATACATCGTTGGATTTGTCATGACAGCGCGAGTGTCACAGAAAGTATAAAAAAATTGAAAAAAAACAAAATGGCCGATTTTGGACGCCATAATGTAAAAAAGAAAAAAATGAAAATCGACGAACTATGTCAAGTGGGGTATCGTTAAATAGGTATTTAAAAATCATTGTTAGGTTCCTCATATCGTTTTTCAACGTTTAGGATCTATGACGATTTAAAGTTGGTTAGTAACGATTTTTCACTTAAATGTAGGCTTTTAATTCGGAAATTGTTCAATTTTCATGCAAGTGAGATATACAGCTAATGTAGATCAATAAATATAAATATCTGACTTAACTAGAAAGTGTAAAATAAAATAAATTAATTTAAAAAATAAAAAACCCGACTGCGTGATAAAAATTGAAAAGAAAAAAACAAGTAAGCCCAGTAGTTGAGACTTTTATTATTGAATATTATTGAACAACATAACGATTTTAACAGTCGGGACCCATAAAAAATCCGGCTTCCTAATAATAGGTCCCGATTGTTAAAATCGTTATGTTATTCAATAATATTCCATAATAAAAGTCTCGACTACTGGGCTTACTTGTTTTTTCTTTTCAGTTTTTATTATGCAGTCGGGTTTTTTTATTTTATCAATTAATTTATTTTATTAAATATTTGAGCTATAAAGCTCGAAACCTGAAAAATAATTTTCAGTGTATCTCGTATGAGTGAGTCCCAATACCAACAGTTATTTGCAATTTTTCTAATTTACGTTTTACAGGATCGATGGCAAAGGCACAGGAGAACGCTGGTCCCCAGTTACACCTGGTGAATGGACTGTCGGAGGATTCGCCGTCCACCCAACACTAGGCTTAGGGTTGGCAACTCCTCAACAATTCATCACTAGCGTACCCTTGGCAATCAGTGCTGAACTGCCTGCGACTCTTCAACGAGGAGAGACCCTAGCTGCTGTCATCGTCTTGAAGAGCACTCTAACTGTGGATACGTCCGTTGAAGTCACTTTCCATAACTCTGATCTGTACTACGAGTTTGAGCCATTGGAAAACAATGTGGATTCTTCTAAAAGTATGATTTTGATAACTAACTTCAAATTTTCGCTTAGGTTTTGAACGAATAATTTGATTTTTTAAACTTTTTTCCAGAAATAGAATTGTTCAGACGTGTACGCGTTACAGTACCAGCTCGA
Source organism: Aproaerema taeniolella (assembly GCA_949987775.1). NCBI lineage: Eukaryota > Metazoa > Arthropoda > Insecta > Lepidoptera > Gelechiidae > Aproaerema > Aproaerema taeniolella. Next base: position 12,421,277 of record OX465246.1, read on the forward strand.
GGATCCGTTGGAACTGCTTTCCTAGTAACGGTTGTCCGCACTGGTGAGACACCGGTCATTGTCGAAGCTACCGGCAATGGAGTTTCGGCTTCACTCTTCCGCACCATTGATGTTCAAGTAAGTTCTGCATTCATTCATTGGTTTACGAAAAGTTTTGAAATAAAAGAAGTTCATTTCAACAAAGGTTTTAATTTCAGGACGGATATGAAGAACAACTTTCAACATGGGGATTGTTAGACGCTCGTCGCGGCGTTTCTAGAAGCAACGTTACTTTGGAGCCTAGAGCTGGAACTCGCCTTAGCTCAGTATCTTTAGTTGCTGCTGGATCCTTACTGGCTGGCTCTTTGCAAGCAACTAACAATCCTCCTCCAGCTGCCGCTGATCCTGTTTATGCTCTACGTCCATTGGCCATTTCCACTGTATTACTCGACTATTTAAAGGTTCGTAATTCGTATACTATCACTAACTTTGGGAGTGTACTCAGGAGCTGCACTCACTCATTCCGCCTGCCCCATTCTTCTATCGGACGTCCAGACGCACCGCGGGGTACCATCCCTATCTTGTTGATAGCCCACCGATTCGCACTGAGCGCTTTTCATCATCTTTCGTATTGCGCACTGCTAGGGAATGGAATTCCCTGCCTGCGTCTGTATTTCCGAGTTCATATAACCCGAATCTCTTTAAAGTTCGAGTGAATAGGCTCCTTCTGGGTGAGCTTGCTACATCCTCGACCGCATCTTTGCCCTTGGGCTAGATTGTGGTCAAGAGCGAACCCTTCATTAATAAAAAATAAAAAAAAACTTTTTGTACCTGTTTTTTCATATATGTATATGTTTTATGTACTTTACTAGCGTTCATTATTTTTTAGGCGGTAGATCCTGACGAAATGGCGATAATGAAAACAGCGCGCATGCAAGTAGAAGCCGGTTACCAAAGGCTCATGGCTTACCGTAAATCGGATGGATCTTTCAAAGCCGAGCTTGATGACGAGGCTGAAGGCGATGTTTTGTAAGTTTTTTATAATGAACAACTGAATACAAAATTAAAAATGTAAAAAATAAAGCAAAAGTAGCATTGAAAATATTGCGAAAAATATGTTCTGATAGATACGTATATCTTCTCCTTTCCTGTCGATGACGCCACCAAATTCAGTTGGCATAGTGCTCTGCCACATTGATGGCATTATCATCAGCAGCCATTATCAATTTGACAGGAAATTTATATTGCAGAATGACTGCGATTGCAGCCCGTTGGCTATCGCGCAGCGCTCGATACGTAGAGCTGACTCCTATAGCCGCGTCTTCTGCCGAACGTTGGCTAGCTGACAACCAGCTTGCTGACGGCAGCTGGAGAGCTCCGACTGGACTACCAAACGACCCTCGAGCTCAGAGGCCAGTGCCACTAGCCGCTCATGCGTTGTTGGCACTACAGCAAGATAAGGTATGCTGACGTACTCAAAATAATTTAAAATTTTCTGAGTAATGGATATTAAAATAGATACACTACACATACATATCGTTGTATAAGCTCAATTTCTATGAGTAAATAATAGTTCATATCTGTTTTATAATTAAGTAATTCAATTGTATTATAGACGTCCACGTAAAATTGCATTAATTGACTTTTTTTTTCGAAAAAATAAATCAAGAATAGAATAGAATAGAAACACTTTATTAAATTGACACAGGAAAAAACTTAATACTAAAAACAAATACTCAAAAAATACATAAAACATGGAAACATAACACAAAAACAAGTACTTAATCAGAGCAATCTGGCATTAAATCCAACAAACACTTTCAGGCAAGCGAAATACTCTACAGAAATACGATAGGCAAAGCTCTGGACTATATAGCCAGGGAGCTGTCTCCGAGTTTGGACGCTTACACGCTGGCGCTAGCTGGCTGCGCACTGGCCAACGCCAGGCATCCCATGACCTCACAAGCATTGCAGCTGTTGGATAAACATTCCAATTCCACTGGTAGGCTCAAATTATCTTGCATGTTCATGTTCAATAAGAAATACTTACTTAAACTTTAATCACGGGGTTTTAACTACATAATTATTTAATCTGCCTCTGATACGTTTATTATTATATTCTTTATTGTACAAACGAAGTAAGATACATTTTACATAAAAATAGTGTACAAAGGCAAGCCTATCTCTAGAAGAGATCTTTTCCAGCTAACCTAACCGGTGAGACATATCTGAACTGTTATCAAAAGTAAGTAAACTAACTATAAGAAGTTTCAAAGTTTAACACGAAAACATCTTTCTGACAATCAGGGGACAGGGACACCCTGCAATGTCCTAAGAGACATTTTGCGACTTTGTGACTCCGGATTCAGAAACTAGCAAGCTGCCATGGAGGAAGTTATATAAATTTATATTATATTATATCAGTGTTCAAATCCAATTGTAGTATGTAAGGTTCAGATACTTATTTTTTTCTTATGTCTCTGCTGAAGCTGTGATCGTTTACCTATAGGTACTAAATTGTAGGCTCAGTACGCTTACAATAAGATTTTTTCTTTTCCTTTCCAGGTTCTACATTATTCTGGTCTCGTACACTGCACGGGTCTGAATGGCGAAACCCATGGTTGAAAGGCAATAGCTTAGAGGCGGCAACAGCAGCATGGGGGCTGAAAGCGATGCTTGCTTCCAAACTAACAGAGGAAGCTACCCCAGTAGCGAGATATTTGATGCAGTCCTTGGAACCTTTCAATGAGGATCCTGATGTTGTAAGTAAATAGTAATTATAAATAATCTTTCAAAAAGATCATTTACATCGTCATAACATACACGAAGGGGATTTAGGCCACAGTCCACCACGCTGGCTCTATGGACTGCTCGTCTTTCAAAAATGAATTTTCTTGGACGTTGTGTTCACGATTTTTTCCTATAACGTTAGAAATCCGTAAATAAATCCAAAAAGACGAATTTAGTGGTACAGGCCCGCACCTTGATTTGAAACCGCAACCTTCCGATTACAAGTCTGGTTCATTACCAACTGGGCTATCACCTATTATTAGGTCAAATTCTGTTACTACCATACATTACTTTACTATGAGTACCACATGGTTATCACTTATCTCATTCCCTTTCCCGAGATCCAATTCAAAAGCTTCAAAGAAAGAGATTTTGTTAAGATGACATTTTATAAAAATAATAATAAGAGTTGTTATTTGTAGCTGGATGCGTTAGCTCAATACGCTGATGCCATCAAAAGTGCAACAAAGCTGCGAGTGTCAGTCAACGTCACCGGACTGCAGGAGCCGCGCCAGTTCAACATCGACGATGACAACGCACTTATTGTACAAACTCAACTGGTATGAAACAATATAGAGTATTCATGTTACACTTCTTTGTACGCGTCTCGCTAGAATGTAATGGCTACTTTATCGGATTCAGCTTTTAATCTCTTACGGGGCAGAAAAACTTTAAAATTAAATGTTTTGTATCACCCGCCGATATTCAAAGTTTATAACTTTTAAATGGCTGAGCCAATTTGATTATACATAGGTAAGAACCACCTCGGTTACGTCAGCTTTCAAACCATTTCAAACAAAAAAAAAGAATCAAAATCGGTGTATCCGTTTAGGAGCTGCGATGCAAAAGACACACAGGATTAAAAAACATCGTGTGATGTGGTTCTAAAAAAGTCACAATTAACTAAATATTTTGGAGTTAAAAGATGAAACAAGAAAAACTGATTGGTCATCACATCAGCCTTTCGCCCAGGATACAGCAAAATGCTCGCGACCTGTCATTCATGACAGGTAAATAGATTAGGAACACTTTCTCCTACTAATATTGATAAATTTCTCTAGGTCCGTAATGCTCGCAATGCATTCGCGGTGACCGAAGGCCGAGGAGTGGCAGTGGTAGGCCTGACTGCCAAGGGAAGCACTAACGTTACTGCCGCCTGGCCAAGGTATACCTTGGACCCCAGGGTTGATCAGGTCTCCACCAAGTATAGACTACAGCTATCTATTTGTGTTGGGTATGTATTACTATATCATTTTACGATGCAATAGTATTTTACACCTTCCTGAAATGTGACAAATTCGGTTCCTTCTGCTAGAGTTCTGATATGAAATGATTAGTAATATGCTATCTTTTATCATATACATATTCAACGTCTGTTATAAATAATTAAATTACAGTATATTTAATTCAAGTCTCGATTTCCAGATTCGTAGCTCAAGGGAACGAGACGGAAAGTGGTCTGACGCTGCTGACCGTACAACTCCCTTCAGGATATTTAGCTGATATCAACACTTTGACTGAGCTCACGGTAAGACTTGATTATATTGATACATTATACGAGAATTTTATAGCATAAGAATTAAATTTTAAAGAATTTGTCGCGTGGTAACGGCAGATCAGATTACAATTTGCCACTATTTCGATTATTTCCGTGGATCTTATAAGATACGTCTAACTTTAGGATTTTTGTGTTACAATAACTAAGATGTGATGGATGATTTGCGTAGCATTATTATAAGTACCTATAATAGAGTACGCCTGCATTTAGGTTTCATCGTGTGCAGTTAAGTATTTAAAAAAAAAACGGCGGCGGGGCAGTAAGCCCCGGACTCCGCTCCAAACAAAAATCTTCATTTCCTTTATAGTTCCAAGGCTTGAGCTGAGCGTTTATTCAGTGAGTCAGAATCTTTAATTTTATTTATATATAACTACTTCTATCGACAACCCACCTGCTACGCGTAGCATTATACCTATTTACCCACCTATGAGCAACTAAGTTCGGCTTTAGGAGAAGACCTATGCCAAGGTATTCGAATCGTTGCCCAAACTCACATGAGTGGGACATTTTATGGCTAAGGTTTAATGCAGAAGAAATAAAAACAAATGACAAAAGTACAATTGTACATTCACGAATCGTAGTCGGGAATTATTAGTAAAATAAAGTGGCTGTACTACGTATATGTTCAGGCGGCGCGTCACGTAGTGGCAGCTCGACTGTCGCAGGGCGGCGCGCGCGTGCTGGCGTGGCTGCGGCCGACGGTACACGAGCAGTGCGCCACGCTGGCGGCGCCGCGGGCCTTGCCCACCGCCAGGCAACGACCTGGCTGGGCCACGCTCGCGGATCTCTACGACTCCAGTAAGTATAACTCTTCAGAACGTTCAAGACAACATTTCAAAAAACTTTGTGCATTCTTCTTTTTTTGGTTCTAACATAAGTTTCCTCCACACTTTCTTGTTTCTATGTACTGTACCTACGATTTCATCTATACTAATATATAAAGAGGAAAGATTTGCCTTTATTATTTATTGTACACACATAGTTTGATACTTAATTACTAAAAAAAGTTACAAAGGCGAGCTTATCTCTATAAGAGATCTCTTCCAGCCAACCCATCCGGTGTCAGAAAAGCTATAAATTACGGGCACAAGACTGTGTGCATTAATTATAGTAGTTATAAAAACATTTGATTGTTTGTTGAGTTTGCATTTAATAAGCTCCGAAACTACTGGACCGATTTGAAAAATTCTTTCACCATTAGAGTGCTTTATGCCCGATGGACACAGGCTAAATAACTTTCCTGAATTCCCACGGGAACAAAGTCCCGGGCGGATTGCTAGTAACCAATAATAATAGCCTTTTTAATCGTCGTTTGACATTCAAACTTAATTTGTTCGTGTAACCACCATTAGCTTTAAAACAGACTAATGCTATAAAAATATCCAATCCAAATTCCCTCTTTTAATCCTGCTGCGCTAGTAAACACGGCTGCACATGTCTACCTCGACATCACCCTTATCTCGACTTTCCAAATGCAAGCAGGTAATCTAACGTGCTGCTGTCTGTACATAGTTACTGGTAGATCGTCAATTTTACGATCATAGCAAGTTTTCGACAGTTTCCAACTAGGTATCTAAGTATGTATGAACCCCGCAGGTCACCGCGCGCGGGTGTTCTTCCGAGCGATCCCGAGCACGGCGTGCGACGCGTGCCGCGAGTGGGACTCGTGCTCCAGGGCCTGCGGGGCCTTCGCCAGCCAGGTGTCTGCCGGCACCACCGCCACAGGCCGGGACAGTAACGGACAAGCATCCCCTGACAGTGCCACTGTTATAGCACCTACGGTAACGGTAGCCCTTCTTGTGGCAGCTCTTTTAGCTCTACGGTAGAATTTTAAGGTGGTTTGGATGAGTGACGAAGGATGTATGGACTTGATTAATGTCCCAATAAATACATTACTTAAAGTAACAACTATTATGTGACAGGTTCGCCATTTTAAAAACAGTTCAGTGTGTAAAACCTGCTCACAATTTGAAAACTAAAGATTTCTAAATATTTATTTTTGTGATCAGGACGTCAGTGGTTACCTATTCATTGTATTCGCCCATAAATAGTAATAGGGCTGGTATAAGCAGTAATAGGTAAATTTTATAAACCATCCAGAGCGGCTAACGAATGTCATGCGATTTTTTCATTGGTAGTCGTTATACGACTGAGAGATTGTATGATATTATATAGTTTATTTTATTAACTACTCAATTCATAGAATGTCATAAATTTTATTATTGAATACACTGTCATACTTACCTTATAATGACCCCAGTAAGTACATAAGTTAATAAGTAATAAAACTAATAAATAATTAATGTGATACTGTGTGAAGTTGTGTCTGGTAAATAAGTTAAAATATATGTATAAGTAAAAAAGTTTTTGTAAGATTGAGACTGTTTATATTCTGTAAATAACTTAGCTTTATAAATAACAAGACTATTATGTATATCTAGATCATTAAACAATAAATAAGCTATTGATTGAAAACATACTTTTAATTGTACGTAAATATGTTAAAACTCTAAATTTCCATTTTACGCATCATCCAATGAAAAAAGCCGAGGATAGAGAAAGACATCGTCAATGGGGCGGCTGACGCTTTGATCCAAGCCCACAAACTGCAACAAAACAACTTTTTTATTCCATATTACAGACTTATGTTCAATGCCCTCACTCGTACTATAGAGAAATTTTAAAAAGTACCTAACTACTGTGTAACAATTTGTCTGTTTTGTGACGAAATATATTAAGTATTTTTCTTTTTTGTAAATCAGGGAAAATATGGGTGATTTTAAATTAGTTTAAGAAACTTCAGAGGTGATTCTCCTCATGAAACTGAACTACTTTCCCCAAGAAACATGTATGAAGTTCTTAAAAAATTCGACTTCCTATGAAAAGGCAAATCAGCTGCACAAGTTGTACAGAGAGGTCAATTTTTTTTAATACTTTGACCTATTTTCCACCCATTCCACCCAATAAATCGAAAGAAAATGTACCTATTTCGTGATATGGTAAAAACAACACATCCACTATTTTCTTGGTAACTTTTGTTTATGCTTCTGATAAATCTACTTCTAATCGACAAGTGCGTAAGGATCGTGATACATCCCTTGATTTGAAAATAAAAATTTCTGTTAATGTGGCTGTCGCAAAAACAATCTTTTTTTTAAACGAGACTTTAAAAACGAATCTCCCATTAAAATATCGCACATAGCTATTTTAAAGCTTTTTCTGAAACGTCATTAACTTTACCTATGTAATAGCTCATTGGTTAAAGTTGATTTAAATTGGATTTTTCTTCAACCGAGTGTCTGTCTTCTAATTTAAGACAATCCAACTACAAATCACCGTAAAGTTTATCAACTTACTCGTAAGGGTCGTCAGAGATGTAGAAAGGCGCAGGAGTAGGCACCAGGCCACTGTCAGCGATGAACACGCGACGTGTGGGTCGATCCTCACCATCCGTGGGGGTATGCTCTACCATGTGCACCACGTTCTGGCCTTCAACCACCTGTGTAACAAGAAGTAAGTAGGTAGTTAAAATTAGTCATCTATATACAGGGTGTTAAGTAATTCGATCTTATTACGAAAAAAAATTTTAAACTTCCCATACAAATTGCATTAGCTGATACCTAATAGTAGATTTTACAATAAGTACACAAAACGGCTCGGCTCGGGCTGCTATAAGTCTCGGATAAAAATGGTTTTGTGGACGAGTTATAAACTCTACTTTTCACTTCGATTGCGAGGAAATAATAAAATAACATATAATAACAAATTTTATCTTTAAACTTCTGATTATTTTGGCTGTATGGAGTTTTCTATGCCTTACTATAGACCCATTTATGAGTAGATCACTTTGTGCACTAGAGCACAAAATGCGATTTTGTGCAGCCTATAGTAGATCGTTTTGTGCTCTAGAACACAAAAATCGATTTTGTGCAGCCTATAAGCTGCACAAACAAGCACTTTCCGAGCATGAGTAGTGAAAATCATTTTGTATGGGAAATCAAAAATTTATTTTTCGTATTTCGGCATTTGTTCTTAGGGAAAGTTTTTCAGTTTCATGGGCTGTTTTACCACCCGAGAGGATAAGATCGAATTACTTAACACTCTGTATATTTGGTGACTTTAAGGCCTGTTTGGTCGAGTGCCTCTTGATCGACAGGTCCTGGGTTCGATTCCCAGTCGAGTCAAATTTGTGTAAAAAAGCAGATGTTTGTTGTCGGGTCATAGTTGTTCGTGCCAAGGAACCCACGACACAAGGGAAAACATTAGTGTGGACCTTTGAATGTATAGCGACTTTTTTAAATTAACATTTCGCAAAATATGAAAAAAAATCACCTCTCCATACATACAACTTATCCGATCAACTGTTTTTCCTGTGTATAGGAATATCAACAATTATTTTTAGAATTTCATTTAGGTTCCTTGGGGAAAGTTGTTCAGTTTCATGGGGTGAATCACCCCCTAGTATTTACGTATAGATCGCCAAAGAAATATTTGATGAAAGTTCAGCCTGTGCCTGGTTCACGTTTTTATGCCATCTCATTAAAACATCTAAGTATCTTATACGTTCCCAATGTTCAATCAAGATCACAGAGGTCTGATAGAGAGATACAAGATGCAAAAAATAAGCTTTTTACCTTTCCAATTACAGTGTGCAAATTATCTAACCACGGCGTTCCAACGGTTGTTATAATGAACTGACATCCATTGGAGTTTTTACCTGAAAAAGTTACTTTTTAATTTTAAGGAAATAAAAAAAAAGTCTAAGTATTCAACTAAAGAATCTACTAACATTGAAAGTTTTAGTTCGAGTGAAATAGTTTTCTTTTGGGTGAACTTGCTACATTATCAAGCACATCTTCGCCCCTGAGATTGATTGTAGTCAAGAGCGAAACGCGCTCTATAAAAAAGTACTATGGAAGTCCTGGTCACGGCACCAAAATATAGCTAAGAGTCATTTTGTAGAATACTATATTTAACTCGCTCGCTAGATTTAGGCATTTTTTGGGTTAACTCGCTCCGTCGTCGACCTCACCTATGACCTTGGTCAAGAGTTAACCCATCTCATAATAAAAAAAATACTAGATTTACTTAATAAAATTAAATATATTTAAATTCTGGGGTTTTTTGCTTATTCATTCGCTTGTGGCTTTTATTTAGGGTTCTGTTCCTTTAAGTTGGATTAGGTGGGTTACAACGTTTACAAGCCACAGATAAATAATACCATAATACAAGCTGATATAAAACATATTTCGCTTACCCTTATTTGCCATGGAAACGAACCCTGCACCGGTATGCTGAGTATCCAAGTTTTCGTCCTCGAAAGTACTTCCGTAAATACTGATAGACCCAGTTCCATCGTCTGATACTACATCACCACCTACAAAAAATAAAAAAACGTTAGGCAAAACTTAAAAACAATATAAAAATATTGTCTATATTGTCTAGTCCAAATCTGATTTCAGGTTTAAGATCAATAGACTTTAGTTTGAACTAAACACAAAACCTTGTATTAATATACGTACCTTGAATCATAAACCTTTTAATAATTCGGTTGAAGTGAGTTCCCTTGTAAGACTTCCCTTGAATGCCTTTTGTAGCCAACACCTTGAAATTTTTCACAGCTTTCGGAGCCAAGTCACCAAACAAACCTATGACTACTCTACCTAGAGACTTTTCTTCATTTTCAATGTCAAAGTACACTTGTTCAGTAACTCGGAACTGGCGACCCTAAAATCAAATATTTGAAATCAACAATATGAAAATTAACATCGAAATGTTACTTTAATCAGTATTCTCAATTAAATTCACTCACTAGCGTTTGGTGTAAATAACAAAAAAATAAAAAAAGTGGAAACGTAATTTTCGTAAAATACATTTTTGTATACTTAAGTCTATGAAATTTTACTGTTGATATAAGTTCGACTGGGCAGTATTCAATGGACACGAGGTATTTCACAATAGCCGAACATACTCGTAACTAATTAGATAAATAAAGTAGGTACCTACCTCAAGCACCTATTGGCAGCGTTGGAAGCCCCAGAAATGCAGAACGTGGATTGCAATCTATATCTATATTGGTCCATAACATTTTTCATAAATTGGGCATTTTTCATAATGACCGTGCATTATGAAAAATGCCCAATATGAGAGGGCAATTTGATAATAATTATTCAAATAATCAAATTGACCGGGCATTATACATACTGTCCATCACCTTTTGGGCAGAGTAATACAAACATATTTATTAACAATTTCTTTTATTATTATAGTCATTTACTTAAAATAAACTAAATGTTAAACAATTTAAATAATCAGACTCATTATTTGGATTAATTAGTAAGGTAAAAGGCGAGGCCGAAGCCCGGAGCGCCCCCTCTCCCAATCCAATATGGCTGCAATACGAGCTAAGATTCTAATGATGAGGCGAGGCCGTAGGCCGAGGCGAGCCGCGTATAGGGTGAGGCAGAAAGCCGAACTCCGCGTAGGATGAAGCCCGGAGCGTCAACCCCCTCAATCCAAGATGGCCGCCATACAAGTTAAGATTCTGTAGGTAAGGCGAGGCCGTAGGCCGAGGCGAGCTGCGTTTAGGGTGAGGCCGAAGGCCGAACTCGGGGAAGGGTGAAGAACGGAGCGTCCCCCAATTCAAGATGGCCGCCAATCGCCATACAAGTTTAGATTCTAAAGGAGAGGCGAGGCCGAAGGCCAAGCTCCGCGTAGGGCGAAGCCCAAAGCGTCACTAAGCGTCTTACCCGCCGACTGCCTTCCAAAAATGTCGTATCCGTCATCTTGGATTCCCCCCACCAAAAAATCCAAAATGGCGGATATGAAATTTTCGGGCATGCCGACGTGGGTGTCGTTTAATAGGTTTCCACGGGTGCTTATTCCAAAAATGACATCCATTTTGAAATCTAAGATGGCAGCCGTAAAAAATAAAACGAAAACTTTTACAAATTACAACGAGGGCACTTCAAACTTAGCTTTATTATCAAATTGCCCAATTGTCACGTAGCAATATAATAATGACCGGGCAATATGATATTAAATAATGAAGTTTAGATAGTAATTAATCACTTTGCCCGACAGAGCTAGACATTATTCATAATGCCTGCATTAATCACTTGGTCCATAACATATATCTATCTATACATATTATAAAAAGGAAAGATTTGATTGTTTGTTTGTTTGCATTGAATAGGCTCCGAAACTACTGGACCGGTTTGAAAGATTCTATCACCATTAAAAGGCTACATTATCCCCGATGGACATAGGCTACATAATTTTCCCGAATTCCCACGGGAACAATGTCCCGAGCGGAATGCTAGTATTTTATACAGGGAATTGCGTGTCACCTGGGTAATAACAGTTTCCGTGGGAATTTCTGGACAAAAAGTAAGTAACGAACCTTAGCACTTACCTTACCTTAATCCATCTTGCAAAACCGTTGTGGTATCAGTAAATTTAAAATTACCCCCCTTTTTATTAACCGATTTCAAAAAAGGAGGAGGCTCTATGTTCGATTGTTTGTATCTCTGTAAAAAAGGAGGAGGCTCTATGTTCGATTGTATGTATCTCTGTAACAAACGAGGAGGCTCTATGTTCGAACTTAAATAATGTTCACCGATTTCTCCACTATTTGTGGACCAATTTTCATAAAAAAAATTTGTTCGAAAGCGTAGACTCCAGAGGTGGTCCAATTGTTACCAAATCAGGATGTGATTATGGAATCCAAGGGGAATCGAGGGGAACCCTTGAATTTAATAGACACTAGCGCGCTTTACTAAAGTACTAGACCCTTCCGTTTTTCTTTTGCTCCCAGTCCAGCACGAAAGAAAAAAAATTAACATTCTCGTGCTTTTTGAACACATGGTGTACACTCAAGAGCACGTCAAGCTTGACACTTTGGACTTTGGACCGGCCCTTTATTGTATGGCGCGCAGTATAAATGAGAGCTTAGCTTAAACTGGTAGTGTAAAGCGTAACCTGCTCTTGACTGTACCATCTGATCTGTTTAAAGTCGGTGTCAAGCCAAAAAAGTTTGATAGGCTGCCTTCGCACCGACTTCAAACAGATCAGCAGATATTACGCAGCACATTAAATTCTTTTCGTTTCTTTTATTCTATTCTAAGCTGCACTTGATTATAACTGATTATTGCTTGCTATTAAATAGTATATAATAACTGGCTGTATATTGTTCCCTCGTCCTTTCTTTTGCCTACAACCTACAAAAAACAAAAAAAAGATCACGTCACGTCACGTCATGTACACGGCGTGTAATGTTGCCAAGAAAAAAACTAGGCGCGGCCATGACACATGGGAAATTGATAAATGACAACTGCCTCCCCCGGCTTACCTCTTCATTCCCCTACGACGCCATGATTTTAATTTGACGTTTGTGATTCCGGCCGGCGCCATATTGCTCAATTGCTGTTCTTGTGTTGATACCGAGTGTTTGCGTTGATTAATTTCCGTACCTATTAGTCCATATTAATAGTAATTGCTGTATTTTAAAAGTTCGTTGCGAGTTTATAGAATGAGGTATACGAAATGCTGTGTGCCGGGTTGCGGTAGTTTACGACAGGACGTTATACTGCATAAGTTTCCCAAGTGTGAAAAAAGACTCCAACTGTGGCTTAGATCTATTAATCGTGACAATCTACTCTCTTTTAATGGGATGGAACTTGCTCGTCTGCAAGTTTGCCATAAACACTTTGAAAGAAAATTTGTTACCGAAAAGTGTGGCATCTTAGCCACCGCATATCCAAGTTTGTTCACTGATGAAGAAATTTCCACTGGAGTTCCTACATCAAGTAAGTATTGATTGATTCAACTAACATGACCCACTGACTAACTCGCTGAACAGGAACATTCTGTTTTTAATGTGCAGAAAATGTGAATGAATGTTTTTATTTTTCAGGGAATCTACAACCACAAACCACTGAAAGTGAATATGGATATTCTAAGAAGAGGCATTTTGATCACAACTATTTCATGGATAAGTCCAAAGCTTCAACCAGCTTTTCACCATTAGTGTCCACAACAGGTTAGTTTTTCTTTTGAGGAAATAATTTTGTAATTTAGGTTGTGTGCTGGACGGTAGTGGCATCACAATGTTATAAAAATAGTATCCTCCTTACTAAAGAGATAAGGCCATCATACAATATTCTATCTTTGTTAGCACTACTAAATATCAATGCCGTAGCCACACTACCTCACAGGCTACCACCTGTTTACCTTTCAATTCTATTTTAACCTCTCGTCTCATATTGTAGTCTCTAAAGGCTTAAGCCGGCCACTCACTTGCATGCTTTTGCATGACGTTGACCCTGGATTGCCTCCTTAATTGTGACATGTGTAGGCAAGTAGGGGCAATTTCCTAGATTGGAGAGGAGTTGGCCGGCAGGAGCGAAAAACCTTCCTACATCCCTAGATCGTCCCTGCCGCCAAATATAAAGTTTGAAAATTGAATTGAAATTATCCCACAGCTGGGCTCAATATAACCTGGTTGGCTCATATAGTATTGAATAATCAAAATATTTAAAAATAACACCATGTTTATTAATTAGTTTTTTATTTTTCATAGTTTGATCATTTATAGTTTCATTTTTCATTTTCAGCTCACTATGCTGATGGAAAACCAGTCAGCAGCACTCTGAAGAATACAGCAGAAGTGATGTCTTTCTTGGATGATCTATTTCATAGTTGAATGGCGCCAGTGTCTTCAACCATAAGAAAAAATACATTAAAAAAAACCTAATAAGAGAAAATAAAGATATATAAAAACATACATGTTTTTTTGTTTTTCATTTACTTCCAATGAAAAAAAAAATTAGTTCCAGTAAGGTACCAGCGAGCGGTCACGCTAGTTTGGCTGTATAGATGATAGACTTTTGCCGAATAATTGAATCGCATGACAGTAAAATATAAAAGTCATTTATCAAATTCCCAGCCAATCACAAGCGGGCGCTTATGTCTTGCCCAACCACAAAGCATGATTGCTGTCTGATACGACCAGTGTGACCATTTGTGGCAGATTTCTGCCATTTTGGCGGATTTCGCTCCTAAATTTTGTCTGTGGCAGATCATGCTGACGATTTACAAAAGTGGCAGATTCGGGCAGATTTTAAAGATTTCAAAAAAATTAACATTACCTAATTTGAATTTTCAATGAATTCATCTTTTTTAAAGTAATTTTAAAAAAAAGATTTTTGAAGTATATAATTAAGATAAAAATGATTTTATCGAACTGGCAACTTCTATTTTCTAACCAAATTGTACGGGGATTTCCCGCTTATTATGTTTTTAAACAAGTGTGTCATATAATTATGAACTGTAACTGAACAGGAATAGTGTTCATTATCATTATTCTTATCTTCTTTGTTTTGGTTTCCAATAATAAACTTTTGTTTGATTGTGCCGCATTTTCTTTTGCTGTGTATCGTGTGCGATTCTGCTGTGTAACGAATTACCGAATTACTTACTAATTAACGAATTTATTATGAAGAGAAGATACGAGCGTTCGTATAGCAAGATCCCTTGCTTTCTTCCTGGTTGTCGAGGGCTAATGATGACCAGGACATTAATTACCAGATTATCTTCTTTAAAAGAACATGGATCATCCCAAAAACATAAAAAGAACATAATTGGGTATAGTGGTCAATCATCGGTAAGTACTTTATAATAAGTAGTAGTATTCATGTATGTTTGATGAACGTCTAGGTAATTTTGTAATGTTTCCAAAAAGAAGAGTGTATAAAAGAGTGTATGTGTTCTGAATAAATAAAAAAGGTATAAATATGTATATTATGATCACACTCTTCACAGACTTAAGTATTAAAATTATTTATTTTATTAATATGTTTCAGGTTCAACAGTTTTTAAAGAAAGCTCCATTAGAAGAGGAAGTGAAAAAGGCGGAACTAAATGTTTGTGCTATGCTAGCGGAACACAATTTACCTTTTCGCTTAATGGACCATTTGAGCGAAATAATATCAAAAAGCTTCCACGATTCTGAAATCGCCAAACAATTTTCCTGCAAGATGACTAAAGCAGCAGCGGTAACATATAATGTGTTGAAGCCTTATTTAGAAGAGGAGAGGAGATTCGGGGAACAAGGTGGTATTGTTGCCAAAATAAGACATGTAAATCCACATTGCATGTTTATTAAATGTGTCTGGCATTCTTCCGCATTGTGTGTATCATATGCTAGTAAAAACACCATACCACGGGCTATTAACCAAATAGTAAAGGAAGTTTACGGATACTTTTCACACAGTAGCAAAAGACAAAGAGAATTTGTCGAATACCAAGATTTCATTGGCACCGAAAAGCATAAAAAGATGTCGTCAAAATCTATGTATAACGAAAATGTCGATTTGGAGGCAAATGCAGATACTTAAAGTACTAGTATACGTACCTATAATAATAATTAAGAAAATTAAAATAAAGAAATTTAATTGCATTCCTGTGTTTTTTTAAGGCATAACTTTGGCATTTTTCGCGCCAAGTGTGGCAGATTTTGGCAGATTTTTCACCCTGTCTGTGGCAGATTCGCCATTTTTGAGATGGTCACACTGGATACGACAGTATCTCCAGTGTTGCCAACTTAGTGCTTTCGGCACTAGATCTAGTGCTTTTTTTCATGTATTAGTGCCTAAAATTCGATTTTAGTTCCTAGTGCCCAATCTAGTGCTTTTTAAGAACTTAGTGCTTAATACAATAGGTCATCATCATCATATCAGCCTATTGCAGTCCACTGCTGAACATAGGCCTCCCCCAAGGTGCGCCACTTTGCACGATCCTCCGCTGTTTTCATCCAGCCACTACCCGCTATCTTCTTTAGGTCATCTGACCATCTGGCTGGGGGGCGTCCTTCACTACGTTTGCCAAGACGTGGTCTCCATTCGAGAACCTGTCTACTCCAACGCTCGTCGGTTCTGCGACAGACATGGCCAGCCCACTGCCACTTCAGCTTGCTACACTTTTGGATAATATCCATCACTCCGGTTTTTCGTCGGATGACCTCGTTTCGGATTCTATCCCTTAGCGAGATCCCGAGCATGGAGCGCTCCATTGCTCGCTGAGCGACGTGCAATCGGTGGGCCAACCTCACTGTCATGTTCCACGTTTCGGCTCCGTAGGTCATGACTGGTAGGACGCATTGATTAAAGACCTTGGTCTTTAGACACTGCGGGATTGGCGACGAAAAGATATGACGCAGCTTCCCAAATGCTGCCCAGCCAAGCTGCACTCTTCTGGTGATTTCCCGCTCGAAGTTGTCTCTACCTAACTGCAACGCTTGCCCGAGGTATATGTATTCCTGAACAACATCGAGCGTAACACCGTCAACAGAAATCGGCCTGGACACGACATTATCATTGAACATGACCTTGGTCTTGTCCAAGTTCATCCCAAGGCCGACACGTCTCGAGGCAGCGTTAAGGCTGTGCAGCATTTCTTGCAGGACTTGTGGTGTTTCTGCCAATATTATTATGTCGTCAGCGAAGCGGAGGTGCGATAGAAATTTGCCGTTGACATTGATGCCCAGTCCATTCCAATCTAGCGTCTTAAAGACGTCCTCTAGAGCATTGTTAAACAGTTTCGGGGATATGACATCCCCCTGTCTAACACCTCTGAGCAATTGGATTGGTCTTGTACGGTGGTTTTGTACTTGGACTGTCATCGTTGCCATATTAAATAGGCTTCTCAGCACCTCCACGTATCGCCAATCGACTTGGCAACGCTGCAAGGACTCCAGAACTGCCCAGGTCTCGACTGAGTCGAAGGCTTTCTCGTAGTCCACAAAAGCTAGACACAGTGGCTGGTTATACTCTTCGCACTTCTGCATAACCGTCCTTACTGTGTGGATATGGTCTACGGTACTAAAGCCTTTGCGAAACCCTGCCTGTTCCGGTGGCTGGAAGGCGTCAAATCTAGCGGCCAGACGATTGGTGACGACTTTTGAAAACAGCTTATAGGCATGGCTCAGGAGCGTAATCGGTCTATAGTTTTTCAAGAGAGTTTTGTCCCCTTTCTTGAAAAACAACGCTACCACGCCCCTGCTCCACGGTTCCGGGGTAGTCCCACTGGTTATTACGGAGTTGAAAAGCCTTTTGAGCTCCTTGACTACCGGTCTTCCTCCTGCCTTCAGGAGCTCTGAGGTTACTCCGTCTTCGCCGGGAGCCTTCCCATTGCTAAGCTGTCGGAGAGCCGCCGCAATTTCGTCTTCGTCTATATCTGGGAGGTCGTCGGTGAAGTGGCGTGTGAGCATGGCACGTGGATCGTTGGCGTCGGGTGGAGGCTTCGGGTTTCGCGAAGCATATAGTTTGCTGTAGAAGTCCTCGATTTCAGCGAGGATCTCCGGTGCTGATGTGGCGATTTTGCCGTCCGAGGTCTTTAGCTTTGTCAGATGACTCCTTCCCAGGTTCTTGGAAAAGACTTTTGACCCCCGGTTCTGCTCAATCGCCTCCTGTATGAGGCGAGTATTAGAGCTTCGGAGGTCACGTCTCACCAATTTCCGGATTTTTCTATGGAGTGCCTGGGGATCTGACAAAACATCCTCCGGCGTTTCTCGTCGTACTCTCATCAGTTCCAAAGTTTCGCTTGAAAGTTTGGACTTCCGGCTTGCTCGCTTTCCCTTAAAATGCCTGGCTCCCACTTCGCTTATTGTACGTGCCACGCTTTCGAGGTCCCTGTCAATATTGCCTGTGGTTTCGAGTAGGGCAAAACGATTTTACAATAGGTATCTAATAAAATTACTTGTATATTCATTTATTTTAAAAAATGCGCATGAATGTGTACCCGTTTTCTACAATTTTCATAAACAAATGTTGGGGTGTGGTGTGAGCATGATAGCTTTATGTGATTATAGTTAAGAGACGAGTAACAAAGATGTCCGTACTACGGTTTCTTTTCTAGGGGAAATCCCTTAAACCTAAGGAATTCACGTTTTTTCTATTCTTTTGTCTCGGTCAAACTAATAAGTTTTAAAATGAGAAAGAAGAATTAAGATTGCAGGGCAGGGCGGGCAGAATATTTGTGACAATATCGGGATAATTTCTTGTATTGTGTTAATAACTGAATTATAAAAATTACACCAATCGAAACCGGGTCCATCAACTTCACAATCTAGCTAGTGTTACAGCCACTGCAATCAACTCCGACAGCAGCCATGACGACTCGGAATCAGATTTCATTGAATAATTTTTTTTTTTTTTTACGTTTAGCGCCCTTTTTGACACTAAATACAGAAACTAGTGCTTTATCGCTGTTGGTTTAGT
Organism: Aproaerema taeniolella; assembly: GCA_949987775.1. NCBI lineage: Eukaryota > Metazoa > Arthropoda > Insecta > Lepidoptera > Gelechiidae > Aproaerema > Aproaerema taeniolella. The sequence continues at coordinate 12,439,880 of OX465246.1, forward strand.
GCCTTTTTGAAAATTGGGTTGGCAACACTGAGTATCTCTATATAGTTTGTGCGTCATGCATGTAAAACAAAGTATTTTTGTGAAATTATATTGCTAAAAAGCAGTTTTTAATTTAACGTAACAACAAATACAACAGAATCTGCGAGTAAAATCATATAGAATTACTGGCAACGACAAATTGGGCCCGGAACAATGACTGTAAACAATACCATTGCACATCAGCGATTAATTTTAAGCGGAGATCGTGAGAGGTAAGTGATTCTATTAACGCTTGAAGAATAAAGTATAAGATAAATTACCTAGTAGCTATATCCTAACATGACCCTCTTGACATCATTACGTAGATAACCAATCGACGCGTGATTGCTGATGATCAGCTTTAATAAAACAGCTCGAATATTTATTTCTAGATTTAAAGAACTGCTAAGACGGCGTTTGATCGAATGCGGCTGGAGGGATCAAGTTCGTATGTTGTGCAGAGAGGCAGTGAAAGAAAATGAAGCGAATAACATAACACTAGACAACCTTGTGACAAGGGTCACCCCACGAGCCAGAGCACTAGTTCCCGATACTGTGAAGAAAGAACTCTTGCAGAAGATCAAGACACATTTGCTCACTCAAAAAGACCAATAACCTTAATAGTTGTGCAATTTGATGCACCAAGTATGAAAATGTAGATTGTGCACAACTGAATAACTAGAAATGCACATATGAAGGGTAAAGTACAGTGCCCACAAATCATATGGTACAGGTCTGTACAGTGATTTAATTTCAACTAAAGAAGAGTTCACTAGAATCTCATCAGTTAAGATATTTATCAGCATATGACTCTGCAGAGCTTACTCCATTTTGTACTTATAGGGTTTCACGTCTTGACATGAAGTGATCAGTTGTCATAGTTAATAGAACATCATCTAAGATTTATGGGCACTCGCTGGTCACACTCTCCTTAGTAACCAAAATATTTTTTGTTGTTTTTTTGATATTCTTTCCTAAACGCATTTAGAAAATGCTTTAGTCACTTTGTTATTTCTACAATGCTGTTACTTCAAGACGAGAAGAAAACGGACACAGTCAAAAAATGTTTTTGTAAATTTTTGTGCACATGGTGTGTGCGTAAATTGCATGATGGGTTAAAAGCTTTCCAAGATCTATACTTCAGCTATAACGAAAAAATTTTTTGCATTGATAATATAGTGCTACAAAATTTTGCTGCTCAGTTATTATAAAAAACACTAAAGAAATATTTAATGTATTTTTCAATACATTTGCTCGAAAAATAAACATTTTATGGTTATACATAAACAGAAAGTATCTCATTGTAGCACTAGTGCTTTTTACTTTGTAGTTTTTTCTTAATTTTCACTAGTCAAATTAAGAAGTTTACCAGCAAGGAGGTTTGCATACTGAGAATAAAATGTTGTCAACTTCATGTGTAATACAACAATCAAATAAATAAAAATAAGCAAATAATTTTCAAAAATAAAATATTATTTTGCATATATTTAATTACATTTAATTTGAAATATTTGAATATTTTATTTACCGAGAAAAACAAGAAGGCTGAATATTTGAATTCTTTGCCCGATAATTTTGATACACGAAAAACATAATCTACACATGCGCACATATATATTTAACCCTTACACTCGGAAAGCGGGCACTTGTGCCCCTAATAAAACGCACTACCGTAAGCTCAGGAACCGGGCACATGTGCCCACTATACGGCCACGTTCAAAAGTAGACATTTACAGTGCTTATCTCTATCTTTCGTGTTGTAACTTGTGAGAAAAAACGAGATAAATATACCCTCCTTCATTTGGTAGCATAATAATACGAGTCACTCTTGACAGATAAACAGAAAATCATTCGTAAAATGCGGCTAACTTCATGCGCAAGACGAACTAAAGTGCAGTGATTGTTTTGGTTTATTTTCATAGAAATAAGAATTATTGGATAAATAGCAATAGAAATGTGACTGTGCGAATATTAACCGGTTGTTTTTATTGTTTTGAAGTTATTTCCGCTTCCATTTTGATATAAAAAAAATTGACAAAGTCAGGTTATAACATTTCGGCAATGTTTTGCAATTTTCATTATTTTGAGTATTTTCGTCGTATATATTATAAAAAACCCACTTGATTCTTAAAAATAAATATATTTATAAGAAATCTGTATAGTTTTACTTATAAAAAACGCATTGATTAAATTATTACAAGAAAAAGTTTTTACATAAAAAAATCTCATTTTTTTAAAAAAGTGTTTCCTCAAATTTCTAATAAATCTAATATGATAGGTGTCAAAGACTTTATGTAATAGGATTCTTTACATTATCATCATTATAGGGCATAAATTATTTCATACCAATTAAATTTTATACTATAATAAGTATCATCATTTGTGAAGATGGAGTACGATTTTCCGAATTCATACTTTGGTGTACGATATATTATTTTAGACAAATAAATAACTGAAGAAAAAGAAATATATAAATAATAAATATATTTCCCATTCTAAAACTTTTTATTTCATTCACATACATACATTACTTTTTAAGTTACATTCATTTTTTGTAATACATGTCTAGTCATGCGTCACGCCGCCATTAGCGCCGTGAGCGAGGTAGCGCCCAGTTTACATAAACTGTTCTGAGTGTAAGGGTTAATAAAAACTTACAAAAAGGCGCCATTTTCGTAAATTTTGCATTTTTTATATTGTGAAACAAATTAATATGACTTCGTCTAGTGAGGATAGTAATATTACGGACTTGACACCACCCGACATTTTAAACACGGGGAAAACCGCGCAAGATGTCTTCTTCCTGCAAATTCCCGTGTAAAATAGGTATTTGGTTGCTTACATTTGTTTTTTATTCATGACTTTTCTCACAAATGTATTGAAAAACGTCGTGTGACACATGGGTGTAAAGGTTACTGTAAACTCGTGACAATGGTGAGCCCTCGCCTGCGGTTCGTGCTCACATACGTCGTTTACAATAACCTCCTTCACACCCTCGTATCACAATGCACTATTAATGTCCTTCAAGCTGTAATCCTCATCTAAAAAAACTTATTTAATAAAAATTAATTTTGACAATGCCCTTTTAGTTCTGAAATAATAACCAATAGTACAATTACAACTCTGGGGACATCTACAATTTGGTGAGGCTTTTCGATTGGTTTACATTCCGAAAAAAATACTTCTGATTTAGTACTAAATAGTTACCAATATAAGAAAAACATTACTATTTCAAAACTAGTTTTTGGCAATGTCAAAATTGATTTTCATTAAGTTTTCATGAGTGAGGATTATTATTATTAATCAAGATTGCAAATGTAATTTGAGTGCTGAAGGTGTGGAAAAAAAATGTTATTCTTACCAACTTGTTTATGTCTATGTTAATTGATGACTGAATAGTGTCTAAATTAAATATTGTATACAACCAACAGTATATTTTATTTATAAACATTTACACATTCAGGTTAAACAAATATATAATGTATTGCTTATTTATAATACTGTAGATCGCATTTACCTGTCATGTACGATGGTACTTACTGTTGTCATGGCCTGTTGGTGCTTTCAACAAATTTCACATAAATCCTTAATCAAGAGAGATTTACAGCTGCCTTCGTATACAGGTACAATTTTTGAGATTCAAAAATAACTAAAGATGATTACACTTGTGTAGCTCACTTCAACTTGCACGGAAAATACTAATGATGATACTACTTATAGGCCATTTAACGAAGGAAAAATAGGGGAAATAATTCGTGTAAAGGCGATTTTTGGCGTAGGGAATGGTGTCTGAAACAACATACTGAAAGTCCTGATGGATAGGGGTGGAGCTAACGGGTAGAGGGGGGTGTAAAGGTCCTTTTTTCAATGACTCATAAATGGTGGCTCATAGTAAAAACAATTCTTTTACTCAAGTAATCTACATAAAATTATCTACAAAAAAGTTCATGACACTTTTTCGCTAGGATCAATATTTAACGACATATTAAAAGACAAAAGTCAATTATGATCAATTCTCGCGTTTTAACGTCTTGTCTCAAACTGCTGAGGCACACGGCGCGTTTCTGTTTGTAAAATCGTCTTGCAAACCTTTCGATGCATTATTGTTAAAAGTACATTATTAAGTTATCTATACTAATATTATAAAGAGGAAAGATTTGATTGTTTGTTTGCATTTGATAGGCTCCGAAACTACTGGACCGATTTGAAAAATTCTTTCACCATTAGAATCCTACATTAAAATCGATGCCAAAATCGCTTTTACATGATTTATTTTCTCTATTTGGCAGTAGTTGGTTTCCGTTGATTGGACTATTAGTTATATTGTCAATCTGTACATGAACACAGAACAGAAAGATGAAATGACAATAAAGCACCAACTATTGAGCTAAGTGTCTTTGAGCAAGAAAATTATGCTTAAAACTTAACTCATCAACACGAAAAAAATCGTATTAATAAAATATTTATATAGCAAACAATGGACAAGTATAAATTATAATATTTATAATAAATAAATGGGACGAAATGTTGATACGAAAAATTGCACAAAAGAAAGTAAATTTGTCTACAGGACCCTACATTTACCTACATTTAGTTTTTATACTAGTTTATAAATACAGTAATATTAACACTACTACCTATCGAGTCCGGATACAACATTTTCACTTAGAGACAAACTATAAAAATTAGAATTTAAAATTACCTACAAGAAAATAACAACACCGATTCATTTACGCAAAAAGTTAACGTAAATAGTACCACAATTTTAAATTCAAAATAAATAAATGCAACTTCAAAAATATCAGGAATGTGTCAAATGATTAGTGAGCAATAAAATTTTCTTAGTATAACTTCCTTAAAGCTCTTTGATACCTGATCTAATTTGATTAAATACATAATTATTACATATGTACAAAGATATACAATTGGAATGTAATTTGGACTGCTTTATACTTCTAATTAGGTAGGATATACATGATTATGTATAAATTTAAAATAGCATTAACAGTATCAGTACTCTCTTAGAAATACAGTTAAAATTATGTATGTATAGCTTATCCATGAAATATGACTATCTACTTACACGCCATTTATTGATCAATTCATTTACACAATACTGCTGTTTACTACTGAGCTATAATATTGCAGAAAGGGTGTCTTATTTCGACATTGCCCAGTGTCAGATCTTGATTTCAACTAGACCGAAAATCAGTCCTCAATTGGTACAAATTAGTCGGCAAAAGAGATAATTGGTCCCCCCCCCCCCCGGTCAAATGAGTTATAATACTTTTTAGGGCATTGCCCAAAAAAACTGCACCACCTAGCAAAGATCTTATTTCACCCCGAATCAGTCCAACATTGATCGAATTCAGACATTAAGTATCACATTTTCTCTAACTCGGAAAGTAGTGTTATTTTGGTCTGATTATTGGGTGGAAAATGCTGCTTCCCTCCATAGGGAGGGAAAAACTCATACAAATTACTTCACACCTAAGGGCCGGAATAAACTTTAAAAATAGAACTGCTGTCAGCTGTGAAGAGTTTTATGTAAAAAAACTAATAAAAAAAATGCTGCGGCCATGTGAGTTTCTAAACAGCCAGTGTGAACTTAGCGCAAACTTCTTTGAGCGGAATAAGCCGCAACAATTACGCGGTGAGTTCCATATTTAAAATGTAACTTTTGATTTCACGAATTGTCTTTTGACAATTAATTTTAAATAGGTACTACTAATATTATTATACATTATCAATAAATAATTTAGATAAACAATTAGTTTTATTTTCCTCATTTTCGAAATTAAAAATAGAGTGTTTAACACGGGTAAAAGAATCAATTCGTACTCGGTTAACAATCTACTATTTTGAGATTTATTTTAAGTTGTTTTGTTAAAAAAATACAGTGGGGCTACGAGTCTAGAAATATAAAAGAAAAACTAGGTTCAATGGTTCCACTCTCTAAGTGGGACCATTAGTATTTAAAAATCCCGGTAGACCCATTAGTGGAACCAGGCAGTGGGACTACCGGGCCGTAACGAAAAATCCTTATAGCTCATTAACGGGAGGGGGACCAATAGTCTCCTTTGCCGACTAATTTGGACCAATTGAGGACTGATTTTTTGTCTAGTAGAAATCAAGATCGGACACTGGGCAGTGCCGAAATAAGGGACCCTACAGAAAGAATTGTACCAGGAAACATGCATTCACTCTCTTAAGATACAAAATTAGAACCACTTATAAAACAATTACAAAAAAATATGCAGTACTTTAATGCATAATGTACTATCTTAATGTTTTAATAAAAATAGAATAAACCATAAATAAAATTGAGATTACACACAAAAGAGATACTTTGTACTCGAAAATATAAGAATCTAAAATAGAAGAGCTGCAATTAGATTTCATAAGAAATATTAATAGAAGAGATTCAAAGATTACCTAAAAATATAATTCATTTAGTCATTCTTAGTGAGAAAAGCATATTAAAATACTACCATCACTGAGTTATTATGTCTATAAAATATGTATGGTTCACAGTAAACCATCAAAGCGATCTGAAGGTATACATAATTTCATGTCATTTACAACAATCCAATATAAAATTTTGAAATAAACAACATAACAGTTTCTGCTACTATTTCGGCTACTCACAACCAACGCAAAACATGCGTTCAATTTTGATTCCTTTGGCTCTTTACTATCAAGTCAAAACCGAAGAAAATATTCTTACGATTCGTCGATATTCCAACAGCAGATATCATCTTTATGCGGACATCATATCACCTTATTTAAACAAAATATACATAAAATAACAACAAGTTCCTTACATATAATTAATATTTAAATTATCTTAACATGGCCAGTGAAATATAATTTCAAATTGAGCTCTATGTTGTACATACACGGCAAAATATAGGTACTGAAATTACAAAATAGCGTTAGACACGCGTTTTGATAGTATGACCAAATTGGTCATCGTTATTTTTTTTATAATACATACGACGACTTTTAATTCGTAGTTTTTTTAAAATGTATCTGTGCAGTAACAAATCGAAGAAGTACAGTGAGCTAGCGGTAGGAAACTTCCCTGTTTCAAAAGTGGCACAGAAAGATACAAATTATCGATTTATAATCGGTACTAACTTGAGCGACTTGTAACTAATCTAAACATTGTCATTAGGGGCCCTATCTTACTATTTTGCGCAATCCTAGTGCCTGAAGCCACGAAATCAATAAACTAGAATTCTCACTGTATTAAATTATAAAAGACGTCCAAGTGATATACGATATACGAAAGACAACAGAAGTGGCGCGTTCAGGGGAAGGTGTTGGCACTAATAACACGACATGCGAGTGAGTGTGATGCTACAAAGCTTCATATTGGGTGACTTTGAAATAGTCGGCGAAAAGAAAGGATGAATCAGCCCTCTAAACTTAAAAACTTTTCCAAAGTAACATAGATCGAAATATGAAAAAAAAGGTCGTCACTCCACACAACTAGTGATCAGTTAGGTAGTTGATCGTCTCAGTATGAGAAGTCGAAAATTTCTTGTGAGAATTTTATATGTGTTTCTTGGGGAAAGTTGTTCAGTTTCATCAACGTCTCGCCAGCTAATTTAAAGTCACCCATATGTCGACAAACGGATAAAATATTACGGTTTTCTATTTTGTTCATTTATCCTGTTTTGGTAACAGAAGAAAGATATGCCATTATGTCAGAGCACATGGCCTTTTACGCTCCCAATAAGAGGTCTACGTACATCTTTTTGGTAGCCAGATATGTAATTTTGGGACATTGTGTCCCTGTGATTTCAGAGGCGGTCCCAGGAAGTGCCATTTGGGTCATGACCCACAAAACCGAAGACGTCAGTTGACAATTTGCGAAAGTTTTCAATAAATTCTAGTCTAGGACTAACCTGGACAAATTTCCACTGTTGCCCCATAATAATCTATGATAATAATTTTTTGTTGATATGACCCCTTAAAATCCTGGGCTGCGACCGCCTCTGGAAATAGTCCCTTTAGACGGTGTGGAAGAAGCGGCGCGGTAGGTGCGCTGGCTGCGCAGGTGGCGGTAGATGCCTGTGAGGCGCTGGGGGCGCTAGACGCGCGGGGGCCGCGGGCTAGGTGTGTAGGGGCGGCGCGCGGCGGGGGCGGTGGCGGGGCGGCGCCGCGCGTGATACTAACACTAGAGACGACGCCAGCGCCAGCCGCACCGGCGCGCGCGACCCGCCCGGTAGTCTGCACCGAACATACAACATACACAAAGTTTTAAACATTTATTTTATTTATTCAATTTTAGGAAGACCAACAGCTAGGAAACCACTTAAATACAAACATATGTAACAAAAAGCCAATTATTTATAGGTCCGATAAGTAACAATATAAAAAAGTTGCGGCATTAACGGGTTCTTAACACGATTTTTGAAATAAGTATCCGATATTTTGGCGCTGTTGCAAGCACCATGATCACTTCTGAGTTTCGAGTGAGTTCCGAGAGTATTCAGAAGAAACGAACAAGAAAGAGGGTAAACCGCTTTTTCTATTCTTAACACTACCCGCAGTTCTCCAGTTCTTCCGTGATCATGTTGCTTGCAACAGCGCCGAAATATCGGATACTCATATAAAACAAAAATCGTGGTACGAACCCGTTATGTTAAAAACTAGTCAAAATAACCGCGAGAATCATAAACAAGATACACATCACTAAAGTTAATATTTTCCACAAACTTGAAACGACACCCATCGCGTACACATATTCTACGAAATTGCGATAAAATAATGCGTGCGTGCGTGCATGCGCTTACCGTAGGGTTTACAGCATTGAACACTTTAACGAGCACTCGCTTAAATTTTCACAAATTTCAAGCAAAACAAAATTCATTGATTAGAATTGAAAATTCAATTTAACCCTCCACGTGTCTCAAGTATGGTATTACAGCTTCTCAAACAGACCTTTTTTGTATGAAAAACCCTGAGGAAAAATCGTGCCATATCCCTAGATAAACAGTATTTTCTTCTTATCGTGTAGGTGTGTCGCGAACTTGGCTTATCCTGGCCAGAGTTTTCAAACCGCACAATGGCTTCTGACTTGGTTTAATTGGTGCGCGACCTGCTAAAGCAGGCCGCAAGGCGGTTGTGCCCTTTTTGTAAGGTCAAAAAGGCGTTCATTCTTTTTTTTACGGTCGCCTTCTTGGATTTCAAAAACAGATGTCTTTTTCGAAATCAGCACCCCCGAAATCCTATCAAAAGACACCAATGTCGGTTCTTTCAAAAAATTGCACGTCCGTCATTTTGGATTTCAAAATAGATGTCATTTTCAAAACCTAGACAGTGTTGATGTGTATATTACGAACCAAAAGTAAATGAATAGTTTATAGTTACCTGACAAGCAGCGAGGTGACGGCGGCGCGCCCGTCGCCGGTGGGCTCGATGGCGACGGGCCGCAGCTCGGGCCGCCGCTCGCCGCGCGCCCCCCACCCCCCGCCCAGCACCACCGTCACCGCCGCGAACGGACGCTTCGCCATGTGCAGCATCTATACGTAACATACCACCACATACATACGTTGACGCTTATAATCCCTATCGGGGTAAGCAGAGCATCAGTGGATCTAAAACACTTGATGCCACGCGCCGTCTATTGTTTTCACAATAGACGGCGGTGTGTATAATTCATTCCCGAAATGCCCACGGGAACGAAGTCTCGGGCAGGAAGCTAGTAAACGATATAAGTGTCTTAAGTAACGTGAACCCAATTGAAACACGAGTGATGGTTTTACGAGGCTCCAGTTACATATAACTTAACGCAAGAATATCGTTCTACGTTTTTTATAATGCTATAGCCAACAAAATTTGCATTTATTTACACCAGCTTAAACACCATATTTTTAACTCTACTAGTCGTACATTTTTGACAGTATATAATTTCCTTTTTCCAATATATTTATCATCATATCAGCCTATTGCAGTCCACTGCTGAACATAGGCCTCCCCCAAGGTGCGCCACTGCACGATCCTCCGCTGTTTTCATCCAGCCACTACCCGCTATAATATTTATGATTCGTTAAAAAAATATCGTGGGTATTCAGAAAAATTGATAAAACGTACAGACGTTAGGTTAGACATTTGCACTACAAAAGCCGACGCTATTACGAGCGAAATAAAGGCGACGTCAAGGTCAACATGTATAGCCTGATGTGCTGCTGTGTATACAAGTGTCATATAATACTAACCTCAACGACATGTCTTCGTCTGGCGCGGCGTACGTCTGCGGCCTGCTTCGCCTTCCAAGCCACCACGCACGCCGCAAGGAATAAAAAGAAACAAGAGAAGAACACAGAGAAGAAGACGAATAGGTCGATATGTAGCTGGTCTTGTCTAAAGAATACTATGCCGAAACTAGCAGCGCCATCTTCCGAGGGCCGAGCGCGAATGATTATAAAGAACTTCGTGTGAGTCAACTCATGAATCGCATTCGGTAGCGTCAGCACCAAACGGTTGCGTAGATTCCTCACGCGCATCAATATGTGCCTTCTATCCACTGTCACGTACGTCGCCAAGTCTTTGGCAGTGTAGTCAGCGAGGGTATAGTCAATTTTATCGTGGTACCAGCCACGCCGAGAATTCTCTGGTATGTGGTCATTGAAGGATGGCACTTTTCGGAATGAGTCATGTTTGTAGGACGCCGTGTCTAGTTCGACGTTATGAGTCCCGGTGGATGAGTTAACTGAGACCACGAAGGAGCTGTCATTTGGGCTGAGATACAGGTCCACAGCGCCCTGAGTGACGTCTACTATGACGCGTATGTCTACGTTCATGTATCGCGGGTTCACTGCTACGAACACCGTTTGGCCAGGGTATAGTGGGCGAGGCTTGATCTTGCATTCATCTGAAAAAGGTTTTATTAAAAATTTTACTAAATATGAGGCGCGTGTTCAAGTTAAACTTTACGTAAACCAACTCGTTAACTTACAGAAATAAAAAGTCCGCTAAATTACGGAAACCAGCTCGTTTAGTTGCGGAAACTAGCCCGTAACATAAGAATAAATAATAACTTACGTAGAATGGAAACTCCTTTGACCGAGTCTCAAAAGCCGCCATTTATATACCTACTTCCCCCTTCGCCTCGCGACGCCCCGCTGTCGTCCAGCTGTATTGCTAGGGTTGTTTACTGTTAAATTATTGCTTACGCCTAAAGATGATATCGCTAAAATATAAGTTTTATCTTTACTTTAAAATTATTATTTTACTCAAATTTGTCTAAATATAAGATACTAGCTTTCTGCCCTGCAGTTTCACCCGCAGTGTGGCATCGAATTTGAATTATCTGTACATCCAAACGCACTACAATAACATGGTTTGGGCTTCATTGTAAATTTGCATTCGGAACAACAAACAAGCAAACGCGCGTGCGGCGACGCCGACGGTGACAGCCCGACTGAGTGGTATGCCTTAGTGATCCCCCAGACGGTAGGCTAATATCGTGACCTTAAGAGCGTCTGGAGCGGCAGTTTCCACTCTACGTAAGTTATTATTTATTCTTATGCCCGTAATTTGCGAAAGCAAGCCTGTTAAGTTGCGGAAACCAACGTGTTAAGTTACGGAAACTAGCCCGTAAATTTTTTGAAACCAATTCGTTAATATGAGGCAACTGTCCCGTCGTCGACGTTTGTCTTAAATCACTGCTTTATGTTACTACATAATGGTAAATCGTAATAACATGAATCACTTAATATTCAAAAGAAAACTCTGTTTGAAAGATTTGTTTAAACGCAATTTGTTTTACCATAATTTGAATTTTTTTTGTTCCTATATGGGCGGTAAAAGTCAAACTTTAAACAAAATAAAAAACTAAATTAATAAATCTTACCTATAGACTTGCCGTCGAAGCACAACTTGTTCTCAATATTGATAGTCTTATAGCACTGATGTCCATTGCGCGGGTCGCCCATATAGAGGTCTCTGCATTTGACGCATTGATATCGCCAGCACTCCTGCGCAGAGTTCTTACTGGAGCTGGATGTTTGGCACGATACGTCGCTTTCTGTGTTATTACCGCAGTTGCATTTCTCGCCCGTGACGGGATCGCAAGTGTCGCCGTGGCCGTGGCATTCGCAACTGAGAATGGAAATAGGAGAATGAGCCAGTTGAAAAAAAGTAGTTTTAAATGAATAAGGAATCAGCCCACTAAATTAAAGCACTTTTTCCTAGCAGTGGTACCCAAAGTCGTCTGGTAGGTGGGTACCTAACAAAAACTTTCATATTTTGTGACTTACCCCTTAGATTTTATAAAGGTAAGGATGCAAATATTTTTAAGTCATTATACTCGTAGCTAGCTTTAGCGACAACTTAGATTTTAGTCACTTTTACCTAAACCCAATGAGTTTGATACATCATACTTAGTTCGATATTTAGTTTCAATATAGGGGCCTACCCACCAGTGCGTCGCAGCCTTTGCTTTGGGAAATGCTACCCTAGGAAAAAAAAACGCTAGATAAATCGAGGTTCTGTTTTATAAAGTCACAGGTTTCATCAGGTCGGTTCTTTTAGACTGATGACGTAATCTCAACCAATAACGAGTCGCGAAAATCACTATAATCTTTTCGAAATTGGCTGTAACGTGAAATTGTAGCTTTGTTAATTACAAAAAAAACTACAGTAGCTTTCAGATTTAGAATAACCGATCTAACAAAATACTCACGGTCTACATGGATCTCTAAGTTCTTCCGATCCTCTGAAATATCCCTCGATACATCTCTCACACCGTGGGCCGTCCGTGTTGTTAGCACAACGCACGCAGCGCGCTTTTGCTGACGCTCCCGCTTCCCTGGTAAAAAAGAAGATAATATTACTAAATTTATATAAATCAAAAATGAAAGAAGTAGATGTCCCTGATGAAGGATGATAAGATACATCATCATTAACTTATAAAAATAATGTTCATGAAATCCCACTGCCAGGAAAGGCCTCTCCTGCCACATTGAGAGGAAATATGGAAATTGCCACGCATTCCTGACGGATTAGTGATCGCGACAACTAACAAAAAACAAAAATAAATCGTAAAAAAAACGTTTCAGCGACTATTAATAACTACCGCACCATCTATGTATTTTAATCTCATGAGCAGCTGTAGCAAATTAAACAACTAAACTTTAACAAAACAATCTGTAATTCGAGCCAAAATCAACTCGCTAAGAGGCCCTCCATTATGGACAAAATATTTTAACATTTTAGACCCCCCTCCACTTTGTCATTGTTTTTCCTATTTATTTAACGTATACTGACACATTCTACCTTACCCCTCCCTCCCTATCATTGCCGTAATATGGACAATCCAACACAACAAAATTAAAACATTTTCAATTCTTCAAACGGATTTCTCAAAGACGATAATGTTGAAAACTTTAAACCAACCTATAGTAATCCTCCAAATCAGCGCTGCTCATGTCTCTAGAAGTGGGAGATATGTCGCTGGGATCACTGGTACAGACGCTAGTGTGTCCGTGGCAGTGGACGGAGCAAGGAATACATTGCCCGTTGTCCGTCGGGTCGCCAACGAAGTTCGGCTTGCATTTCTCGCATTGGTTACCCTAAAATTAGAGATTAAAGTAAGATATAGGAAAACCGAAAGATAATTTTTGAGCTTTCGATGTCTAGATTCTTTTGAGTTTAGATTTAGATGTGGGTGAAAGAAGACTGATTAAAGAAATAGAAAGTGGGAATGTAGTTCAAATAGAATAGGGTACCCTCAGCGAACGTACTTTGACCAAATTAGTGACGTACAGAGAAAAGGCCGTGTTAGGAGACGAGCGTATATGAAACGAATCATGAATGTGGAGGAAGCTCAAATATAACTCGTTTCATCTGTTGCCCGTTTTAATGCTTATTTTTGCTTTAAGATTGTTACACTGTCCACTTTCAATGAACTAAGTATGTCAATAGTTAGCTTAAACTGTCCACTAACCCAAAAAATTTGGTTTTAAGATTTCGCATTCTAAAAACAAAATTTGGACGTTTGGACGCCGTTTGGATATACAAAATGTTTGTACTGAAAAATCAGTCCCCCTTGATTTTTGATGGAGAACAGCAATTTCATCTTTAAACACCTCATATCTACAGCCTATGTCACGAATAGAACAACGCCTGTATGCGAGCGAGAAGTTTGATGCCGTAAGCTTTACTGCTGCATTTCTACGTATTCTCGTATTCTCGGGAATAAAAGACCTATTTTGTTGGATAATGGTTTCATACTATCTGATAAAAATAATGGAGATAATTTATTAAATACTGTTACTTACCATGGTGTTGTTATAGCACTCGATACACTTGTCCAGCTTGTCGGGTCCCTCGCAGTGCGCGTGTCCATTGCATTGGCACTGTATGGTGCAGTTGGCCCCCACGTAGCCGAAGTCACAGCGACACACGTCCGGCAATACACATACTCCACGGACACAACCCTAAAGGGAATAAGTTTAATATAAAAATAATTAAACAAGCTTTTAAATTTAAAAGGCAAACTTAACTGTCGATATCGGCCTCAGCTGCTCTTGAGTTAATTTGAAAGCTTTTTAAGTTATTTACTTACGGCAGTTTTTTTTTCGTCGTAATAATCTTTTATAGTTTGCGCTCTTTCTGGGTTTAGATAGTTTAGTATTTCTATTTTGAATAATTTCCCTCTGCCATCCATGGTCCTACCGACCTTTCGGTCATCCGGGCCGGACCGAATCGCGAGAGATGCGCGCGCTACTTTCCCGGGGCTATTTCACGCGCACACTTATCCATTTTGTATAGTATATTATCTTTTTTTATGGTATACTAGCTTTCCGCCCGGGATTTCGTTCCAGTGGAAATTAGGGAATATTATATAGCATATTTTTTTATTTATTTATTAATGAAGGGTTCGCTCTTGACCACAATCTAGCCCAAGGGCAAAGATGCGGTCGAGGATGTAGCAAGCTCACCCAGAAGGAGCCTATTCACTCGAACTTTAAAGAGATTCGGGTTATATGAACTCGGAAATACAGACGCAGGCAGGGAATTCCATTCCCTAGCAGTGCGCAATACGAAAGATGATGAAAAGCGCTCAGTGCGAATCCGTGGGATATCAACAGATATGTGTTAATCCCGGGTGTCAGCTACCTCCATACCAAGTTTTATAAAAATTGTTCTAGCCGTTTGAGCGTGAAAGAGTAGCAAACATCGATACATCTATACATACAGACTTTCGCGTTAATAATATTTCTTTCAACATATTTGCTCATAAAGTGGGTCTTATGTCATTGTTTTAAGGTTCATAATGATATGTATTACCCAGCCCGTGAGTAATAAAAATAAAACACTAGTACGTAATGGTTTAATTTTTTCTTAATTTCAGCAAAGAGATCAGATCTTATTTTATATTTAAAATTAAGTGTAAATATTAAACTATTTGTAAATAAAAATATAATTCCACTAAATCATTTAAATTTAACAGAAAATTATCATTTATTTATGCTAAAACGTGAAAATATATAGTTAAGTATTTTTTTATTTTTTTGGTTGTATGGCATACTTGTCAATGTGCATCTAATTTTGCGATCGAAATAAAAAAAAATAATCGCGCCTCTTTTCAGAATTTTCAGATGTTTTTACTTGGTTTTCACAAACGGCATTTGTATTCACCAGATTATTATTATTGTCAGAAATACAACACAAAAAATGTCTTTTTCAAGTACAGAACAGGAAACCTACGGGGGTACACCACCAAAAATACTTTCCGAGGCGCAACATGCAAGTGATAGCTTGTTGCCGTCAATATCAAAGGAAAGTTTTTATTTCTTTCTTTCCTCGCAAATGTGTTGAAAAACGTCGTATGACACGCGTGCGCATTGGATATTACATTCTCGGCTCCATTGAGCCCTCGCCTTCGGCTCGGGCTCTAAACTCGCCTCTAATGTAATATCCAACTTAGCACACTTGTAGCATAATGTACTATTGTGTAATGTGATTGATGTAATATCTCACCTGTGCACAAACCGCAGCGCAGCCCCCGCCGGGCGCCCGCTTGTGTCCCGCGCCGCACTCGCACTCGTAACCGTGCAACCGGTCGCGGCACACCTATACACAATATCATAAGTGATGGATTTATCATTGGAAAGATCTTGATCATAATGATAGGACATAAAAAGCTCGTCTCACCATCAAACTGTTTAGTTTGGCGAGTAATTTGTAACTTATCTATAGTAATTCGGGCGTGGATCGGGGTTAAAACTGTTCAAGTTTTAAGCGATATAGACTTCATAAAAGCGCTTATTAGCTATAGAGTTTAGAGCAGAAAATCCAGTTGATTTAGATGTACTGTGGTTATTGAGGCCCCTGTGAAAGCAGACTACGATTTATCTAGACAAAATTAAAAGTATGATTTATGCATTTACAACGAATGGTATTAACCCAAACTGCATCTAAACAGAAAATCTTGGTTGTATGTACGGTCATACAAAATTTACTTTACGTTAATAGTAAATTAATAATCTAATTGGTTAAAAAAATAATAGATAATAAGGAAAACTTTCGATTTGATTTGAAATAAAAAATACAAGACTCACCTCTGAATCAGCTTTACATTGATGGTGTCCATTCTCGCACTCATTCTCCGGCGGACAGTGCGTATAGTGCCACGAGAAATTATTGTTTGTATCATTTGAACTGTTGTTTTGATGAGCACTCGCGTACACCGCGGCGCATGTTGTTCGAGTGGAGTAATCTAGTGGAGAATCAATGGAACCTTCCGCACAAACACCTTGACCGTTAGCGCCCTCTATCGCACACCAGCCGCAATGCGAATGATGGAGACACTCGAAACATTGCTCGAAGGTTCCGCAAGGCGCCGGGCACTTGTTCTTATCAGCCTTAGTCAAAACCAGACCACAAACGCCTCCGGCGCAGTAAACGGGTTGGTATGCTGGTGATATGCACTTCCCGAGATGAGTTGCCCAGTGACATTCAGAGAACCCGCCTTCCGCTCCGTCCGCACTCAGACAAGACTGGCAGTCTTCGTACAAATGGCAGCGTTTAGGACATTCCTCCTTCGGTCTCGGCCGCAAACTAGGTCGCCCTTGTTCCTCTATAGCGGCGCAGGTCCAGTTGAAGAGCTCTAAGGGCTCCTCTGACAGTGTTGTCCGTTGTTCTGTGGAAAAGGTCTATGGTACAATCCAGATCTACTTAATAATTCCCGAAGTCTATAATTACCACGGTTATTTGGAACATTATCTATTTATTTCGAAATGTAGGTATTTATGTACCTAGGATAATGTTCCTTAAATACTGTAACTACGATGACAAGTTACTAAAGAATGTTTGACCAGTTTTGAGGGCCTTATAAAACTAGAGCGTACCTATCTCGAGCTTCTTTAAATGCAGACTTAAAATTAGATAGCGAAACTTTAGGGAGTGAATTTCCCATAAACTTAAACAACTTTCCCATAGGAATCTACATGAAATTCTCAAAAAAAATATATGGGTGCGTGTACTTATGTACGCGCGTGAGAAGTTATACTTCTTTGAGCGGTTAAGCAGACAGCTTCATACTGTTAATTTTGTGTCACAGATGCACGCGCATCTTAAAATTTCACTCTCATCATTTTTTCATAACGCGCCTAGCTTCATACTGTTAATTTTGTGTCACAGATGCGCGCGCATCTTAAAATTTCACTCTCATCATTTTTTCATAACGCGCCTAAAGAAGTATAACTTCAAAAAAAATGGGTGCGTGTACTTATGTACGCGCGTGAGAAGTTATACTTCTTTGAGCGGTTAAGCAGACAGCTTCATACTGTTAATTTTGTGTCACAGATACGCGCGCATCTTAAAATTTCACTCTCATCATTTTTTCATAACGCGCCTTGCTTCATACTGTTAATTTTGTGTCACAGATGCGCGCGCATCTTAAAATTTCACTCTCATCATTTTTTCATAACGCGCCTAAAGAAGTATAACTTCAAAAATTTTATACTAAGGCTGAACAGACAAGTTGCACATTGTTGAATTTTTTTTTCATTTTTCGACCTATGTAACATGTTCCTCAGGAAAGTCGATCAGTTTACTGGGCTGATTTATTTCCTTGATTTTCGCTTACTAATTTAAAGTCACAAAATATAGGACAGATGTTTTAGCGGTCTCCTCACTTTCTCTTTTGACGGATCTGGTCCAAGTGCATTGGGGCGAGATACATTTCTCGCAGTCGGAAGCGGCGCAGCGCATTTCTTTACATTGGTCCGGATCGCTGATGTACGTCGTTCCAGCGTTACATTTCAGATTTGTACACGATTCGTCAGTAGGTACACATTCACCTGAAAAAAAAGGAATTTTTTGATATAATTTTTTAGGAAGTATAGTTTGCCACATGATATTCTTCTTGAAACATACTTTAAATGTTTGAAAAATACTAATAATGCCAGAATAGAAATACCAGAAAACGACCGATACTTCGTTTCTGTGGGAATCTAGAAGCCATATTCCTTGCCTATACAATCCATTAAGGGGAACCTTTTGGCACATTTGGTCTGGGCGTTGATGATTCAGTGAAAGAGTAATCCATATTCAAAATAAGCTGGATAATAACATTCTTGGCTTTCTAACATTGCGAATTCTATTTTTTTTACCAGCCCATATACGTCTCCACCGAGGGGCATGGGCCTCCCTTCGAAACACGAAGGGGATTTTTAGGCCTTTTAATCGGAAGGTTGCGGGTTCAAATCCTGGTGCGGCGCCATAATACTAAATTCGTCTTTTCGGATTTATGTACGGATTTCTAATTATCACTTGCTCAACGGTGAAGGAAAACATCGTGATTAAACCCGCCGTCCAAGAAAATTCATTTTCGAAAGACGAGCGGTCCACCAACCCGTATTAGGCCAGCGTGGCAAATTATAAAATGTACCAAATAAATAAACTAAATTCAGAATTGAAACAAACCTTCCCCGGCAGCACAAGACTCGCACCACCGACAGACAGGCCGGTCCTCCGGGTACGTGGGCCAAGCAGCCAGGCAAGTTGAACAAGTGGTGAAATTCTCACAACTCCTCCGAGAGACTAACTCCGCATCACACGCCGTTCCGGAGTTCGTCGACACCATGTCACTACCCTCACACCCAGGCTTATCCACGGCAAAACACTTGGTATAGTTCCCAGTACTGCAGAAACTGCAACCCATGTGACTCCGGCATTCCAACTTGCTCACGCTCCATAGGGAACATAGATCTTCTGGTAAAGATATGCGAGTGACTTGGCAATGAGCGCTGCCCGTCCAGCCGCCGATTATATAGATGTAACCTTCATTTTCGGCTTCTATGTCTATGGCCATCGCATGTGCTATCGTTGGAGGAGGGGTATGGCCGACTATACTCACTCCTGAAAAGAGAAACATTTGTCAAAAATCGAAAAAACTTAAAAAAATCAAGATCTATTTAGTAACTATACTAACCTTTAGCTAGCTTGACCCATTGATTGCAAGAGTAGAGATATGCCAATAGTGATTCAGATCTGAGATACGGATCAGTTTTCCCCCCAAAGACTATCATGTACTCGTTCGTAGTTACCGCAGAATGCAAGTATGTTGCTATTGGCTGATTGGTGAATTTGTTCAAATTTGGAAACGTTGGTAGTTCGCTCCATTTCTTTGTAGGGTAGTGGAACGAATATAACTTGTTTGAGAGAGTAGTTCCATTGTAAGCGTACTGTATGCCCCCGTAAATGTATAAGCTCTGTGAAGGTGCGTGGTAAACTGTGCTATGACCAATGATGCCTAAGGGCCGTGCACCGGTTGTCTGCAACTTGATCCATTTGTCATTATCAATGTCATACTCCCACACGTCAGACATAAAGCTTTGCTCTAAAGAAAATCCCCCGATCAGAACCAAGCTCTCATAATCTTGATACTTCTGTAAGGTTATTGTATGCCCAGCGAGAGGCGGAGGTCTCTCTTCTTTGTTGCTTATGTTACTCCATCTTTGGTCTTTTAAGCTGAACTGCCAAAAATCATCTAACGTTTTATTTTGACCACTTTTCTCTTGCAAACTCAGTCCGCCGTAAATGTAAATATTTTGCTTAGAGTGATAAATCTCCGCCGCGTGAAAGTACCGGCCTTCAGGCATCTTCGCGTCAGGCGTCGCTTCCACAGTCACTTGCATCCACGTGTTGTTCTTAGTATCGAAGAATCTGATATCGTTCAAGGGGCCATGCGATAAGGAGTAGCCGCCAAACATCCAAAGTCCCCTTCTATCCGCTACCAAGCTGTGACCAAATCTTGGTAAAGTTTTGCGTAAATGATCCAATCCGTCAGATAGGTACTCAGAATTGAAGAGCTCAGTGAATACAAGTTGAGTTTTGTCTAGTTTGACGGAGCAATCGTCTCCGCCGAAGCCTTCGTTGCAGAGGCACCGGCCGTAGCTGACGTCACAGACCCCCGCGTTGTTGGCCATGCTGCAGTTATTCCGGCAGATTTCTACGTCACACTCCGGCCCCCCGTACCCCTCGCGACACACGCAATGCCGGTGCTTGTCACACACTCGCGGCCATTGACAGTAGTCATCACAAGCCAGAACTTTATACACCCCCTCGAAACCCTGCTCCGGGTGACCCTGTTTATAGTGCACCGTCAAGTTTCCACTCTTGGCTTCGACTACCCCCGAAGCACCATTACAAAACACACCCAGTAACTGACTCTGTTGGTTGTTACTAACATCCGGTACCCCACCGAGGCCGTCATATACATATACTGCGTTTTCGTCACAGGGCACATCGAAATGGACAGAGTTAATCGAGAACTGAATAGTAGCGTCTTTTATGTCCTCGGCCGAGATGATCCACAAACATTCTCTCGAGGGACCGATCGCGTTGATGTTAGGGTCGATCATGTAGGACCCTATGCCCTCCGTTTCGCTGGCATTGAGCATCCCCCGCGGTTCGCACTGATAGTAGCACCGCCCGCCGTGCCTGGGGTCGCCGTAGAACTTGGGTTTGCACCGCTCGCAGTTCTGCCCCTGCGTGTTGTCCTTGCAGAGGCACTCGCCGGTGCTGACGTCACAGACGCCGCGCGCCTCGTCCCCGTGGTCGTTGCAGTCGCAGCGCCGGCAGCCCTGGCCCGCGGTCGCGTTGCCGTGGCTGCCCGGCTTGCACCACTCGCAGAACTCGCCCTCGGTCCAGTCCTGGCACTCGTCGCAGCGGCCCACGCCCGTGCGGCACGTGGAGTGGTTGTGGCAGCCGCAGTTGATGGAGCAGTCGGTGCCGGTCCAGCCGAGGTCGCAGTGGCACTTGTACTGCGGCGCGCCCGAGCAGTAGCCGTGGATGCAGTTGTTGTAGCAGGTGCGGATGCAGCTCTTCTTGCCGTCGCCGATGTACCCCTGCCGGCAGCGGCACGTGTAGGAGCCGTGCGTGTTGTTGCAGACGGCGTGCTCGTGGCAGTCGTGCAGGCCGAGCCCGCACTCGTCCACGTCGGGGCACTGCGCGTACGCCCAGCCCGCGCCGCCCGCCGACACGTTCAGCAGCGCCGCGCACGACACGTGCGAGCGCGTGAAGTCGCCCGCCGCGCACGCGCCGTGGATCGGGTTCTCGTACGAGTGGCACCAGCCGCAGCCCATGCTGCGCAGGCAGGTGGCGCACTGCGTGTGCGCCTGACACGACTTGCACTGGCCGGTCTTGCGCGCGGCGTCGTCGGCGGGCGAGGAGGCGCGGTCGAGCCACTCGCGGCACAGCCCGAACTGGTACTCGCTGGTGTAGACGCTGAAGGAGAAGCACTGCCGGGTGGCCTCGCACCAGACGCAGCGGCCGCGCTCGTCGAGGCAGTGCTCGCAGTCGAGGCGGGCGCGGCAGGGCACGGGGCAGTCGGCGGGCGCGGCCACGGCCCCGGCGGCCCGGCCCCGGCGTGCGCACCGCGCCTCGTCGGCCCACCACTCGCAGTGGTCGCCGGCCACGCAGCGCTCGCAGCTGATGTAGTTGGAGCAGTTGGGGCAGGCGGCGGGCTGCAGCGTGAGGTAGCGCCACTCCCCCCCCACCGCACAGGCGGCCCGCTCCTCCCCCGCGCGGCCCTCGCAGCGCCCCGTCAGCTCGCACCAGCCGCACGCCGCGTCCGACAGACACACCAGGCAGTTGTCGTACTTGGAGCACTCGCCGTCAGAGTACGGCTCCAGGAACTCGAAAGTGAATACCTGAAAAGTTCTTCTCAATTAGTACTTAATCCAACTGCATTTTGAAAAGATGACCGACATATGCTCGGTTGCAGAAAGGTCATAATAGTTAAAGCTTTAACTTATGTGATGCCGTCCTTGTTTACGGCAGCAAGACGAGAAGTGGCAGTGTCACTGAGTTGCAAAAAAATCATCGTCCTTGTTCACATCAACAAGATGAGGAAAATGACGGTATGACATTTAAAGTACCATAAACTTTAATGGCCGTTCCTGCAACTGAGTGGATTATTTGGATTACATTTTATTGTTTCGTATTGTTAAAATATTTGCGATAAGTTTAAATAAAGAGACCACCTTACCTTGGCACTCTCCAGAGATTTATTGTGTAGAAGTTCCATTTTAGCGTGATGATGTGAAGGATAGAGGCCAGTGTGCAGAGAATCATTGGCGTGCATGTCGACGGAGAGCCGGCCGGGAAATAGCGCCGGCCAGTCCACTAAGTTACAGGCTGACGGTTGGGCCGACAAGTTAGCTACCAAGTCTTTGGTGTCTCCTAAACTTAGTGATATGTTTGAGTATCCCGCGCAGACGTGAAGTGTTTCCCCTGTCCCATTCCAGTATTGCGGGATATGTAGCCAGCCTCTTAACCTTGCTTCGCTGGGTCCGCTGAAGATATGGTTGCTTCCACCACCGGTTCCCCAATCGACTGTGGTAGCATTGACTATCGACACCCCGTCTGGGTGATTCCAGTCAGCGGGTTGTTGGTATCGGAGGAATGTCAGCCCAGGTCGTTTGTCGAGTATTTTACACTCCTCTGGCGTCGTTACTTCTGTTCCTGTGGCGCCCCACCAGCCTGGATTCTCAGAAGGTGTGTCTTCTCCACAAACTCCGTAATTATCTGAAATGTTTACAATTGTTTAGCGCTGAAACAACACACAAAAAACTAGTGAATTACTAAGACGCTGTTTATACACAAGCGTTGTGGTGCAGCGACGCAGAGATCGAAGCAACGTAAAATGAATCGTATTAGCTAGGGAGCAAAGGTTTTTTACCGAAAATAGAAGCATGAATAGACGTCCGTCGTCTGAACGCCGAGCGACAAACGAAAAAAACCTTTGTTTCGTAGCTGTTAAGATTCATTTTACGTTGCTTTGTTCCCCGCATCGCCACGCCATGTCGTTTGTGTATAAACAGCGCCTAATACTGCGTCCAAGTCGCGAAAGCGAATTTTACGTCTCGTAAAGGTGATTAATTTAATCACAGTCGTTGATATATTTCTATCTCGCTCGCACATGAACTTTGTAGTTCAAGCAAGGACACTCCATAATGATTTAGAACTGATGAACTAGATAATTATGTCAGCAATTAAAATGAAGTCATGCAATGTCACAGACACCAAGTCTATGAAGCGCAAAAAAAGGAAAAACCCCTCTTAAAATCTAAAATTATCTAATTTAGTAAGTAGGTATGTGTGGCAGCACATCAGGCTAAACATGTTGACCTTGACATCGTCCTTATCTCGCTCGTAATAGCGCTGGCTTTCCTAGTGCAAATGGGTAGCCTGACGTGCTGCTGACTGTACAATCCAGAATAAAGGCTACTTAAAACATTGACAGAACCTTACCGTCCTTATGATGACAGCGAGCGTTCTGAACACACCAGCTGCACTGATAGAGGCCCAGCTTGGTGCTAACTGACGGCAGCGCAGATCTAGTGTCATTCTCTTTGAGGGGAGGGCCATGTATCAGGCAAGAGTGGCAATCGCCAAGCCCCGGGCAAATGCCGCCGCAGCGAATCGACTGCAAGTTCGTTGTACAGTTCGATCCGATTGTTCTCCCGTAGCATATCTGCCGATTGGACACGTATACTCGTTTACTATAAATGTTATTTATAAATTATCTATAGGTGTCTACACAGGGATTTAGGTAAATCTCTTTCAACCTCTCGGGTGGTTGATCAGTCCATGAAACTGAACAACTTCCCCAAGGAACACACAGGTCAAAATACGAAAAAAAAAATTTTGATCTCCCATTCAAAATGCGCTATATGCTGATGAAGTTTGTGCCCTATATTTTGTTAACAATCTTAATCAATATAATTTTATTCAAAGACATCTTTAACAAATTCATATTTTAAATATGCACTTAAAGATTGTTTAAAATTTTTATATGTAGATATTTAAACAAATAGACTGTTTAGTTTTAATTAATGATAAAACACTATTAAAGATAGACAATAATATGGTTATTGCCGCCAGTTATTTACTTACAAACAAATAAATTACATACCGAGGTTATTGTAATTAACATAAAATAAGTGATAAATTAATAGGCGATTTACATTCAATTTATATCAATCGGAATCAATTGGTGCAAAAGCCATTTACGATAACTTTTTTCCCACGATTCCTAAATCCCATATCTACATGTACATATCTACATGTACTTGATTTATGCAGAAACAATGTATTAAAATGTGGACTTTGCCTAAACCAATGGGACAAAAGCGTGAAGTTATGTATGTTTGTAATCTATTAAAGATTTTGGGTCAAATTTCAACGATAATCATGCCTCCTTAGGCGTTGTTTATCACAATCGACGTGTCACGCGACGTGGCGATCAAAGCAACGTAAAATGAATCTTAATAGCTACGAAGCAAAGTTTTTTTGCCGCAAAAAAGAAGCCCGAAGAGACATCCGCCGCCTGAAGACAGAGCGACGGACGAAAAAAAGCCTTTGCTCCGCAGCTATTACCATTCATTTCACATTACTTTGATCACCGCGTTGCCGCGCCACGTCGCTAGTTTATAAACGGCACCTAAGACAGCTCTGCTGAACTAGTATACGCAATGAGAATTCTCTCATGAGAGTGTAGACTTCCGAATCTACACAAGGAAATTATACCCTATTTAGATTCGGAGAAGTTTTCATTTCTCTTGCGTTTTGATTTGGACATGTGTCCTTTTAGCAATTCAAGATCATGTGTCAACGTCAGTTTAATGCAAAAGAAAAGCAACCTTCCACCCATATCTTAAGGTTTTATCTACCTTGGCAATCAACTTACATGAGAGTTAAGTGTCATTGCTTATGCTAGGCCAGCTGGGCACTTCTGTAGATAAACTTACATCGTCAGCGGAGCACCAGCCACACTCTGGGTCAGCGAGGCACTCCGGCTGCGAGCGGTGGCGCGGGCACGCCGCCTCGGGGTCGCTGTTGGTGATGCCAGCCTGCCAGCTCGGCACCACATACGCTAGGAGATCACCTGTAACAAACAATTTTAACCTAATGAGAAAAGGGGATTTTTAAGATATTGATTTTATATTTTTATTTTATAATTTAAGGTCTAAGGATCAAAAAACAATAATAAACTGCTTTTTTTACCTGAAATAAAGAGATTTATAATTATTATTGTAAAAACACAGTCATAAGGGTGCATAGCGGTCCTCCAAACTAAATAAGCAATGAAATGGCAAGTCTATCAATAAAAGGGATTTCTTCTGACCTAACTAGCCCGAAAAATACTAGAATCCACACAAATATACGTCGAATACCATTGTTATCCCAATATAAACACTACGGCACAAACAGTGTACAGTGCGCGTATCACCTGTGCTAATTTACGTTGTTTTGATGGCTACAATAACCCCTCACGCTTGTTTATTGATATATCTATTAAGATAGTTTCTTATGCTATACCAAATTGACGATATGGTTTTCTGTATTATATTATCAATTTCATTTTACGTAAGTATACAGACTTTAGGTAAACCACTTTCAACCTCTCGGATGGTAAATCAGTCCATAAAACTGAACAACTTTCCCAAGGAACAAAGGTCGAAGTATGAAAAAAAAATTTTGACTTCCCATACAAAATGCGCTATCAGCTGACGCAGTTTGTATGGGAACTAAAAAAAAATTGTATTCCGACCTTTGTTCCTTGGGAAAGTTGTTCAGTTTCATGGACTGATTTACCACCCGAGAGGTTGAAATTGATTTACCTAAAGCCCTGTATATGCGAAAGAAACGCTGTCTATCTGTCGTCTGTTACGCTTTCACGCCTAAACCGATTTGGATGGGTACAGATTTTTTTTTATTAAACTTTGGGAAAGGAACATAGGCTACATTCTATCCCACAGCTAATCACGATATAACCTGTAGTCCACGCGGGCGGAAAGCTAGTAATTTTATAAAGCTGTTATGGTAAGTTTGGATGTAGTCATGACTTTTTGAAAAAAAATTACCAACTCTACAAATAAAATAAAAATTTAATTACCTAGTAAGCTTAGCGGCGGTTACAAAGCACTGAAAAAAACAGAACAGAAGAAAAAATTATACCATTGACATTCCCATGATATCCACCAGCTATAAGCAGAGTGGAGGGTGGTCTCAAGGAGGCCGCGTGCGCAAAGACGCCTTGCTTCTTAGGGTATATCTTCCGAGTCTTGCCGAGCACGTCCAGCGGGATCCACGAGTGACAGCCCAGGTGGTAGATGTACATCTGACCGTCATAGCAGATCTCTTCTCGGTTGTGACGGTGAGAATATCCACCGAATATTATCAGGTAGTTTCCTAAAAAATGTGGTACATTTCAACATCGTTGGCATATGTATGTACCCCTTATATACATATTTGGCTAGCTTTTTTAATATTTGAACTAATGATGTATCAAGTTTTATTTGAACTAAACATATTTCGATTTTCCCGATTACTTAGCTCAAATACAAAATAAATAAGCAACATTCAAATCAGTGTAAAAACTTATATACAATGTGCGAATAGATTTGTGAATTGAAATTGTGGTTTTAGACTCTGCATTAAAAATTGAGCGGAACCCCGTCGCGTGCAAAAAACTTCTGAAGATATCCAAAACAATAGTTTATAATTAATTTATGTATTAATGCTTTTCCCACGCGAGATGGGATTTGGCTGAAGACTTAGATTTTTATAGCTTTTAATGAGAATACATGGGTAATGGGCATTCATTAACATCTTCTTAATTATTAGCATTCATTGATTCATGACAAGATAAGGCATCTTATTATTACAAGACATGGTATGTCATGTCACGTGTAATTTACCAATGATTGTAGATGTGTGGAAAGCGCGCTCGCGCGGAACATAAGTGTCGCGTAGGTGAGCTCTCGGGTAATGAATCTCACTCCAATGTCTATAGTCAATGTCGAATGCAAACATCCGGTCCGAGAGCTTCGAAAACCTGCAAATCAAGTTAGCTACGTTATAGAGCACTACAAGGAAAAATATTCAAGGGTAAATTAAATGATGATCTAGATATAAACATCATTGTGTCATGCAATTCTTTTTTCTCTCGTTATCCTTTATGTTAAATCCCTTTTTTTTATTCGAGCGAGAAATTAGTTACCAAGGCTAAATTATTACTCTTTTTGAGAATCCAGTTTACAAAAATAAACCAGTAAAAATTAAATTAAATATCAAGTACCTATCTTATTTTAATATAGATTTCTAACAAATATCACTCGCAGTTACCTACGTCATAAATGAGAAACAAGTTGTCGGCATAATGATTAAGAACGACTTTGAATTTAATATTTCAATGTACCTAAATTTCTGATTGTGCTAAAAACGTTAATACTACAAATAGGTGGATATATAATCTGTAAATTACCGTGCAACACTGGCGACAACCCCGCCGTATACGAGTATAGAGTTCGAGTGTGGGTGGTAGACGGCAGTGTGCGCCACAACTCGCACGTCCAGTTCTTTACCACCCCGGACCATCACGCGCTCCCAAGACTCCGTGCTCACATCGCTTAGTCTGATCTTGTACATACTGTAAACAAAGCAAACATTCTATATTGATGCCTAATAATAAATTCTTTCATAATGATTATTCATCGCATTACCTAGACGAAAACTCCCCGTCAACAGTACTTCCACCGAATAAATACAATTCATCTCTAACTGCCGTCAGCGTGTGCCGCGTCAGCCCCGGAGGTGTCAGCGTCGAGTTCACAGCTCTCAACGTCCAAACATTTGTTACCGCATCATAAAACCACAACTCTGAAGATAAACTCCCATCAGACAACTTCCCCCCATATAGGACAAACCCAGTCCCATGAGCACAAGCCGAATGACCATACCTAGGCTCTGGCTTCGACAAATTAGAGCTCATCTCTGCACTTATCATTTCAGGCCTATCAGTAAAGTGTAAATAGCTTTCTGAATATGGCGTTGGCACATGCGTATACATGAGCGGTAAAGTCGTCCTATCT
Source organism: Aproaerema taeniolella (assembly GCA_949987775.1). Classification (NCBI taxonomy): domain Eukaryota; kingdom Metazoa; phylum Arthropoda; class Insecta; order Lepidoptera; family Gelechiidae; genus Aproaerema; species Aproaerema taeniolella. The sequence goes on from OX465246.1 coordinate 12,468,304, forward strand.
TGGTGCGAAAATGAATTCAAAAGTAAATTAAATAAAGAACTCCTATTTCCTATTTGCCAGTCTCCATTGTCATTGCCCTGTAACAATGATAAAAACTCAGTATAATGGGAAAGAATTGTGATTAACCTTGTGATGGAAACATTGAACTAGCAAAGAGAGCATAAAAACACTACTACCTCCTTCAATTATCTCAAGTCCTTGATTTCTGTGCACTCTGTGGTTACAATGCTTTGTAGCAAGTGATTATCTCATGAATCTCAAATTGGGTTAAGGTTTGCTAATAGATAATGGATTTAACATTGTCAATATCACAAGATTCAAAAATACTAATGTATACCTTTGTAAAGAGAGTCAAAACATTCTTATCAACCTCCTCAGTTGTAGGATATCTTCGTAAAACTTTTCCATTTTCATCATACCATTGACTAGTAGAAAACCTGTGTAAACAAAATTAATATTCAATAAGCATAACAAATTAAAAACTCATTTGGAGTGATGAACAATCAGATTATTTTCTGATGATAATTTAAAATACACACATACAAACATGCCCTTTTGGGGTAGGCAAGAGCAATAAGAAGTAGCAAAAATTTCGAGTCCATCGTTAATAAATATTTAAAAGTGATTTTGGATAACTTGGATAACTTCTTTAAATTCATTTTAGTTATCTTAAGACCATTAGGAGAACCATTTTAAAAGAAAAATATTTTAGATTATAATTATAATTATGTGTAATTATTATGTAAATGCTTAATTTTTTGCATATTGTAATTCCAATCTTCTGGCCATTAAATTTTATTTTTACTTGCATAAACTTAATTACACAAAATACTTGTTTCCCTAAATAATTTGTGATGGTCTACAGTTTTACTTACCTATAAATTTCCAATAATCCTAAAACTTTATTCAGATCATATCCTCCGAATATGTATAGAGAGTCAGTGTGGTTTACATATACAGCAGTGTGTGCAGCTCTACGAGTCATTCCACTTTCCGTGTGAGACAGCCAATGCCAGCTGTTGCCTTCTTTGTCAGTTTTTTTCAGCGAACAGGACTCTCCAGAATACCTAAAAAAATTACTTAATGTCATACTGTCTCCAGGATTTTTAACCCCAGCCAAAAAAGAGGGGTATTATAAATTTGAAGTGTGTATTTATCTGTGTATGTGTATTTATGGTAGCTCCCAAATGAATGGACCAATTTTATTGCAGTTTTTTTTGTTTGAAAACTGACATAATCAAGACAGTTCTTAGGTATATTTGATCAATATTGGTTCAGCCGTTTAAGATTTATAAATGATTAATGTTGGAGGTGATACAAGATTTTTAATTTTAGAGTTATTAAAAAATATTATTAAATGTTGCTGTTTTTATATTCATCTAAAAGTCAAGAAACCATGACATTCATTATTAAAATCATTTCTTGTTATGGTAATTTAAGTTTGGTTTAATGATTTTAAATGAAAATGAGATGTAAATTTATGCAAAAGGTTTAGTTGAAAAATAAAATAGTTACCCTTTTTTGCATATACATCTGTCTCCTTTGCAGTGGCCATTGCCCGAGCAGCCATTAGGACAAAGTTCAACGCTGCAGTCTTGCCCACCCCAGTTGCCAACACAAAAGCATTTGTTGGACAAACACATTCCCCGCCCTGTGCAATTGTTTGGGCAATTATGGATCGCATAACTAGCACGGAATCCATCCAACACATAATTTGTATCACTATACAGTAATATTAGCATCTGTAAAATTAAAAATTCAAATAAATATAACTTTAAATAGGTATGTGATACGATTTAAATTCATTAGGAAAAGTAAGACTTTTGTACATTCAGACATTTCTCACAAAAACTTACAAATCCACTTGTAGCTGTGACATTTTGGGGTTCAGTTTTGCCACTGAAACTACCCAACAGCGGAGCATCGAAGGAATCTCCGTCATAGACAAAAACATAATCGTAGGAACATTCTGTACCCATGCGAATAAAGCTTAGAGTTATGTATTGGCTTTTGTTGGCAGCCTTGATGAGCCATTCGCAATGAGAGTCCTGGAAATAAACAGATTGTTAGAGGAAGTGCTTTTCCTGGAATAGGCAGTGTTGATAATGTGACTGTGTCTGGTAAAAGGGACCACTTTGAGGGTAGTCGTTAAAGGTGAAAATGTAATGTAATAAGCTATGTTAATCGCTCTTATTGACTACCCTCCAAGTGGTCCCTTTTACTAGACACAGTCACATATAATGACTGACTTGTGTATAGTTGGAGTTGCTGGGGCCATCAGTGATGATACCACTGAGGTCGGTGAACACTCGACGCGACTTGTCGCACGGCGCTGTGGACGCGGCGCACAGCACGGCCAGACAAGTCCAACTGAGGACCACTAAACCTGCACCTTTCTCCCGAATACGTGGGTAAATCATGCCTCTTCCAATATGCCACAAGACATAAGTTGAATAACAAAGCCATATAATCGTGAATTCGTAACTAATATCACTAAAATCTAAAATAAACAACACTCATTTGAGTTAATAGATGACATCTACTTCAAGGCTAACCACTTTATATGGTTAATGCCACAATGACTTGGAAAACACATGCACTGATTTTATAGATTTATTGCTGATGTGTTGTAATTTCACCAAATCGACGATTTTAATGCATAGAAGAAATTTCTAGCGATTTATTCTTACAAACAAACAATTTACGAATCCATCACAGAGGTATATTTTGACAACTTTGACATTTCAGGAAACGACTGACGTAATAGTGATGCTCTCTGCGCGTTAATAATAAGTATCGACACTGTTTTTATCTTTTTGAGCCATTCATAGAAAAAATCAATGTAAAATATTAGTTAACTGTAAAGTCAAACTTATTTCCTGTAATGCTAACCCCGTTGGCTTATACAATGTCTATATGTCAAGAAATTGTAGAATAAGTAGATCAACAGTCATGATTTCGATATCGAGCGAGTTCCCTTTTGAAATCCTTAGCAATTTTTTTTTTAAATAAGATGGGCACCAAGTATTCTTATTTTTCGGCCAAGTCACTAAAGCGCACACACAATCTCGATCGCTCTTCTCAGCCTGCGCGCTCGCTTGTGTAGCCTGTCGGGGTAGGCAGAGCCAGCCGTAAAACCACTTGACGCTAAAGTTTACAATCAAGCTGGTTTTTTTGTTGTTTAAGTACATATCTACACTAATTACTGAAATAGTGTTATTGCCTGAACAGTTTTTTCTTTTTTCGTGAGCTAAAAGATAAGAGACTCAGAGCTGAGAGGGTGCGTAAATTCAACTCCATTCAAGTTCATCATATCTATCAACAAGCCTAACCTCGCCTAAGACAATCAAATCTCACGCCGCCCCTCCGAACCAAACTCCTAACTGCTATTTATAATTGAACTGGCTAGGCTACAGTATTATTTAAGTTTTTTTTCGCTGTATAAATCTACATTATAATGTGAGAAATCAGGCATTTACCGCTTAAAGCAAGTTAAAGTTAGAAAGCTTTAGATAGATAAATATACAGCCTGTTCCTATTGATTTAATCAATGAGACCACGTATATGAATCAAATAGCATATACATTATTTTTCAATTGTTATTATGAATATCTTTTTTTCATACAAAATAATTCGGTAAAAATATGAATTTCCTATAAAACATAATGACAACGTCGCGTTATCGTATTCTAAATTATGAAGGACTCGGACTCGTTTTATGGGAGAAAGATTTTTAAATATTTTAATTTTGGTTGATGATTTCTCCGAAAATACCTTCCTTGGACTTCTTAAATTATTTTTATTCATAGAATATCACCTTAGAGTTATGAGATATCAAAAGGAAACTAGTATAGAGATCGATATAAATATAACGCAAACTACACAATTAGAATTTTTAGTTTCAGAATTTAGGTATAAAACAAAAATATAAACTATAATCTGTTAAGGTATAGTACCTATACACTTTTACAAGAAGCATCGGCAATATTCAATTTGCGCAGATTTGTGTTATGTACCTATTATATGAACACCTACTTACCACTCTTCAAAAGACGCGACCCTTTTAGATACAGACAGATCTCTTTGACTAGACGACGGAGTCGAAGTAATAGGGTTATTCTAATACCCTTTGGTTTAGGAGCCCTAAAAATAGCTAAAATAAAAAAAGGCGCGAAATTACTACCAACAAAGTTGTAGCTGCACAGAAGCTGAGATGAGGGTAGTATCGATCGCGCTCTATGCTGACTCGGCACTCCAGCCGCCGGGTCACCAGGCACGATCATATCTACGCAGAGTACTCTACAATGGCTGGCTTTTAATACGAACAGGTGAAATTCTTGTTTTTTGCTCTGCCTACGTACTTTATATATATAAAGCAGCAATACTTAAGTTTTGTGAAACTTCTTGGTAAATAAGTAACTGGTGGTTCTTGGTAACTGTAATAACCAAAGAGTTAAGTATTCTTTTATAAGTATTGTTTTATCAACTTATAAAAGATAAATCTGCTTGGAAGTGTAACCTTTGTTTGCGAAAACCAAATTCCCCTGATAACATCACACGCCGTAATTATAGAACTATTGTCTCAACGGCAAATTCCTTTGAGGCTTTGTCAAGTTTACTTATTGACGACGAGAATAATGACAACGATGATAGCTTTTTGACGAGCTTAGGTGATACTCCATGTAATAGAAGCTGTCCAGAAAAAACTAATATCTATGCGAAATGTGAGGAACTAGAAAAAGTTATATTAGATTTGCAGGATAGATTAGCCTCAGCCGAGCAAGAAATTATAAACCAGATAACAGAAAATGAGACCCTTAAAGAAGAAATAAAACGCTATAAAACGAAAGTCTGTCAATTAACTGTCATAAGTCGAACCACACCATCAAAAAATATGAGCAAGCAAACACGCGACATAATGAGTAAACAAAGATCTAACCAAAGTGTTATCAACCTAGAAAATACAGCTCAAAGTAACAATATAGTTACCACCCGGTCCAATCACACTCGAACACGCTCGAGGCCAAAATACATAAGTACTCCGAATACAACACCGATCGTAAATATGTCAAGAAATAGTTCCACATCCCCTGTCCTAAAAGAATCTTCGCCAAAAAAGCCCACCATCTACATTTTCGGCGACCAAAATGCTCGCGGATTATCAACCAGACTGATACGTAAAAGATATGGCAAACAAAATGACTTTTATAAAGTGTCGTCATCGATTAAGCCGTACGCGCAAAGTGAACACATTTTCAATGAACTGAATAGTTTAAAACACCAGATCACAAAAGATGACATAATAATACTGTCTGTTGGTTGTAATGATAGGGACCCGTACGCTTTATTTACTAACCTATGTAACGTTTTGTATACTTTCTCTGATCGTAATATATTGTTATTGAATGTTCATTTTTATAGATTTTTGAACTCATATGTTTTTAAGGATGAAATGAATAAGTTTGTAAACAACTACAAAAACTGCAAATTAATTAATGTTCTATGGAATAACCGTTCAACTGGCCGTTTGTCATCTACCCTCAATTCTCTCGTTTCAAGGATTGATAGTGAAATTGATTATTTAACTGACTTCAATAAGTTTTTTCGATAATGTAAAAAAGAAAACATGTTTTTTAAGTACTAAACTATCAAAATGTGTAAATAATAAATCTGTACGAAAAAACAATACCTTGCAGTCGGGGCTTGGGGTGGATGATAAACTAATAATTTTTAACCAAAATATAGCTGGTATTTGTAATAAAATTGATTTACTGGAAATAACACTTCAGGAGCTTCAGGACTCGGGAAAGGAGGTTGATATAGTATGTCTTAGTGAAACATTTGTTAAACAAGGTGCAGAATCAAATATAAATCTAAATGGGTATAAATTAGCTTCGTCTTACTGCCGAAAAAAAAGTAGGGGCGGGGTTGCTATCTTAATAAAACAAAATTTTGATTATAAAAAGTTAGATTTTCTTACAGAACTTGCAAACAATTTCTATTTCGAGTGTTGTGGAGTTGAAATTGTTGGTATTGGTGTGATTATTATAAACATATATAGAGTACCTAAGCGTATTAAGTCACACTTTAAAATATTTTTGTTTAAACTAGAAACATTATTAGAAAAGTTAACTTTCAGGTTCAAGAATAAAAAAATAGTTTTATGTGGTGACTGGAACATTGATTTATTGAAACAAGATAATTGTTCCAGTGAATTAAAGTGTATCTTGTTTAACCACAATTTTGAACCCCATATTTTAACACCTACGAGAAAAAAGGCGTGTATTGACCAAATTGCTAGCAATGTAAAGCATGCCAAGTCAGAGGTAATGAATTTGGGTCTTTCTGACCATGAAACAGCACAAATATTGACTTTTACCGTAGTCAAGAAGAAAGCCTTTAGCTGCTGGTTTGAATACAAAAGGGACTATTGTGCCCAGAACAAAACCAAATTTATTGAATCTGTATCAGCTCTTTCTTTCTCCGAGGTGTTAGGTTGCGACAGTACTGTTGAAGCTTTTGATGGTTTCTATGGTTTGTTGTGTTTATTTTATAACTTATGTTTCCCGATAGTTAAGGTCAAGGTAACAAATCGAGCCCATAAGTTAAGCTGGATAACTAAGGGTTTAAAAAAATCAAGTCGAACTAAACGTTGCTTATATTTAAAATATCGAAAGTTTAATTCAAATAAACGTTCAAATAAAATGATATTTAAAAACTATGACAAAATTTTCAAAACTTGTATAAAATTAGCCCAAAGAATAAAACACATTAATTACATAAAAACACATATAAATAAATGTAAAGCCACATGGAATACTATCTCATCGACTCTTTCTAATGAATTGACCAAAAATACTATAGATAAAATTAGATACAATAATGTAGAATTATCCAATCCCCGTGACATTTGCAATACTTTTAATGATTATTTTATAGACCTGACATGTAATTTAAATAATATTAATACGACTTTTAATTCAAATTCTTCAATAACTAATAAATGCACAATGTTCTTAAGACCAGTAACGGAAACTGAAATTTATAACATCATCATGTCACTAAAAAATAGTAGAGCATGTGGATATGACAACATTATTACTGAGGTACTCAAAGCGTGCGCATCACACATTTGCTTTCCTCTTTGCCACATTATAAATTTATCTTTTTCCGAAGGAATCTTTCCAGAGAAACTTAAGATTAGTGTTGTCAAGCCCCTTTTTAAAAAAGGCGACCGTTTAGATCCGTCGAATTATAGACCCATTTCTTTAGTTCCGGTTTTGTCAAAAGTTTTCGAGAGAGCAATGCAGTCCAGGCTAAATGACTTCCTGGCTCAGTACAAAATCCTTCGACCCCAACAATATGGTTTTCGTAAGGGATTATCGACTGTACATGCTTGTTTTGATCTAGTCAGGATAGTTACTCAAAATCTCAACAATAAAATACCTACAGCAGCATTATTTCTGGACATGTCAAAAGCTTTTGATTTTGTGGATCATTCGCTTCTCTCGAAAAGACTAAGTCTGTATGGCATCCGTGGAAAAGCCCTTGACTGGCTGCAAAGCTTTCTCGAAAATAGACAACAGTGCACAGAGATTACCAAAATTAGTGAATTTGGGAATTGTGTTTTAAAACAAGCGTACAGATCAAATTTTAGAATCAACAATAAAGGTGTGCCACAGGGTAGTGTCCTTGGTCCTCTGCTTTTTATTCTCTACGTCAATGACCTTGCCGAATCCACAACTCATAAGTGCTTGCAGTTTGCCGATGACACAACTATTTTATTGGAGTGCAAACCAAATGTAAATTTTGAAATAGATGCAAACAATGCTCTGAGGGATGTAGTCAATTGGCTAAACAGGAATAACCTGAAAATTAATATTGGAAAAACTAATTATATACAATTTCGTTCATATAACTCAAATCCCAAGTTAATTCATGTTAGTCACGGTAACGAGATCGTAAACGAAGTGGCTCAGTTTAAGTTTTTAGGCTTGATAATCGACAGTCATTTGAATTAGAAACAGCATGTAGAATTTGTATGTGGGAAGTTAAGTCGTTTCGTTTTCGCCTTAAAAAGATTAAGACAGACTGTTTCAATCGAAGCCGCATTAGTGGCGTATCATGGGTACGTGTCGTCCGTACTTTCCTATGGTCTGTTACTCTGGGGGAACTCAGTCGATATTAATAGAGTATTTGTGCTTCAAAAAAAGTGCATTCGTGCAATCTGCAATGCTAAGTTTGATGACAGCTGCAAACCCCTTTTCCAGAAGTTAAACATACTACCTCTACCCTGTATGTACATAAGGGAAGTTTGTGTTTTTGTGGCATCAAATCCGAAGTATTGGAGGACTCGAGGTGAGGTCAGGGCACGGCCAACTAGAAAAAACATAATTAACCTACTATATCAGCCTCCCGCTCGCAAGTACATATATAAAAATAATATATTTCACTTAAGCACTGTACTATTTAATAAACTACCTGACAATTTCAAAATGATGACCGCAGACTCCCTTAGACTTAATTTGACAACATGGTTACTTAAACATTGCTTCTATAGTACTAAGACTACTAAGGAATATCTTGAATTTAGACATTAATGATTTGCTAACTGACCATGCTTGACATTGTTATTACTTTTACTATTTACATTTTATTTCATTTATCTTCTATTGGACATTGTATTGACTAGCATAATTTTAATTGAATTGCATATTTTGATTTTTTCTATTGGACATTGTATTGTATTGATTGACATAATTTTAATTTAATTTTCCTTATATTTTGCACGCTTCGATATAAGCTGAAAACACTGCACTTGTATTATGTGAACATCCTGTATTTATACTGTTTTCTAGCAATAAATATATTCTATTCTATTCTATTCTATTCTAATATTAATATATTAATGCAATAAAAACATTGATTTAACATTGATCCAATAAGTTTAGTATAAGTAACCGCTTTCTCTTGTTGTTTATTGGGTACTAGAGGATGCCCGGTACTTCGTTCCCTTGGGAATTTTGTAAAACCCTACCTTATTCCTTGTCTACGATAGAAAAACAATAACACAGCTACCTATACATTTGATATATTTCAATAGTTGGTTGTTATGGTAATATATTACACTGCCCATGAGCACACTGCTAGGAAAAGCCTTTCTCAAATGAATATCACAGAAAATGTTTGATCGCCAACTTGGCAACCGGAGAGTATACCTAGGCATAGAAGTAGGTACTTATAGACTCAGAGGATTCATAGTGAAACCCTATGGTATGTACCTACATAGGTATAAAGAATATGGTTAAAGTCCCATTAAAACGATTGTCTTAAAGATTCAATTGAAATAGTTGTCTGACAGTCTAATCTAAACGATACAAACCTATTATGACGTGACAGTCATGTCATGACCCTAACTTTCCACTTGATCAATGAATTAGTCGAGCTCATTATAGCTAAACCGTGCCATATTTTACAGAGGTGAAATTAATAAATCATTAAGTGCATGTGAGCGGAGATCGGGTGGAGGTGGAGAGCTGTTGAAGTTTTTTCACCCGGAATGAAGTGATAACCGCTAATGACTGCTTCAAGCCGACTCATCCGGCCCCGGTCGGTGTATACGTAAATTAAATGACGTCATTATCACTGCACTTGTCTCGCGATTTATATTTCTTAAATACATTGACAATAGCTTACTTAAAATTTGCCTTAATTTTTCCATTTGAGAGGATTGGTCCTAAAAAAATCAAGGTGAAAGGACAATGGAAAGGGCTTTGCGCAAACGAATTAAGAACTTAATGAGGAAGTCCGCATGACAACCAAGGTCGCTCGCAAGTCTTAAGCCAGTAAACTATTGGATGGATTAGAAGACTATAGGACCTTGAAGCTAAAGAAACACAGACAGAAACTATTTGTTTGAGGCAAGAAATCCACCTTTACTTAGTGGTGACCATTACTTGTCTTTGGGGATAGGGGAAGCTCTGTTCCGCAGTAAACGTTCTTTTTGATGATTTATAGACGTTAAAGAATAAGTAAATATACAGGGCTTTAGGTAAATCACTTTCAACCTCTCGGGTGGTAAGTCAGTCCATGAAACTTAACAACTTTCCCAAGGAATTGTTCGTCGAGGAATACTGTTGAATTTTCTCTCTAGCACGTACGAATTAAGAGCAGTTAAACGCTCAAAGTGTAAAGCTTGATGTGCGCTTAACCCTATCTCAGACATGACCGCGCGTGTCGGCACATCTGAAGCATACGTTTACCATGTTAATGAACTGACCACTCGCACCCAGCGCCATTTTTTCCAACAACAAATATTGTCGCCAATGTTTACTGTTTACATTCCCGCTGTTTTCACTCACCGGTCGTATAAACAGTTTTCTGTTTTTCTCATTTCTTTCGCCCTAACTCTTCCCTAATCTCCGACGTACAGGTTTTTTATGAACGCAATTTTACAAAGGAATTATTGGAACAAACCGATATGGGATTTTGAAGCAAATTAATTTGCTTTTAAGATACTTCGAAAACGAATTTAGAGTAAAGTAGGATAAAGAGATGAGAGTTCAAACGATTGGTGATGTGAGATTTTACAAACGTAACAGTCGTAATACACAAATCTATGTCCCTTAGATACGACAAAATGAATACACAAATAGGTAGAAAGGGATTGGAAAGACAAAAACGAATTTAATTCATATTGAGAACTTAACTATGAAGTAAATGATTACTATGTAAAGAGAAAATATAATTAGGCATATAGCAATTACATATTTAGTACTAGCTTTCTGTCCGTTGCTCCACCCGCGTGGCCTACAGGTTATATCGTGCCCAGCTGTGGGATAAAATGTACCCTACAACATTTCTCAAGGTCTAATGTATCTTTATACCAAACATCAAAATTGGTTCAGTAGTTTAGGCGTGAATAACAAACAAACAAACTTACATTTTACATTCACATTTATAATATTAGTAAGGATCTTTTGGGCCGTTACAACGCTCAGTGATCTAATCACAACAAAGAGCCAACTAAAATTTACTATGAAAATAACGTTTTTTTTTTGTTTTTGAAATGAAAAAAAATTGAAAAAATAAAATAAACGCTACACACTCAAAGGCTTTCCCTTGTATTGTGGGTCCTTTTGAAGATATTAAATGACAGACAAGAACAGCCTTGACCTGAGCACAAACAATAAATGAATCCTTACTTTCTTACTAATATTATAAATGCGAAAGTAACTCTGTCTGTCTGTCTGTCTGTCTGTCTTTCACGACTAAACTACTGAACCGATTTTGATTAAATTTGGTACAGAGATAGATTAGAGCCTGGGAAAGGACATAGGCTATATTTTATCCCACAGTTGGGCACGATATAACCTGTAGTCCACGCGGGCGGAGCCGCGGGCGGAAAGCTAGTAATATTATATTTATTTAGTTTAGTAAAAAGTTCAAAGAGAGAAGAGTTACGGTCGTAAGTAATAAGGTCAAACAGTCTTGATCAAAGATCGAGAATAGCCAAACCACGACGTGCAACTTTGAACATGCTCCCATGACGCGTCCCGGGAGCACATCTCCATACAAATGGCGCATTACGACCGCAGCCGGACCGCCGGACCGAGCCGGACGCACCTTATCTCCGTCACAACTTCTACTATATTTGTTCTACACCGGATTAGCCAGATTTACCACGGTCACACTCGTTAACGGCCGATTAAGCGTCCTCTGTAAAGAAGACTCGAATTTAATGTCATTGTACGTGTGACCTGCTTTTCTGGGTTTTGAATGGATATTATTATTTTCAACTGACTGTTGAGTTGGTGGATAGAAAAATGCGCTTTTTAAAATAATTTTCCACGTTAAAAAAACGTCACCCACTTTAATCCCAACAACAGTTCGCATAACGTAAATAACTAGTATTTTTTGCAGATTAGCAGATTGCCTATTAGGGATCATTCAACAATTACGTAATCACCGGAAGGGGGGGGGGGGGGGTCGGGTGCTTGTATATACATCGGATTATTTGGGGGGGGGGGGGTAAGAAGCCATGATTACGTCATCATTTTATAACTTTAATTAACGTATAGCGAAATGAATAAATAAATTATATTTAAATATTTACGTCCAATTTTGAAGTCTATTACTGGTAACACTAACTATTAGATAGATGGAACGGGATTTCCCCTGTTATAGACAAATTGTGGAACAGTGTGACCAGATTCAGTTTTTTTCAACTTTTTTTTTATAGGTATATTGGAGGAAGTAAGTATTTTGGGTATATTTTAGGTAAAAAGACCCATAGAAACATAACATAGGAGTCAGTGCTAATACAGCAAAAATTTTAAACACAGACGGATTACGTAATCAAGGCGGGGGGGGGGGGGTTAAAAACAAAAGATTACGCTGTGATTACATAGGGGGGGGGGGGGGTTAAAAAAACGGCCAAAAATGATCACGTAATTGTTGAACGATCCCTTAGCAGATAACCAAAAAAACGAAAATTATCACTAATTTATTTAGATGATGTTCTGGTTTGTAGTATTTTTTGTTTGTTGATTTTTTTTAAAGCGCTGAATCAATTTCGATAAAATTTATATGGGACCACCTCTAGAGTATATTCTTCCGAAAAAAAAAATTTGAAAATCGGTCTATAAGTGGCGGAGAAATCGGTGAACATAGGTGAACATAAAAACAAAAAAAACCGGCCAAGAGCGTGTCGGGACACGCGCATTGTAGGGTTCCGTAGCAGCATGGTTCAAATATGCAGCTGGCTTCTTAATTCTACGAGCATATGGACCGTTGAATTGCTAATAATGTCTAATAAAAACGAGGTCCCAAAGAAAGAAGGTAACTAAAGGAGAAATATAGATTCCAGCGCCACAAGGTAAAAAAAATCATCTGTTTAATAACCACCTCGCGTGGATGCAAATGGTTGTATAAAAATTGTTTACATTACGTATTCATTTAAAACGGGTGTACTATCGTTAGTCATAGTTAGAGATGAAAGAGACTGTCTTTTAAGGCTTATTAAAAAGACTCGCCTCCATCTTACAGGACTTGACTCTAAAATTAAGACTGAAAGTTCGAGTTTTTATTAATAAGACTTAGTAGTTTATTAAAAGATTAAAAACTGAAACGACTCGAGTTGTTTTCAAAATACTAAAAGACTTAACCAACTCCAGCTAATTTTAAAAGACTTAAACGACTCAAGTTCTTTTATGTTAAAGGGATCGCACCGCAGTTTGTGTGTGATATTAAATATTTCTTTTGTAACCTATCAATCAAAAGGAATAATTAACGCCTAAACCACTAAATACATTTTGATAACATTTGACAAGGAGATAAAATGAGATATTTACATTCTATCAACACATACCTTACTACTGTCGACTTCCCAGATAATGAGTCGCCAGTCTTTTAAGTCCTTTAAGCTGTTTAAGTAACAGCTCAGTTTTTTACGTTAAAAGACTTCAACTAAAAAAGCTAGTCTTATGACTAAAGGTTGGGAAATAAAAGACTGAATCAGTCGTGAGGCGTCAAAAATAAGGCGAGTCTTTATTAAAAGCCTTAAAAGACTGAGTATCGTTCATCACTAGTCATAGTCGATGTTAAAATCTCCAAATACTATAGTATAAAAAACAAATGTATTAAAGAGTTTGTAGTTTCAGAAATAACTTTAGTTTTGGTCTAAATACAACCTAATGAAATTATAAAATTCGCGAGCGAAGCGAGCGAAAATTTTTTTTTATTTTTTTAAATATTATTAGAAATAAGACCTGCTGATAAAATACTTTTGATGTCATTTTCGTAATTAACACCACCAAAAACTTATTAAACGACACCTAAAATGTCAATATGTTACAGCTTGGCTTTCGACCTCGCCTCACTTTTAGTATTGAACCTTGTAAACATATTCTTATTAATTCCAAAAACTTTTGGCACTTGGTCGACTATCACTCGCAAACTTGAAAGGCCACCTTATGTGTGATAGTTTTTCTTTTAATTTTGTTATATATTCTACCAAAGAGAATTTTTTCACATTTTTGGAAACAACTGTTTAGTTGGTAGAGGGGGGGGACACTAACTTTGGTTTTGGGCTAACTACAGCAGAACGGAAGTATTTAATCCGCGAGCGAAGCGAGCGCGAATTTTTTTTTGATTTTTTTTTGTTTTTTTTTTAAATTTTTTTAGCAACAAAAGTATTGTTAGGAATAATTTCGAGCTGGTGCTAAAGAGCAGGTCGCGTGGCGATTGTGTATAATTTTGATGTAATTTTCGTAATTAACACCCCCAAAAACCTATAACGACACATGAAATGTCAATATGTTACAGCTTGGCTTTCGACCTTGCCTCACTTTTAGCGTGGAACTTTGTATGGCAGTTGTTTTGGATTAGGCTGAACTTCGTCGTAAATGCTAAATGCTCGTGAAATATTTAAAAAAAAATTTCATTTTAAATATTAAGTTTTTGCAAACGTACTGCTGAATCGAAAAACGTTCGTAGTAAACCCCTTCTATCTTTTACAAAACTATCCTATGACATCCCACTCGATGATATCGGCGAGAAAAAAAATCCATCGCCCTTTCACATGTATGGGAAACACCCGAAAAGTTTTTTTTTACAAAATTTTATTTTTCTATTTGTCGGCGCAATTAATATGTATGAACATGCCAAATTGCAACTCTGTAGTACCAAGGATCTAATATTAGTAAATATATTCTTATTAATCCCAACAATGTTTGGCACTTGGTCTACCATTACTCGCAAACTTGAAGGGCCAACTTATGTTTTATAGTTTTCCTTTTAAATTTAATGTATATTCTACCTCTGTGATTTTTTCCAGATTTTTAGAAACAACCGTTTAGCTGGTAGAGGGGGGGGACACTTGTGTTTGACAAAAATTTTCACTTTAAAAATTTATGATTCGCAAACGGAGTGCTAAATCGAAAAACGTTCTTAGTAAACCCCTTTTATCTTTTAAAAAGCTATTCTATGACACCCCATTTGATGATATAGGCGAGAAAAAAAAATTCATCGCCCTTTCACATCTATGGGAGACACCCGAAAATTTTTTTTTTCTAAGGTTTTACTCTACAGTTCTGTCGGCGTGATTAATATGTATAACCATGCCAAATTTCAGCTCTGTAGTACCAAGGGTTTCTTAGAAAACCCGCGGACAGACGGACAGACGGACAGACGGACAGACGGACAGACGGACAGACGGACATGGCGAAACTATAAGGGTTCGTAGATTACTACGGAACCCTAAAAACAGCCGAACAGAACCTCCTCCTTTTTTGAAGTCGGTAAAAAAGTGGGCAAAGGCAAACAACAATAGTGGCCTTATCCGAAAGAAGTGCTTTAGTATGCTTTATTTCTTGATTAAAGTTATTATATCCTTAATAAACATTTTTTTGTACTTATCAACTCATGTGCTCATAAGGTTTTATTACTTAAGCACATGTCTACAGAATTCCGCCCGCAGCTTTATTCGCGTGAGAAAGTAGCTAATAGCAAACTATTAACACTCCAAAGAATCCTGTCGAAAAATTTAAATCGATATGTCGTTGCTCCGTTCTAACGCGAAGGAAGAACGGACAATATTTCATAAAGCTAGATGATATATCTCTAAATAGTTTAAAGCAAAGATCACTTCCCTGTCCGTCAATATGACTAGAGGCGTAGTTCGGTATTCCAACAGCAGTAGAAAAGATAACGCGTGCGTATAAATCAGAGTGCTGTCGATGTGGGGCCGCCCTATACGACTCGCGGCCTGATTTGTCGAGTCCATAGCGCGAATCTATGAGAGATGGTGCTGTGCTATCGTATCGTGTCATCGATAATACAGTATTTTGTGAACAATTTAATATAATTGTACCTACCCTGGAAAATCTATTTAAAACTAAAATTGCTTGATTTAATCAATACGTAGAGACGGACCTCAAATAAGAAAAAAAAGTATAGCGAAGAAGAATGTATGTAGAGTGAAAAAAAAAAATGCCTATAAAGCATTTTCCAGGGTAATTTCAACGGCTCCGACTACTCCGCCATCGGAGGGATAGAAAGGGGTGCTAGTAAAAGTAGTTTAAATAAGCAATTTTATGATTGCTAGCAAATATATTGTTTATGATTCTCCCGGTTATTATCATTAGTTTAAAAACAGTTCATCCATGATCATGGTGCTTGAAACAGCGACGCCCAAATATCGGATATTCATGTAAAACAAAAATTACTTACATACGCTCACGCCTATAATCTCTAACGGGGTAGGCAGAGCATCAATGGTTCTAGAACCAATAGATGCCACGTTTGACACAAATTGTGTGGGTTATCATCAGATAACAAGTTTCATAATGGTGAGAGATGGTTAGCCTTTCGCGTAAAACAAAAATAGCTTGCAAAAATTCTAAATCCTAGACTGTTGAGAGCAGAGTAAACAACTCAAAAACTTTTGTTACCCAGACCATAAACCTGACTTAGAAACATCGATAGGTAAAAAAATCCAGTTCTCTCCAGCTCTACGTATTGATAGTGAACGAAACCAATAAAGCGCAATTCAGGATAGCCGCCCCACGGTCAAGAATATCTTAACTACCGTTGTGGACCGCTTGCATAATCACATGTCGTTTTCCGACATAAATACTGCGGCAATCACCGACGGTTGTTTTCCTTGTTTTTGGAATCGAGGGATTCGAGGGGTTCCAAAATACCTACCCAGATTATTTGTGAATTTATTTTCTTGTCAAGATCATAGTCTGTTAAGTAAATTCTATCGTAATTAATTTAATTTTTTTTTACTACATCGACTAAGAGCGGCTATAAAAGCAGGCGAATAATCGAATCGATTAGAATTAACAGTTTTACCTTATTTGACTTTACACTACATTATTAATCTATGTAGTATAAACTCTACATTATTTAAACTTTTTTATATCAGCCTGTATACGTCCACACCGAGGGGCATGGGCCTCGCTTCGAAACACGAAGGAGATTTAGGCCATAGTCCACCACGCTGACCCAATACGGGTTGATGGACTGCGTGCCTTACGAAAACTAATTTTCTTAGACTTGCGGGTTGCATCGCGATTTATCCTTCATCGCTTAGCAAGTGATAATTAATGAAAAATCCATACAAAAACCGAAAAGATGAATTAAGCGATATAGGCCCGCATCAGGATTTTAACCCGCAACCTTCCTGTTACGAGTCTACTCTTACATAGATAGCGTGATAAATTTTTACTTCAGTAAATCGGACAAGTAAGTGGATGTAATTGCGTACTGGAAGTCAATGGAACATTCTCGAGAACAGTGACCCGAGCTAACATCGGGGTCCTGATTATGTAACTTAAGTTGTGTGTCGATGGAATGGAGGCCATTTTATCTGTTCAGGTGGCGAAATGAAGAACTATTTAATTTTCATATAATTGCTGACAACCACGCCGACCAGCAGCGCCACCGCCAACCGAATGTAAAGTTGCAAACTACCTAGCAACTGGAAATTCAGTTGGCGGTAGCGCCACCAGTCAAAGCAGCCGTCATTAGATTTTTTAAAGGATAGTTCTGAATTTCACCACCTGAACGGATAAAATGGCGACCATTCCATCGACACACAACTTAAGTTACAGAATCGTTGCCCGGGTTAGCGCGACCTAATTTCAGATTAATGCGCTTAACAGAAACCTCACACGCGGGTCAAATGCCCCGACAGTTTAACGCACCTTCATGTACGCAGTGTTTAACACGTAGGTCGATAAACAAATTGTGTTATTAGAAAGTGTGTCAAAATTATAAATTAATATTTGGAAGGGTGCGATAGAATTCCCTAATTCTATCTATTTAGCTACAAAATTACATTTCTGGTGAATTTGAATTATTTACGGTTTGGAAAAGTTGAGAAACCCTTTGTTCCTATTGTAAAAAATTACGTATGCTTACTCACCGTTTGATGTGGCATCTGTAGGCAGGTACCATTTAGAGAATTCCTAGTGAGAATTGTAATGAACTATCAAACTTATTTTTCGTATTTCCTTTTCAAATCGTCCGGGCCATAATTCGAACGAAGCATTTATTTATTTCGCCGATTTTTCTCCATTACGCAAGTTTAGCGACTAAGTAGATTTATAGTTCCGCCTCGTTCATTATCCGCATTGAGCGCCGGCCATTCCCTACATAAATCTGAATGAAACTCGGCAAGTACAAATAGTAAATAAATACTGCTATGGGAACTTCGACTTCCAAACTTAGACAAGTTTTCAGCAAACTTTTCATGAGCATCCCATGGAGGGACCGTTTATCGTACAAATTAGTGTTAAGTATATCATTCTTGGTTATTGTTTCCTAAAGGTAATAAACTTCATCTTTATAATTTTCTTTGCACATAAATAAATATACCAATGCTGTATTTCTATTTCCAAATCATATTATGAGTAAAGTGAAACGAAAAAATCTATAATACATTTCACCCCAAGGAAGGGTTACGTAAAAATAATGCATTGGCCAACATATTCGACCACTAGCTTACTCGCCCCCAATAAAAAGAAATATAGCGGAAACCATAACCCGTGCTGTGTCCAATTCTCTTTGCGTTGTTCAATAAATAAAGTATTTTTTTCTTTGCTGGATTTTTTCATGCAGTTAAGAAAAACAAGAGCGCCATAACTCTCGTACCGGTTGATCAGATAGCCTCGTAATGGCAGTAATGGATCCTGGTCAGTGGCCCGCATGCAAATAAATCTGCGGCCCGATGCAATGATGTGTGGAGAATGGGAATCACCCCTTGCCTGCCCCGTGCCCCACACCGGTCCGCGGACCTCAACAGCCCATAAAATAAACTAGACAATTTGCTTCCAAATACAATTTTTCATCATTACTATTGAGGGAATGAAACGACAACTATATTAGTTTATTGTATTGTGATCTGAATGTCTTTATGGCAATATATTTTTATAATGAGATTTTCATTTTAGGGGTTGCAAAAACAAACCCTTTTTAAACTACCTACACTGTTCGAAGTTATTCTGGCAGATATTGTAGCCGATTCTTAAAAATGATCATGATTACTTTTGGACAGCAACGGAGGGTTCACGGACTAACAATTTGCTTTCTTGGACAATATTGGGTACCTGGTCTTTGTTTTATCCGGGAAGCGGGTGGCGATAAAAGTCAGACCAAATGGCAGTCAATAAAATAAATAGCGATGCAGGGTGTTCTGTAAATAAGTCGCTGGCCCGGGGCGACGATCGTCTTTTTTATTGGCGCCTCGATTGCTCTCAAACATTCTTGAAACAAGGAGTGTGAAGCGGGCGGCGGCGGCGGCGCATATTGCAGTGGCGAGCTGACGCTGCAGATTACTACTGAGATTAGGGAATGGAATTCCCCGCTGTGTCGCGGTATTGTCTCGTGCACGACACTTGAGCGCTATTGTCCTAAATGTAAAACTTTATAACGTAATACAACTTTGAACAAGGATGGATGCTTCGTAATTTAGACGAACATTATTACGAACAAGAACAACTTAGTAAATCTTAATACTGCTGTTCTGACTCACTCACATACTCATCAACGCCTAGCCCACAGGTTTTTAAACCTAAAAAGCTGAATTTTTGTACAAAGTTTCCTTTTAAACATCATCAGACAATTCTGGGAATCCTTAAGTATAAAAAAGTTAGGAACCCATGTAAGAGTAGCTTGAGTTAAGTCCGCAAATCGCAAACACGCACTGACTTTCCAATTCTTATGCATAACCGCAACCCTCTCAAAACCACTCAATGTCAACATGGAGCGTATGAAGAAATCGCATTTCGAAGAATAATAAAGTATTCCGGTGGTATCGCACGGCGGTGGCGACTGGATGTATTAATTTGTAAGAATTTGTCGTGGACCCTCGCCCTCGGTAGCCCAGCAGTGAATTCCAATCACGCACAACAAGCTCGGTAATTGCACCTAATAATTTCTTTAACCAGGCGCACTATTAGCGCCGCGTTGAGGCTATTTGACAAAGCTCTGTATACTAAAATACACTTCGTACTTGATAAGTTTGTGAAAAAAGTAGTTTTTTTATCGCAATTTTTTTTTTCACAATGTAATATTTACAATGATATCGTATCACCATTTCACTCAAATTACATCTAATAACACTAAGAATGAATGTCAAAAATATGATGTCGAGTGGTACCAGAACCACATGACGCACAGCCTACTCCGAAAGGGATTAAAGGCGTAAGAGTATACATAGATAGATACTTATATACAGGAAGATTTTTTTATCACCATCCAAATTTTTTGTACGTAAATTTTATGAAAATTTAACAGACCCGTATTTTTTTGTTTCTATATTTCATATAAATATTTCAAGCTAGATCGTCTGAAGCATAAAAATTAATCAAAATTTTTATATGGAAAAAAAAGTAACATCGTCCAATTGACTTGAAACTTGGTAACAGTACTCTACAGAACAATTGTGACACCCGTGTTTCTGCGTTTTAGAAAATTTATCCTCTAAGACGTTAAAAAGGCGGTAACGAAATCTGAAAATTTTGGAAAAAAAAATATTTTCCTCGTTATTTACGTTCTATCAACGTTACTGACACCGTAAAAAAAATTTGGCTGGTGATTAAAAAGTCACCATGTATAACTAGTTCTATTGTGTCCAGGTGGTTTTGCTCACGGCTTTACCAAAATGTGCATTTCTCAGAAGGTACAGACAACAGCACGTCAGGTTACCCATTTGCACTACGAAAGCCGCCGCTGTTGCGAGCGGGATAAGGGTGTCATCAAGGTCAACATATTTTATAGAAAATGCTTATTCAATTCGCATTAATTGGCAACGCCACATTATAGTTTTAAAAAAATACTTTTAAAATTGACGTGATGTTCGTTTTAGCAGTTTAAACCTGAATAATGCAGTTGCTAAATTTTCATAATATTCGTGTGAGTCCCAAGGGACCCATGATATACGGAGAACCCTTTTAAAATATTCATAAACAACCACCTTAAAAGCCGAAAGCAACGTAAAGAGGTATCCACAAAATACACTATGTTTCAAACCTGAATACAGTATTTTAATTTTCCATTTAACAATAAAATGTTGTGTTATTTATATAATCACATAAGTATATCCCAATTCCAGTATTACACATGATTGCCGGTCGAATGCAGCTCACAACTATAATAATAAGTTTTACGATTCTTACAAAAAACGCAGTGTAGTAAAAAGGGCATCATTTCATTTGTGTTTTTACGAGGAACATTGTAGCTGCCGGCCAGTGTTCGGAGAGATGTCGTTTTATTTGTATTGGCAGTGTATTAGCGGGTATCCTCGTGGGGCTCGTCTGCTCGACACGATAATCCAATCACGACGACGGTGGACCCTCTCCTTAGGACAAGTGAAGGTGTGAAAGCTTTACTGAAATCTACCGATTTACTCAGAACTTGCTCAACGTACCGGTTGATCAGTTACTCTTATAACTACTTATGATCTTTTATGACCTCTAGTTAACTAATTATGATTAGAGGTCTTGTAAGTCAGTGCTAACTATAAAAATAACTGATACAGATGGGAACTTTAAATTAGTTAGCGAAACTTTGATTATTTTCATGAAACTAAACAACTCTCCACAAGCCTATATGAAATTTGAAAAAAAAAATTGATTTATCATACAAAGGCAATGCAGAGGCGAATTTTTTCAAAACCGAAAAAAAAAATTCGCATCGAGAGCGGTCCATTGTATATGTATATGTATGTATTTATTATTTATTTTACAATGATAATACAATATACAACAAGTTTACAGTAATGGGAAGTTTACGAAGGCGGACTACATTCGTTTAGGAGCTACGATGCCACAGACAGATCAGATACAGACGACAAACTTATAACACCCCTCTTTTTTGTCAGGGATTAAAAAGAAGAAGTTAAAACTGGAACATTTTTTCTTAGCAAATAAATTTTAATATGATGATTTAATTGAGACGAAAGCTTTTTGCAGGAAGTTAAGGACGTTGCTACGAGCTACGTCGTAGCGGCTTCGTAGCGTCTCCTCGTAGCGCTAGCGTAATTTTACTAAGCACCTTACCGCTATCTGAGTTGCGTCCGCGCTCAGATTATGCTAATGTACTCTTGTAATGCCCTTATCACGTTTTGTCTACTTGCACACCACAATTACGTGAAACAATTACGATTTGATGTCGTTATTTGGAGTTGTAATTTATTTATGGCAAGAATCCTGCAAATAATATAAATGTCAATGTTTTTCAAGATGTTTAACTGTTATTTAATCACGCACTACGAGACGGATTTTGATAATACTGTTTTAAAGAATCGAGTCTTAGATTTATTAGGCCCACTATCACTTAGTTGCAAAGACATCCATAAAATTTAAAACTACTATAAATATCTTACTGTCACTCTCCGTCTTGTTGTAGTAGACAAGGACAGCATTATATTAAAAGGAGCTTTAAATTTAATGAACGTTTCTGCAACTGGGTGTATCATAAATTCATAAGTCATGACTTCATATACAAATACAAACTACAGTGAATATACTTATTGGTCTCAATAATAAAGCTATTTAAAAGAAGAACAATTCTTAGAAAACGTCGAGGATGAGTCGGTAATAATATTTACAATATCGCAAAGAAAGTGAGAGTAAGTTGACAAACTAGTGGCTATAAGCGGAATCTACGACGCCTACGCCCAATTAGTCACGGAAAATAGCGCTAAGAAATCATGCAGTGTATTAAGGTGCGCAGTTTGTCCCGAAAGTCCCGCGAGTCCTCCCCTGCCCCGCTAATAGGGGACAGGGGACCGGCAATAAGTCACCGAGTCCCGATAGCACGAATCAATGACCGCTATGATACATGGGATTAGTCGCCGTTTATAGTTTTAGCCGAACCACGAATTAATACTCCGGAAATATCGCGTATAAATTTTTATGACCCCTCCGTGTTGGTCATCCTTGCCTCAATATATCATTAGTTCTATACTAAGTACGTTTTATTTTGTATAGTTATTTATTTAATACATTTGGCTTAAAAACAAAGAACATGAAAACACTCTTCCGTCAAGATTATAATTTTATTTATCCAGAATTCCAGATCTTAAGTTAACTCTAAACGGAATTCCCAACAAGTAAAGGATTCTTAATAATTTTCCACGTTAAAAAAACGTGTAGTCACCGACTTCAATCCCAACAATAGTTTTTGCAGACTACAATGCCTATTAGCAGATAACCACAAACGAAAATGTCACTCATTTATTTAGAGATGGTCTGGTTTGTAGTATTTTTTTGTTTTAGTTGATTTTTTTAAAAGCGCTGAATCATTTTCGATAAAATTTATATGGAGCCACTTC
Organism: Aproaerema taeniolella; assembly: GCA_949987775.1. Taxonomy (NCBI): domain Eukaryota; kingdom Metazoa; phylum Arthropoda; class Insecta; order Lepidoptera; family Gelechiidae; genus Aproaerema; species Aproaerema taeniolella. The sequence continues at coordinate 12,491,648 of OX465246.1, forward strand.
TGGAGTATACTCTTTCGAACAAAAAACTATTTTGAAAATTCTTCACATAATATGTCAATAGAGAGTTTATTGTTAAGTTTCCAGTGTGACAATCTGTACTTTATTACGGCTGGAATAAAAAGCTTCAATGGACACCTGTCACGTGCATTGTCGTCAAATCTAGAGCGCGGGCTCTGCTAAGGGCTGTCACGGGTCTCACGTTTGGAAAAATCCCTATTCTACAACAAATTCTGCGACAGTTTGTTCTACTGCTTTAGACTTCCAAGTACATTGCCGCTACACAATGGAGCTTAGTTTTAGTAACGTTTAAAAAGACGGAAGTGTATCACTGGTACCATTTTCATTTGTGAGGGGATGGAGCAGAATCGGTAGTCTTGTTAGCGTGAACGTGCCGCGCCGGTAAACAGCGGTAGATAACAATCTGTTTGGATTGCCTCTATATTTCATTTTTCCCCAGCCTCCCCGCTAACTGGATCGAGGCGCCGGAGACAAAAAGGAAATACGGGCACATTTCAAACTGAATTTGATTTGATATTTGTTCTTAGGAAAGAATAAGCGATTTAACTACTTATCATGCCGGCAGGGGTAAAGAAACATCCCTGATCCTTGCAATCAAAACCCTATGTATTCATTATTTTTTCTTCTTGGCTAGTCAAGCTAGCGACGTACAATGCTAGTTGCTAGATTTAAAACTCTTAATTGTCTACAGTGTAGACTCTACACTAATCAACAGAACTTAATAACAATTGTTTGAAAACTCTGACACCAGGATTAGTCAAGTTCGCCACACACTTGACTATACTCGTACCTACACGATAAGAAGAAGAATAAAATTTGTGAAAAAACTCAGGACCTACCTAAATAACTATTTTAAAATACGTATGGATATAAGAACACGTGTGTACATAAACAAGTGTAATTACATATAAGGACACGCTATATGCTAGTTACAAAAACTTTATGTATTTTCCCAGCAAAGGTGTGAATGCGCGGTTAGTTAGGCGGTGTTTACACTGCAGACGTCCGTGGTCAGCTGATGACTTGTGCACACAAGACACGACCCCTAGAGTAATGCAATCACTGGTGCGGCGAATCCTAAAATAAACCACGTCGAGTCCGGAAATCTTTAGTAGTTTTAGTACGCAATCCATATTTATTTAGATAGTTTTCTAGTTTAATTAATATAAAATATGACTGATCAGATCGCTACTCGATAGTTTACATTTTCCTAAAGCCGAAAATGAGGCAAATAAAGTAAACTCTAACAGTTTTTGTACAGTCAGCAGCACGTCAAGTTACCCATTTTCACTACGAAAGCTGACGCTATTACGAGCGAGATAAGGGCGATGTCAAGGTCAATATGTATAGCCTGATGTGCTGCTGTGTGTACATTGTAAGTTTGTGAATTTCTGTTAGTATTTAAGGTGTACTTTCAAAGGCTGTACTCGCATGAAGATATACTTTAGAGTGAGTGAGTATCTTTTTCTTGAGAAAATCACGCATGGACTATGTGAAATACATCTGAACTGGATATTTAAAGAATATCTCTCCAACTACTTCATTAAACGCACCTCCCCACAGTATTCCATGGTAGTCCGCAACGCACTGCGCTCTCCTTTGAAGAACTTTTATTATTTCTAAAGTACTCACTCGTTTGCACGCGAATGGGCCACTTAACCACGAAGACAAGCTCCCTTAGTCTGCTCTCCATACTGACTGCATTAGCCATCTTTACGATAATAGTTCCGCCACGCTTTTTGCGTGTTCCAAAAATCTGTCAATAAAGTTAAAGTACTAGGTGGTACTCGTACTTGAGCGTAGTATTTTTATTTAAGTGGGCAGTACTAAAAAATGTTGCATTTTTAATTTCTGATTTGTGACTGACGAAGTTGGAATTAATTCTATAAGTATTCAAAAATAAATGATCTGGCACGTTTTTTGTAGTATTATGGTAAATTAATAGCGTAATTATTTGATGGAAAGTTAAAGGGTAAACAATAAATACGTAAGTACTAGTTATCACAGGTATCATCAAACATTTAATAGGGTTGGCTGATCGGTTTCGTTGCGTCAAAAGTATCGTAAGCTTGGGTAGCTGTATAAAGCTGGTTTACGAGTGCGGATGATTCGCCGACGGCCAATGGGCCTGTCTCGTTACATACGAGAACCCCTGTGTACAACTAGCTGAACAGATATCCTACACGCCGAGCGGTGGACGTGACTCGGTACGTGATCAGGAGACGAGATGTGCTTTGCGGGGAAAGTGTGCGGAGCTCCATTTCATTTTGTGAATTTTCTATGCATCTTTTGTTTAATGTTTTAAAAAAAATGTGATCGATGATCGTCACCTCAATAGGCTATTGGTAACCCGGTAAAACCATAGGAAAGAAAGGTAATAAAATCACATTATTATTATCATACAATTGTGTAGATAACATTAAATTTAAATTGAATCATACTTAATTTAGCTTCATAACATAAAGCTCACATACCTTTGTTAAAAGAAAAGTTTTACTTCGATTTCATATAGCACTAATAACATATTACATAGTGCCACTTGGTATGTTTGAAACAAATCCCTTCATTCGAACAGTTAAAATACTGGATGAATAATCTATTATGTAAGTCTACGATCGACATAATAACTTGTCACCGCCTATCACTGTCACGTGTATATCGCAAGAAGAAGTTGTATTTAACATCCGACACTCCGAAGAATCGTGAATAGATGTCCTGTTCGAAATATGTACCTAAAACAACATAAACTCCGGAACAGTGGAAACGTGCTCAAGCAGGAAACGAAAATATATCTAAAGAGCGTTACCTCTTTGAATATCGGTGCTTGTCAAATTTACTGCGCCCCATCTCACCTGCACTATCACTATCGATGGGAATATCGAACCCGTGTCCCCATCACTCAACCTTTGTTCACTTTGACTTGAACACTTTCAATAATACGTGCCTTATCGGCCTGGAAAATTGTAGCTGTTTTTGGTGTTCAATTTTAATATAACTTTCTGTACAGGAAGCTTAGACAAAGTCACATTTTGTTAGCGATTACTAAGAAAGATAGTTGTGAAATATACGGGATTGACATGGACTGCGTGATCTTCCTATTATGTCTGTCATTCCCATAACTTTAATAATCGCTAAATCGCTAAAAAAATGTGACTTGTCTTAAAGTGTTAGAGCCCTTAATTTTCTTACACCGATAAATCAGCAGCTTTAAATGATAAACTGACAAGCGTTCGTTGAAATGAAACGTTAGATCGACATATCAAAATAAAAGGGTTAGGTAGCACACGCCTGTGTTATTATTGCCTTTAACTATTCTGAGAGAAACTAACTTCAGAGACAAAATACCAATATATTTTTAATTATAATTGCCATCACCATCATTTACGGGTTAATGTGTATTTATACACCGTTCAACAGCCAAATTGTAGCAATACTAATTTGCAACCCCTCTGCGGTGTGTGAACGCTTTTGATTCTTATTCATGGCTGGGCGGGGGTGCACGGCCTAACGATTTGATAATGTATTCACTTGATAAAGCGGAAGGTGGTACTTCGCGAGTACCGCATTAAAAAACCAATTACAGCGTGACTAAATCTCGCCTCCGCCGGCTATTTGTCAGACTCCGAGGGATCAAATGTACATTCTAAATTTAATTTCACGCAATTTTAAAAATTGGGGGACAGTCGGAAATATTATTTTTATAGAGCGCCGGTTGTGGAGTTTATTAATCGGATGTTAGCGGGTGAACTTGTTACATTGCGAAGGGGAGGTTTTAAAATAAAAATCCACTTAAAGTATTTTAATTTTTTAAATCGGTAAAATTTATTTTATACTGCTGCCTCAAATATTGCATTTTCTACTTTCGACACAATTTTTGCATATCTTTGACGCCCAATTGGCCGTACAAGATTTTTAAAAGTCTATAGAGATCCTTACTTAAATTCAATGGGCTAACGGGTTAGGCTTGATTTAACCCCCGACAAAAAAATAAGGGAGTTATAAGTTTAACGTGTGTATCTGGATCTGTGTGTCTGTGCATCTGTGTATCTGTGACCGATTTCGATGTAGTTATTTTTGTTTGAAAGCTGACGTAATCGAGATGGTTCTTAGATATATTTGATTAAAATTGGTTCAACCATTTAAGAAATGTAAGCTATTAATGTCAGGGGTGATACAACATTTGTTAATTTTAGAGTTATAGATAACCATAACAATTACATTTAAAAACTCTTTCTGACTTGTACATTACAATTAGAATCGTTCTACATTCATCGGCTGTATAAAAGCGCACCCCTGGGTCCCCAGAGAGATTCTCCCCTATTATGGATACTAACTAAGCGATCCCTATTTCAGCACTTACTTAATTACACCTAATTATCACATTGTATTCTTCGGAGCACTGCGTAAAGTACTGGCTTAGTTTCTCACTCGAATAGGTGGTGTCCAAAAAAAAATGTGTTATGAAAAGAAAATTCATAGACACATCAGTATTCTGATTAAAGTTAATATACTCTAACACAGCGTTTCCCATTAGCCGTGTCACGACCCGGTACCGGGCCATCAAAATAAAATACCGGGTCGCAACATTCCCGCCTTGTTTTAAAAATAATAAGCAAAAATAAACAACAGCTCTACACTTCGCACTAAAATTTAGTGACTAAAAGGCAATATCAAAATATGTTGTATTAAAACATGTTTATTATTGATAAATGTTACCTAATGGTTTAAATGTATTAGGTGGATCACGAAGGGGCAGTGTGAAAATTACCGGGCCATGGCAGAACAATGTTTGGGAAATACTGCTCTAACATATTGTTTTAGTGAATCACGGTCTATGACATTTACCTACTTTTTAAGCGAAATTTTTGAATGTTTGATCTCTGTCTTATTTAAATCAATTAAAGGACTGAGGACTAATGAATAGTTTCTTTTCCTTTCCCTAATCCTTGCCTACGTTACAAAAGGAGCCTTTGGGATTAATTTTAGCTTTCTAGGTTCAAGGGTGTAAGCTGGGAGTTGATGAGACAGTGAGAAGAATATTGTAAGTACTTGCTTACTACATATACCTACCTAGTTTTAGTCCTTTATTTAAGAAAAAATTGTGATGGATTATTACCACGATTGTTATTTTTAATAAGTATCCGCTAGTTCGGCGCTGCTCTGTTAATCATGGATGTAAAGTTAAATTATGAAAATAACTGTGAAAATCTCAAACTAATATAAATTTTCTGAAGACTTCTGTTTTTCTTCCTAAAGAACTGACCTTTTGTAGGGCGTTTGTAACAAACCGTCTCCCTAATACAATAACGGGCGGAACAAACTGGCTATAAAATATCGCCAGTGAATAAATCAGTTCGCCGCTAGGTGGCGCTGCCCCTCCCCTCGCCAACTAAAGATTTATGCCCCGCCAATATTATAACGGAGATAAAATATTAATTGACTTCTCATAAAACTGTTTCAGGTTACTACTAAAACGAGGGAAGTTACCGGCGACACTTTGTGTTTACTACTGAAAGTATACTCGACTGGAAAGCAGTCTTGGAGTATAGGAAACCAACTCTACCTTGCTATGGGTTATTATGAAAATCACTTATTATAAAAACATTTACACAGTTTCCGAAAAAAAAAAAATACTTCATCTTATCGTGTGGGGATAATCAAGTGTATGACGTACTTGACTTACCGTGGTGTCAGAGTTTTCAAACCAACAAATTGCCTCTGACTTGGTTTAACGACTATAGTCAATAAACAACTTCTTGTGGCTTAACGTGCCCTTCGAAGCACGGATAAATTGCCACTGTTGTCACCCATCTGGTTCCCATCAGCGAGTGTCACTGGGCGAGTGCTTTATACATACTGCGTTGCTTATAAAAGATAAAGACGGTACTTCCAGGAAACTTGCAACCACGAAACAAATACATTTCATAGTAGGTAGGCTATTTAGGTACTAAGTATTTTGGTGTTTTGTAAGATGAAGATAATAAAATCATATAGCTACAATTTCTGTAAAAAATGCGACAATACTATACCACGAGAATGTACGCAGCAAAAAAGTTTCCATAAAAAGAAAATCTCGCAAACGTCGCACATATGACACGGTCCCTGGTCACACTGGAAGGCGTGATGCGTGAAGCGTGGGCGCACTCCGCATCGGTATTCAACGTGCAAGCATGCTAAAGGCGCTGCAACAGTATAGCTTTGAGGACTATTACTGAACCACTCGTTATTTTTGACAATGTAATTTTTTTTAAGTTGATTGAATTACTGGCTTTGAGCCCGAGGCTTTACTCGCGTGAAATCCGATTGTATCTCGTTTTCAAAGTGACGAATAATAGGTATAGCCTTTGTCAATGTTTGTACCATGAACTAGGTACATCAAATTTTATTGAAATAGATTGGGAACTTCAGCCGTGAAGACAAGCAGATAGATGGATAATTATTTCCGCATTTATAATATAGCCTTTGTCAATATTCGTACCATGAACTACATCAAATTTCATCGAAATAGATTGGGAACTTCAGCCGTGAAGACAAGCAGATAGACGGATAATTATTTATAATATTCATATGGATTTAAGAAACTTTTTTGGGCTTTCTATGATTTGAAGAACTGAACTAAGAAGCTGAATAATTTCATTAAGAACATTTTTTTTGGCCAGTCTCACCATATGGTATACATGTATTTAGATGGCAAAAAATAACGATAGAAGATATTTATTTGTTTCGTACATGCAAAACTTAATGACTATATAACCAAACCGTGTTTAAAAGCCAGAGACAAGCGACTCAAAGCAATAACTGGTTTGGCAGTAGCAACCCTAATAGGCGAAAGCCTGTGGCAGGAGTACGGAGATGTAGAATTATTAGCGGCAGGCGCGTCTATTGCACCGGTGTAAAAAAGAAATGCTCATTACTAGGATAGAATGATGGATGCTAATTGCTAGATAGAGATTGGAATTATGTAGTGCATAAGTAAATGCCATTAAGTTTAAATTAAATTTGGACCACGATTTTTATTGTGCTAACAGATTGCCTTAAAATACAGATAACTTCGCAGATTAAGAAAGAAAAACGTCGCAGATACTTACTTATATTGAAATGATGATTAGTTACACGCGAAAACTATGTTGCGTTCCTATTGTTAGCAATCGAGTGATTCGCGAATAAACCAATATCACCCCAGTGTTGTACACTGATTGAGCCGCGACAAGTTAAACGATTTGAAACAATTTAATAGAGATCAAAAATTCAAGCCCCTGGTGCGCCCGTACTAACTTTTGAAGTTTTTCCCCCGTTAAAGGGATTATCGGAAGCGGGGTTTAGGGGGATATTTCATGGGTTTTGTGGATACTTTGCCCATTTTTTCCAATTGAATTCGCCTTAATAGATTTTGTTTGGTGCCTTTAACTAATAACGATCTAATTAGCAGAAAGAAAAAGTAAATTTCTTTTCAATAATTGCTATTTTTAGATGACCGTCCAAGATTTAAGAATACTTTAAAAACGATAAATATCTATCTGTATAGATAAACACCTTTACATACAATAAACCAAACATAAAATTTAAGACTAAAATCCAATTAAGCTTACAATGGAACTACACAGCACCCATCAAATGGCACTGTCTCAGTATATGCTGGCAGAATGACTGCTGTACTGATTTTCAGTCATAACCGAAAAGATGGTGCTATGGTTTACCATTGCATGAGTTGAAAAAAAAAATATTTTTTTTGATCCACTGATCAAGCAAAGTACAATAGGCTGCCTGGAAGAAATTGCTACTCAGCAATAAGGCCGTCTTGTTGTACACTACGTTTTACGTTCTGTTAATAGTTCTGTATGTCTCTGTGTGCAAATAAAGTATAATGTATTAATAGCCTTCAAAGTTTCATTATTAATAATTTAATAACAATAGTGTACCGACTCAATAGTATAATAACACCCTAAAATAATGAAACTTAGAAGGCTTCACCCTTCCAACGTAAATAGTTATGATCTTATAACCGTACCTATTTGAATACTATTTCTTCAATAAAATACCCAGCAGAATATTTGAAAATACTGACCGAACTGCAAATTTGGTAATACATTTTGCCAATCAGCCGACTTTTTCCAAAAAGTACTAACATTCGTTTCATTTATCGTCAGAATAACTGAGCTTTACATTATTATGGTCCCTGATCGAGTTCACGTATCTACTCCACTTCTTTGCTAGGAGGCTATCAACGTAAATATCTGCAGATATCCTGAGGTTAACATTACAGGGTTCTAAGTAGAGACTGCTTTGAATTTTTTCCTCTAAGTTCATGTATGTAGAGTTGACTTTGGAGATGTGTTGTAGTTGGAACTTTGTCGCGGTAAAGGAGTGCAGATATGCGATTGCGTTATGATAGGATCAGAGTGCATCGGAGCGTACTCAGCTTCCAAAGACTCCCGCTCGTCTCTGTATGACGTTAATGTCATTTTAAACGCGGCAAGCTCTTTGTACCCCCAAATTTATAGTAATGGTGATTCTTTGGATAAAACTATAGAAGTTAGACAGTTTTTTTTCGAAAAAGTTACACATTTTTTTACTTATTATTTCAATTCATGTGTACCAAAGGGTCTTTCGGAAGAATTTACTTCAAGGATTAGGTCACCTCTATAATACTAAGTATTAAGTCACTCAAGTATTAGGTCACCTTTATAAAATAATTAAATATCATATAAATATCATTTTATTGATGTGTTTGGATCGTAGCAGGTGGCAATCTATGTCTCTGCCTGCCCCAATAGGACAAAGGCGTAAGCTTATGTGTCTATGTATTTCATTGCCTAGCTAGCTTGTTGATCATTCTTCCTTGGTATAAATAAGCAGGTAAGTGAGTAATTTTTGAGTATCCTTATTGGAGGATTTTCAAACCGTTATATGATGTCTGGTCTGTTGTATGGGATTTGAGCATGTGATTCAATTCAATTCTTGATGACATGACGTCCACGATTATTTTGATTTTGCCAATATCAGAGCAATTTAATGACGTATTAAATAGAGAAAGGCGAAGTCATCAACATCAAGTTAAGAAACCCTTTACGGGTTGCAGTACGCCAGAGCCTCGTCTGTTGATCAGGAGGGTGCACCGCGAGCACATAAGGATGACGATTTTGACCCCACACACCCCATAAAGTTATTTATTGGAATTCAAAAAACTAAAAAGAATTATTTCTATTCGTAGTTCAGTGACCCCTGTAATTTTACGAGCGATAGAAATAATTTTGTATTGAGATGGGTGCTATAAGTTTTGGGAATCGACAGCGTTTGATAGTGCGCGATGGATGGCACAGGGGCGCTCGTTCCGGTCGGTGGGCTGATCCGATGAGCGGGAACATGCGTTCTGCTCCATTATACGCAGTAATCCTTACTTCGACTCCTCTACCAATCTGCCGTAACAGAAAATTGAAAATAATTCAGAAAGTTTTTTTCCGTACCGAGAGCAACTTGTACTTACGGGACCCAATTTATTTTATGTATCATTCAACTTCATTGAACAATTATAATAGTGTTACAAACCTGTAAATAGAGTGTCTTCGTTAATTTGACAAAAAAAATGTGTCGTCAATACAGCAACGCCCTCGAGTCTTTTTTCAACCGACTTCAAAAAGGAAGAGGTTCTCAATTCGACTGTATGTTTTTTTTTGTATGTTACGCGATATCTCTGCCAACTGTAGGCCGATTTTCAAAATTCTTCTTTTGTTTGAAAAAGTATACTCCTAAAGTGGTCTTATATAAATTTTATGGCAAATGATTTAGCGCTTTTACAAAATAAACAAAAACAAAGAAATACTTACAAACCATAACGTCATCTAAATAGCTGAATGACGTTTTCGTTTGTAGTTATCTGCTAATAGGCATTTTAGTCCGCAAAAAATAGGAAACTAAGGAAATAAAACCATCATGTAGGGATAGCTCCCCTGAATGTTTTTGGAACTTCATAAATTTATTCCTTTTTTGACACAGTTATCTACTTTGTGCGAACTATTGTTGGTATTGAAGTCGGCGACTCATGAATACGTTTTTAACGTGGAAAATTATCAGAATATAAAATTGTGCCTGGGAAGAGCTGATCAGCTGGCATATGGCATATCTATTCAGCATGTTTTTTTTTCACTCCTCGTCCAATGTCTGGGCATAATTGGGAACGAAATAAAAACAAATACCTTACTAACAGAACTTACAAAGTAGTTATTGCGAGTATTAAATTACTCAGCCCAGAATGTAGGTAGCATGTGTATAATGTAACGTGCACCAACAAAAACAATACTGTGAATCGTATTGTGATTGTCGAATGCAGTATCGAGTGACATTTCATTTGTCAGCATTCTGCAAGTTTCCTGTTGCACACCTATGGCGCTCTGTCTTCACAATAATTTTGATAAGATAAATATTAACAAACTAGTTTTAAACATATTGTAACCGGTTCTTGCCACGATTTTTGTTTTAAGGAGTATCCGATATTTTGGCGTTGTTGCAAGCACCATGATCACGGATGAACATCCATTTAAAACAAAAATGTGGTAAGAACCCGTTATAATACGTTTAAAACTAGTGAAAATAACTGCAAGAATCTTAAACAATATATTAACAAACTAGCTATCCGAATGCAACTTTTTTCGCAAAGAAAAGTGACCAAGTCGGTTTTGACTCCAGCCCTATAAACTAAACTACCCCTGAGAAACATAAAGCCATGTTGCTCTGCTGTAACGTGAAAGAATAACCACAGACAAACAAACACACATGAGAAAAACTTTATTGCAGATAAACAGCAATAGATGTTCCGGAAAATATTAATTTAACAAATCCTTTCATTAAACATCTCTCCAAGGCCTGAGTCAGCTTTAGATCTCTATTCGTGGTCGTTAACTATGATATTCAAATTCGTCCAAGCAAAATAATCTCGAAGATTAAATTTCTACCTATTTTCTATAACTTACATTAAATTGAAGCGAGATCCTTCAAAGTCTTGCGTTCGCGTTTAAGTCTTTTCATCGTTCGAAGTCGAAGACGTAGTCTGAGGGATTATATTTTTATAGAACAGAAAACACAATCATGACTAATCGGATCTGAGCAAATGGGTGGTCATTTGGCGGCCGATCGGAGTCCGAGAATGTCCCGGTGGTTATCTAAAGTATTGAGATAATAGGCCCGGGGTTGGCGCCCCTGCTACCCGGCGCCCCTGCTACCCCGCGCCCCTGACTCGGGGGCGCAGAATAATGTAAGTGTCCGAGGCGACATTTGCGCCAAACTGCCGCCGACCTCCGCCTCTTACTTATGCGGTTTTTAATATTTTTATTGTAATGGCTGTGGTCACTTCAGAACAAAAGCGATGTGGAATAGGCTTACACATTACACAACTTATTTATTGCCAGTCGCCGAAACAAAAATTGTACCATAACTCGTACTCTGATTAATTGATTTACAGCTTAATTGATGACATGTACCATTTTTTATGCAACTGGTCAGATTGAGAGACTGATTTAGCTTGAGCTTTCAACTCACTTAGTTGATGTTTACATAAAGATTTAAATCAAGATTTTGTCAGTCAGCTTTTACCATAACTGCCTCACATGGGCAGACGCAATATTAAAAAGGCGCTACTGGTGTATTCCATCTTAACTTCACAGACAGGTGAGACAGGCAATGCAAATGTGGTGTTATGTAAGGGACCACAGAATTCAATTAGTGACTGACAGCCTTCGTAACTTGATATTTTGTCACAATATTAATAATATTTTAGTCTTCTTGTTCTTAGCATGTGCATTGCAGTTTTAAGCATATAAACTTTGTATCCTTAAGGTCATCTCCACAGATTTGTGCGCTATATCATCCCTAAGGTACAGGTTGTAAGGAGAGTGTAAAAAACAGCTGCCGCGTCCGTGGTGACCGCCGTCGCCGCCGTAAAACTGCCCATAAACCGCGATACATATCGCATGCTTATTGAAACCCTCTACTATCCAACTTAGAGGTACACTCGGCATTTTTCAATCTTTCACGTTATCTATACAATTTACGACGAAATTATGGATATATCCTTGATGAATTCTTATCCTTACTCCCTTACTATAACAATTTTAAAAGTGTATTTGTGTATTTGTCTTTCCTTCACATTGAAACGTAACAACGGATTAATCAGATAAAAAAAAACAACGGGTTGCACTCCGGGAGTGCCGGCAGAAGTGAAAACTTGAACATTAACGTTGAGCATTAATATTTAATTTATTTTTTTCTATGCTGACACCGGATGACATCTTGACTTTTGCAGTTTTTCCTATATTTATTAAACACCCCTCCGCCTTACGGATTTTCGATCTTTTTTAAGCGAGTTTAAAATTTTTTTACCCATACTTCAAGTGCACAACGCCACTAACGAAGTTTTCACTTCAAAAAATCTCTTTCCTATGGATTTATCTGAATTTTGTATAGTAATAGTTGGGGGTCCGAGAGTTAAAATGAGGTACTCGCCTAATTTTAAAATAAGAACTTGAACTAGTACACCAACTGAACAATGCAAAAAAAAAACCTTATGGAAAGTTGTTTAGTTTCATGGTAAGATTTTTACATATAACTAGATATCTTTGACTTTTTAATAATTTCGCAAATTTATTAAAAAGTTACACCATTAAAGCCACAACATTTAATAGCAATTCTTCAAACTTGCATAGTTACAAAAAGGAAATCATTTCGCGCCTTAGATATCACCCATTTCCGACGTCAAAAAAATATATGAGATAAAACTTTGAAATTTTTTATTGCAAACTGAAAGATAAGCAAAGAAAATGTTATCGCTTCGGAGCGTTACAAATTGTTTATAATGTCTTCTTATACTTCGTCCGAGCGCTTAGTCCCGTTTCTTATTCGGGGGTACTCTAACCATGATCGGGGATTTGACGGGTCAGTCATTACAGTAGAGAGACTGCCAGGGGAACTTTAGAAAGATTTAATTTGAAAAAATCTTATGCGCAAGACGTTAAATTATGATACACTAGGTATCCGGCCGCGGCTTCGCCCGCATGCTACATGTTATATCATGCCCAACTGTAGGATAAAATATAACCTATGTCCTTTCCCAAGGTCTAATCTATCTCTGTACCAAATTTCATCAAAATTGGTTCAGTAGTTTGGGCATGGAAGCGTAACAAACAGACAGACTTACTTTCGCATTTATAATATTAGTAGGGATAGGGATTTTCATAATTTATAAATTCTATGATCATTTTAACAAACAGTATAACGAGCTAGTTTTTTCTAAAAAGACGCATTAAAAAATTACTATTCGGTTTTTATAATAAAAAAACAGAATGAAGACAAATATTAATAAAAAAAACATGTGTCCGACTGGGTGTAATATATGGAGCGAAATGAATTCTGTCGTGGGACATACTGAACGAAACTGTTATTAAAATGCGAAGGACAAGGGCTTTGGGTGATTTGTGTAAGCGAATATACGAGGAGTGATCAAAAAGTAGTGATAATGAAACAGAAAATAATATATTTTTTAAATAAAAAAAATTTGCTGTTCAACATAGTCTCCTTCTCTATCTACACACCGAGTCCAGCGTTTCTCCAACATTTTTAACCCTTTAAAAAAAATGATTTCTCTTGGCCTTCCAAAAACCCTTCCACGGCCTCTATCACTTCATTATTGGATTGTAACACCTATATGTAAAACCTATGGATGTAATAAAATATTGAGTATTGAGTATTATCATCGGCATATCTATTACCACGCAAGTATTCTATTAGTTTTGGCAAGAGATAAAAATCACTGGGGGCCAGGTCCTGCAAATAAGGTGGGTGATCCACTAATTCGAACCCAGCTTGTTGAATGGCATCCAGTGCAACAGCAGAAGTGTGAACCGGCGCGTTGTCCTGATGAAACAAAATGCCTTTTCTGAGTTTGACATGTCTTTTCTCTTTTATAGCCTCTCTCAATTTAGCTATTGAAGGTGCATAGCAAACGCCTGTTATTGTGTGTCCCTTCTCAAGATAATTAATTAATAATATTCCTTCGGGATCCCAAAAAATTTAGGCCATGACTTTGCCTGCCGATGCTGTGGTTCGAAATTTCCTTGGAGTTGGTGACGACGGTCTTTTCCACTGTAAAGATTGTTGTTTTGTTTCTGGATCAAAATGGTGAACCCATGTTTCATCCACAGTCACAAATCGAGCCAAAAAATTGTTAGGATCCACATTAAATCTGTCCAACCAGCACCTTGAAAGATTGAGTCTGGTTTTCTTCCGATCTTCTGTTAATATTCTGGGTACCCAACGCGCCGAGGCTTTTCTCATACTCAGATAATCTTTTAATTTTGATTGAACACTGCCATATAAAATGCCAGTTTCCTGGACTAAATAACGCACTGTAACACGACGATCGTCTATAACAATCTTTTTCGACTTTTTCAATTTTTTCCTGCGTAACTGACGTCGATGGCCGGCCCGAGCGGTGCTCATCTTCTGTCGATGTTCTTCCAGTCTTGAATTGATGTGACCATCTTGCCACAGTAGAATATGGTGGAGCAGACTCACCTAAAGTCTCCACTAAATCACGACGGATATCTTGCGTCGTTAACTTTTAAAACTGAGGTATTTAATAACGGCTCGCACTTCGTTTTTCTTCATAATGATATTTTACGTCGGAATTCGTCAAACAGATAGACACGGTTTCTATGTTTCTTAAAATTAAGACTTAATTTTTTGTATCTAACCTCGTAATTAAATGATCTTTAATTATTGGTATGAATGAGTAAATTATGGATTGTACAAGTTGGTCATTATCACTACTTTTTGATCACTCCTCGTACTTCAAAAATTCGGTCAAATTATTATTTTCTGCATTTCCCGATTTTATGCCAAATTTTAACATCAAGCTTTAAACATGTTTAGTCTTTGTAATTGCTTTTATTTATGTAAATAAATTAATAGCGTGGTCAAGAATAAATTTGCCAATTATCGGTTTAGTATATAAGAACACTTAAATAATTGCCGATTCCTTAAAGCGCAAATCTAAATCAATGTCAGAATTTTCCTAGACAGGAAAGCTAACTCAAAGTATTTCATACTTTAACAACATAATAAAATAAACCTACGAAAATGAATACTGTTTGTATAATTATGTCTGTTTAAGCGAGATGGAATACATCTCGCTTAAACAGACATACTTATACAAAGATACACACGTCAAACTAATAACACCCCTCTTTTTTGTCGGGGGTTAAAAGGACTGTTTGCTTTGATTTCAGAATCTTGATAGAGCTCATCCCTAGAAGGCAGCGGTCTCGCCGCGCCGGCTGGGCCAAGGCGACACCGACTGATTTATGTACGAACCAGCAGTATTTTATTCTGTAGCCACCGGCACCGCTGGGCGCCTCAACTAAACTATAAGTTTCCGTTCGAGTCGTTCGACAGCTGGGGGAGCATACTAGCCCAGAAATATTGTCTCCGCTGCATCAATACAAACGTCTTTATTTATTGCGCTCTTTTGCAAGATAATTTGATAATGGATCGGAGTTATCACAGTATTTTCCTGGCTACTCAGTAATTTATTGTATCAAACTTAGGATGTAAGTTTTTATCCAGAATCAATTATTTTAAGAGACATAAATATCTAATCAAAGCTTTCTAGAAACTAAGTATGCAAGACACCCCGGGTCTGACTCGATCTAAACGTTCCCATTATAGACTGCTTGTAATGTTCTGAATATAATGTAGTTTTTACAATATTGTATTGCTCTTAATATTAGAGTTTGAAATATTCGTAACAAGGGAGGTGACAGGGCTGTAAACGAAGGCAATTTGTCCGTTGCCGTAGTAGCTGCCTGCAGGCTATTCGCTAGGTTATTTTTTGGATTATTTTCAGTATCACGCACACTATGAAAACTTCCAGGAAAACTTGAGTTAGAACTGGATATTGTAAAAAAAATTCAAAGTTAAAGTTAAAAATTATTTAGAGTTAAGGTTTTTTCTCGCAACCATTACTTTACCTACCTATTTCCCAAGATTGCTTGGAAAAAATCCTGCTAACCAGTAAGGTCGCCAACTTAGCTTCTCTATATTTGTTTTTAACTGTATCTTCTATCTTGTGTATGCAATACTTAAAAAAATATCGTGCTGTAAAGTCGAAGACATACTTATACTTAAATTACAAAAAGACCTAATAGTTTTTGAAAGGGATACACTTTGTCACAGGGGGACAGTCACATTTCCCATTTAGAAAGTGGACATCTAAGAGAGCTGGAAATGTTGACGAGTTCTTCCGATCACACATGAGTACAAAATTGACGTTAAGAGTCGTTCTTCAACTGAAGTAAACAGAGGCAGTACGATCATTGCACCAAGCCGGCGGCATATTATTATCGTAGAAGCCGTGGGAGCGTTGGCTTAAAGCCATTACCGGTGAATGGAATCGGCCAGTCCAATTACCTGATTGGATTAGCCGGCGATCGCATCGGCTCAACACACTGCCCGCACACTGCTCCGGCATACTAAACTTACTGGAATAATAAAGGGAAAATTTAATTGCATACTAATGTATGTAATGTTATAATTAACTGAAAATTTTTTAATTGTGCATATCCCCCGATATTTAGGGCCTTACTACAAAAAATAATAGTTACTAAAACTCAGACAATTTTTACAAATTGCTGTATGGAGATTGGACATCGATCCCTGTCTTTCCCGAAAGGGATAAATTAAACAAAATGACATAAGTCAGTTTAAGACATTGTGTGGTGTTTCGATGTTTAAGCAGTTATTGCTTATTATTATTATTCTTAAATTGATGAACTAATTTTGATCCAATATTTCTATATAACACTAACGTTTTTCGATCTCGTACACTTTCACAATGCGTTAATCTACCAATCAAACGGATTAACTCTTCCTGTAGCTTACAAATGTTTAGTCAAGTGTATTGGATGACTTTAAATTAGTTAGCGATAGTTCAGGATGTGAATCAGTCCACTAAACTGAACTACTTTGCCCAATGAACATAGGTGAAAATGTGAAAAATAAAAACTACAACTTAAGCGATCAGCTGATTGCGTTTGTATTTTTTGAAGTGAAAACTTCTTTAGCGGCGTTGTGCACTTTGAAGTATGGCTAAAAATCTTAAACTCGCGTCAGGACACGTGACCTGATCGACAATTCGTAAGACGGAGGGAGAGTAGACCGCAAGGAAATAATATAAGTTCAAGTTTTCACTTCTGCCGGCACTCCCGGAGTGCAACCTGTTTTTTTTTGTAGAATATCACATCCCGGGACTTCATTCCCGTGGGATTCTCTTCCATTCTGTAGGTATATAGACCGATACTTCAGAGCATCGAATGTCATTACATCACTCATTTGCGGTATACAGATGACAATGACATGTGACAAAGTACTGGACGTAATTAACGTGACACTGCAGTAAGTATTGTCGGACTCTTTCCACATAAAAAAGTCTTATGCGGGACGACAGTGACGGTAGTGAAAACAGATCGGACGTAGACTTAAATAATAGGCAACATAATACATACAATCCGCTCAGCAATTTATGTGTAAATAAATTAACTTTTTATTTTAAAAAAACCGACTTAAAAAAAGCGAAAAAACACTTAATGCTACGTTTTTATTTTTCGCTTTTTGAAGTGGTTTTTTTTATAAAAAGTTAATTTATTTCTCTATTTTTAGTGTAAATTATAGAAAGTATGAGAGAAACAATGTAAATTCCTGTTAAAATCGAGGTTTCCCTCGATTCCCCTGGGATTTCTCATACCCTGACCTGACTTAGTTACTATGGAACCACTTCTGGAGTACACTCTTTCGAACAAAAAAATAATTTTAAAAATCGGTCCATAAATGGCGGAGAAATCGATAAACATACATAAAAAAAGATACATATAGTCGAACATAGAACCTCCTCCTTTTTTAAAGTCGGTTAAAAAATACTAAACATTGAATGCTCTCAAATTTTCGCAGTTATAATATAAGCAGAATAAGAAGTAGAAGATATAGTATTATGGAAAGGGAGGATAAATACTGTTACAAAGAAATTAGACAGTTTAGCGTCCTCTCAGGTCATGTCAATCAAATGCCACGGAGACAAGTCATCAGCGTCATGGGCGGTCCTGCCCGCCCTGACGACTGCCACCCCAACATCATTACCAGCACGTTAGCAACTCCGGAAACAAAGACATCAATTATGATCCAATTACATGTATAACGACTAATGCAATTATTTGCGGATTTTCGGCTTTGTTTTTTAGTTGATTAGTGTACATTTTTGATTAATTTTGGACTAACACTGAATTACCTGTTACTTAAAAACTTATATTTTACGACGAAGTGCATATGCAGAAAAACCGGTGACGTTTTTTAAATAAAACCTAATCTCGAAATGGCTTGATTACGATTCGATGATCGTATTTTGAAAAATCTTTCCCGATTACGGCATCTTTAAAACAAAAAAAAACGCATCGAAATCGGTCCATTCGTTTGGAGCTATAATGGTACAGACAGACACACAGATACACACTTCAAACTTAAAACACATCACTTTTTTGTTGGGGGTTAAAAAGAATATATCTATTAGGTACCTACTAAAACTCACGCAAATAGGTAATATAGTCAAAATGTATGAGAAAAAAATATTAACAAAGGTTAATGTCCTCTAAGACACAATTACCTACATAACGAAATACATTTTGCAATTCTGATGATTATTATTGCGAAGTTTCAAAATAAACGTGCACAAATTCTTGGCTATTTTGATGACGATGATAATTTTAATTTAAAATGAAAATGATGACTAGCAGCTACAGAAATGTTATTCAATTTAAAGGTAAATCAATTAAATTACATACACATACATAAATCACGCCTCTAATCCCTATCGGGGTTTTAAAACCACTTCATGCCACATTTGGCATGTATTCTGAGGGATATTAGATGATATTAGCCTTCTGCCCATAATACCGTAAAACACTCGCGTCCCTCTTAATAACTTTACAGTATGTCTGAGAAGACTTGGAAGCTGGTAACCCTTACGTTTTTTTTCACTCTCAGTCCAGCGTGGAAGCTAATCGATCAAATAAATTAGGCAAGAATCTGTTTAGATACTTTATTACTACTTGTTTTTATCCTTCGAAATGTGAAAGTATGTTTGTTTGTCATTCCTATAACATAGAGTAGCTTCGCGAATTGTGACAGAAATAGAGGGCGGAAAAGGAGGGTAATTGCTGGTGTTTTTTTTTGGTTATTGAATTGTAGTATAGAACCTTGCATTACACGATGTCTCCACCACATACAGAATAACTCTAAAATTTAAAAAAAAAACAACATGTTGCACTCCGGGAGTGCCGGCAGAAGTGAAAACTTGAACATTTATCAACTCCTTGCGGTCTAAGAAGTTTTCACTTCACCCTCCGTCTTAAGAATTTTCGATCAGGGTCACGTGACCCTGACGCGAGTTTAAAATTTTTTACCCATCCGAAAAGTGCACAATGCCGCTAAAGAAGTTTTCACTTCAAAAATTTATCAACTCCGACAATAGATTGTTAATAACTTTTAAATGGCTGAACCAATTTTGATTAAATATAGCTAAGAACAATGTCGATAACGTAAGCCTTCAAACAAAAATAACCGCATTGAAACCGGTTCATTCGTTTAGGGCTACGATGCCACAAACACACACACACACACATATACAAAGACATATAGATACACAGATAGACACGTCAAACTTATAACACCCTTCTTTTTTGTCGGGGGCTAAAAAAGGCACTGAAGGGATGCGTTGCGTAGTCGATCGAGAGTATAGAAGCTTTATTTTATCCGTCCGGGAAGTCATTAGTCCCGATTGTTTTGTAAAGCGTTTACCAGAACCTTGCTCGCGATTACGAAGGACGAACCACCCCGTCTGACCACATGTTGATTGAACCATTGTTTCGTAACTAATCGTTCTTACTATGTGTAAATGTTATAAATGTCGCGGGGAATTGTATAACCCCTCCCATGCTGGACTGGGAGTGAAAGAAAAACTTAGAATGTGCCATCTGCCAACTCTTCCGAGGCATACTGTAGAAGCCAGTGGGAAGCGAGGGTATCCCCGCGACATCACAATTTGACTAATAAAATTGCACTTTTAACCATGAAATTAGGATAAGTTAGGTTAGGTTATACCATATTACAACATTCCTAGTGAATTTGGGTAAAGCTTTATGAAATGACGGCATCATTAACCCGTCGCGCAAAGGTTGAAAATTGTATAGTTTGCTTTTTTTGTATTAATTTTTTATGGTGTCATATCTTTTCGTCTACTTTATACTTATACAGGATCACTCCTAATATGAATCCACGCACACGATAACTTAAATGGATAGGTACCTAATATGTAGGTATACCTACTCAAATTCCAAAGCGGTGAATTCATTTGATGTTGTGTTACTCGTATTTAATTATTATGAAACCCTCACCTTGAGTTTGTGCAATATCACACCGAACGACGACATTGTTTATTAATAAGGTACCAAATACATGCAAATACCTAAATTTAGTATGATTTACATTGAACAGTACAAATGTTAGAAACTTTGATAAACAATATGATAGACGTAAAAGGCCTTAATGTTCACATTAAAATTTATAGGCTTTGGGGCGGGGTGTGCCCAAAGGGAAAGAAAAAATCTCCCGTTGGACGTCATGTCAGTAAGTAGAGTGCGTTTGCGCAAGCCAGCGCGAGGCCGAGCGGCCGGAAGAGGCTGCACTCAATTGTCACGTTATCTCCCTCTGGGGTCGGTCGCGCATCGGACCGCGTGCGTCAATGTTGCCGGAATGTGACTTCAACGTGAATGTTTATGTTTACAATTTCTCTAAATTGAAAATATTAATTTAAAAAGGATGGCAACGAAAAACAAAGTCGACAAAAATATGTTACATTGCCCTTTGAATCAGTTTATCGTATATCAATAAAATCTATTTAGTTATCCTAAAATGTATGAGGTTTAGATTTTTTCATTATGAATAACGTTGATTTCGTGGCAAAAAAGGTATACCTACAAAGGTTTTACACATAAGAGATAAAGATAAAATGATATAATTGTAATAGTAATAGTGGAAATATCATAGTTTTAATAACATACTTTAAACTATACTTAGCGAAAATAAAGGATTTTAATCCGCCCACGAAACTGAACAACTTCCCTTAAAAAATGTTTAGCTTCTCCGTACAACTTGTGCAATGTGCAATCAGCTAATTTGCCTTTCTATGGGAAGTCGAAAATCTTTTTTAATAATTTCGTAAAAAAGGAAACAACTTTCTTAAGAGAGAGTTGTTCAGTTTCATGGGGAGAATCATCTTTCAAAGTTTCGCTAACTAATTTAAAGTCAACCCTGTATTCTGACGTGCGAAAATAGTATTTGTATTGACCCGTGTGGTGATCGGTTAACACCACCCCATTTCTTTCCGTGGGTGTCGTAAGAGGCGACTAAGGAAACACAAGTGAGACCTGCCTCCTGTTAATACATCTCAGGCAACAACACCTTATTTTTTTCTGAATCTAAGGTGGCGTCCTATGGTCTCATGCGGTGTGCTAGGCTCTGTAAAGGGCCGTCTGGTTCGCTACCACCCTCCTATCGAAGTTCGACGCCAAACAGCTTGCTGTGTTCCGTCGGTGCGTAGGAGTACCAGTACCTTATAGGCATTTTCTGGATTAACTCGCTCCATCGTCGACCATCTTCGACTTTGGTCAAGATTGAGGTCCATCTTATTACAATGAAAAAAAGACCAAACCAGTCGCAAACTAAAATCTCCCAGTTAGTAGGCAAAAGCTCGCAATGTATGCCTAATAAAATGTAAACCCTAGACTTGCCTACAAGGTGGCTGTTATCGCTGACGCAATAGTTTCCAGGTATAGCAGCGAACAGGATGTCGTCGCCACCTGACACCGACACGGCACCGTGCCTATCTCATGTTTATAATTATGATTTAAAATGTTTATATAACGTCTACCGACGGACAACATTGTTTCACATGGGTATCGAATGCTTGCCTATTTAATTTACTTTGGGTTTTTTTTTATAAAATGGCTTTAAACCCCCCGATATTATTTTTCGGGGTCCTTCAGTCGCAATATTTTTATTATTAATCACATATTATATAGATCTATTGTAGTTATTTACATATAACACACATAATTGTACACATAATTTATTGTATTTATCTTGATTTATAACAAATATTTTGTTTCTATTTACTTGTTTTGTTCCGCTTTTTTACTAAGTATGATATATAATTATGATAATTAGTAATTGTGACTATTATTATTATTTCATTGCAATGCAACCCGCAACACCTGTGTCTCCTCTCTCAACTACTCTAAGGTAGACTGGAAGAGATCCCTTCAGGGATAAGTCCGCCTTTGCTACTAAATTACCTTTGAAATGTACTCGTATTATATGACACTGTTTTTGAGCAATAAAGAATTTACATACATACATACATACATACATACTTACATACATACATACTACTTACTTTAATATAATTGCTTAAATTACATTTAGATATTAAAACCAGTCATTTTTTTAAAATAAATTCGCAGTCGATTCAAAATTCATAAATAAATAAAAATAATGATTACGTATATAAAAATTTCATAATTCACCTAATGCTAACTTTAATTGTCACCGTTAATAAAAATAAGTAAAAATCAAATTAATTTTATTATAATATAAATAGAGGCTTTAACAACCAGTCAATGTTTAATCAACCAAATACAAATTCATAATAAAAATTCAATTAAAATAATAATTTTCAAGATTTTAATTATTTAATGGGTTTTATTTAACTTTATCTGTCTCAGTCGGCAATTCTTTAATCAATGGTTCATAATCTAACCCCAAAATGCCCCAAATTAGGCAAGGCTTGTACCACGGGTGCTTGATACATGCCACTTACTTTTTTGTATAAATACATTACATACAAACAAGAACCTCAGAAGAATAGATACGAGTACCGTATTATATACACTGTAATCAATCTTCAAAATCAAACGTTTGGTCATCAGATCATCACACACAAATATAAAATGTATTAAAGTTGTTAGTGGAGTAGTTATAATCAAGTTTTTTTTTATAGTACAAGTTGAGAAATAAGTAGGCTCGTCGGTGTCTTTATTATACAGATTTTATTGAATTTATTTTACCTATATATACAGAATTTCAGAACTATCGAAACCTCATGCCCTTGATAACAAAGGAGCAGCGCCACTGCCAACTGTACGTTAAGTAGCAAACTACCTAGCAACTTTCAGTTGGCCGTGGCCGTGACTCCCCCAGTCAAGGTGGCTGTCATCAAATGTTTGAGGCTTAGATAACCACCTGAACGGATGAAGTGTCAGCTGTCACACCACGAGATAATAGCCGCCTACTCTTACACAGCTAAAATTAAAATAATAAAAAAAGTCAACAAACAGACACACAGATACCCTTGTCAAACTTATAACATCCCACTTTTCTTGTCGGGAGTTAAAAAAAAACCAACAACGGAGCATGGATGGATGTATATTTACTTGAGATATATCTTCAATACTTCAAATCTCCAGCCCGGTACTTGAATTCCATTTGAATTTGAATCTAGTGGAGATGTGATTCTTTGTATGGAATAGGATGCTAGGACAGGTGGCGGCGGCGTCGCTTCATTTGCTCACAATCGAGCCGGGCGGAGCCCTGCGGCGCTCGGTTTGACGCTCACTTGCGCTCCAACGCGACTGAACAAGGCTAGTGTGGAGAGAGACTCTGTAAAATATGTTTTATGAGTTTTATGAATTAAATATAAGTACCAAATCCTATTTTCCAAAACTATGTTAAGCGGAAATCCCCAAGAAAATAAAATTACCGAATATTTCTTCTTTGTCAACTGTCTCTTTATTTTCGTTTTTGGGTGCAGACCGTTGTGCAAATAGGGTTTTGTAAGACTGGTCCACCCTAACGCCAACAATCAAATAAATTCTTAGTTGACAGGTTGACTACAGACGTCAACCTGTAGTCAACGAGAAAGAAAATCAATTATATTGCTTTTCAAATTATATTTTGAATTAATAGGTAACAAAAATGAAATATGCACTTGCACCATCCCTTAACTTTGGGGTAAGTCGCGTCGCGACAGCTGATAAAAAAAATAATTCCAAAAAGGATATCCAAGTTACATGGCAAACATCAAAAAACCAACCATACCACGTTTATAAAATTAGTGAGTTGTACCCAGTTTCCCTGCGCAGTAAGAAAAAGGTTAAAACTATCTCTCTCCACACTTATTGTCGTGATTATCAAAAGCAGAGCCTTTGACGTGTCTCCCGCGATGCGTTAAACAAGAGTCTCCGCGCACGGTTCTCGGAGGGTGGCGTAATTCACTTAAATCACGCTTAAATCGCGCTTAAATCATACCTCCGGCACTCTACGGCTTCAAACCATCGCCTTTTGTAACACCAACCAACTTTCCAAACTATAAACCGTCAAATCCTTTGCGCCTATGCCAAACGCGTGTCAACTTGACTTCGAGGACAACATTTAACACGCATAATCTTGTTAATTTTAGTAAACTCATGTTTCTTTATTAGGTTAGTGTGATAGTTGCTTAGCTTGTTGTTTTTTAACATTATTTGATTGTCATTTGGCCAACCTTTGATACCTACATGTCCTTTGAATGTTGCATCGTGAGACCCGTCTCAGAAGAACTCGCGCCTATGACAAAATATTAGAGAACTTTTAATTTTTAGGAAACATTAGGAAAAATGAAGTTATACTTTAGTACCGTTTGGTACTGGTCACTATCCCTTCTTAATCCCGCATGTGTCATTAAAGTCGACTAAGGAAACTACAAAATGGCACCTTTTCAAGTATTTTACCACCGCACTGCGAACTCAAATCTTCCTTGTCCAATAAAAAAAAGAAATAAAAAAACATTCAAAAGAATAGGTAGTACAGGTAATTCTCGGTTCCTTAAAACAAATAGAGCTAAAAAAGAAATCGTACAATTGTCTCATTCCAATATATTGTTGTAAATCAGAAAGGACAAGAGCATAATCCCAAAAATCCCGCAAATAAAATTCCAATTGGAACGAAATGACATATTCGGTTTGCTCAAATCCTTAAAACGTCATCCAGATATCCATTACATGTCTATTAAATCTTACGACATATTTGTAGGGAGTCAGCAATGCGAGCGTTCCTTTCCCCTAGCAAACACGGCGCCGATTACGTACTCGACCAACCGAGGTAAACGAATATAAAACACATGCGGGAAGACGAATGCAAAAATGTACTCGTCAAGATTTTGCATAGGTAAACAGTGGGACCCCTGCGGGCTTCAGACCACAATACTCGCGAAATCATTTCGGAGATTGTTGTTATCTTTTTACCGACTTCAAAAAAGGAGGAGGTACTATGTTCGACTGCATGTATTTTTTTTTATGTATGTTCACCGATTTCTCTGCCAATTATGGACCGATTTTCAAAATTCTTTTTTTGTTCGAAAGAGTATACTCCAGAAGTGGTCCCATATAAATTTAATGGAAATGATTTTTTTCAATAAAACAAATCTGATTTTGTCAAAAATCAGATTTGTTTTATTGAAAAAGTAAAAAAAATAATTTACTTTTATATTTTATTTCACTAAAAATCAAGATTTTCGTCAGAAATAATTATTTTTTCAGGCATAAAAATCATTCTTTAAAGCCAGTATGAAGCTTGAAAAAGGTAATACTCTCACTTGTCAAAAGGGTCACTGAATTATCAAATCAGCTACTCTTTATTGCGTTATACATTTTTGTCAGTATTTTATTCATTTTTTGCTTACTTTTTATGCATCATTTGATAAAAAAATAACTTTACTGGATCACAGAATAGCCACTGAAGTTGAATTTTGGTATATGAAAAATGGTTTATTTGCTCATTAGTTCAAATTTTTTTTTTTCTTTTCAAAATCTTCTTCTCGTTTCAAAATTACATAACATGACATGTGTTTTATGGGGCCATTTCCGAGCAACTGCATTGTAAATTTTTATTACCATTTCCCTTTATGTTCCTAGTGACAAAATGACATTAGGAAAATAAGGGGCAATGGTAAATACAAAACCGTGCCTGTTTTGTATTTACCGTGCCAGTTTTGTATTTACTAAATACAAAACAAAAAGTTTCCTGTGCTTGAAATGACATTTGTAGCTCCTCCTGTGTATCACGTGTGATACAATTTACAACTTATGATCCTTTTTGGGTTAAAATAATAATATTGTTATATTGTTAAGACGTTTAAGAATCGTAAAATTAATTTTCGATAACAATGGGCTATGTACGACATCTTAAAAATATTTTTAATTTCGTTTATTTTTTTATTTAACATAAAGGAATAAGGTCCCGTTTCCTAAAAAAAAATATATAAAAAATCTATCTTTTGAAATAAAAATATAATAATTAAAAGTTTCTCAGTAGGGTAAACTAATCATAAATACGGCATTATACAATCGTGTCTTTGCCAAGCTGTCATGTCAATAAAAAAAAACATAACCTATTTCATTTTGTATTTGGTTGTTTATTTTTGAGTTTTATTTTTGCTTTTGGTTAATTTTTTCTGAAGTCTTTTACTGCTACCGCATACCGGATTACGATTTAACTTTGCACGGACTTGTAGTGCTAGATTTTGACTGATTTTCTCACGACTAAACCTTATTCATACCGGACTCCGAGAACTGCTTCAACGATAGTGATTAATACTCTTCGGATTTGTGGAATAACACTAATAACGACAGCGCAGCAGGCTTTGCTACTCAACATGGCATCTGACGAGTTACAGCAGTGGAGAGAACCAAAAAATGTTTTATACCTCTTTGTTCAAACACTGACATTAACTCACCAGATTTGACGTTTGTTACCATTCCAAAGGAATTGAAAGAAAGTTGGTGTAAAATGCTGTGAGGATCATTTAAACGTAAGTACATTGAAACGTATCTCTAGTTAGTCTGTGATTGAAACTTAAATGTTGAACTTAAACTCAAAAACGCAACGGTATAGGTTATATGTCAACCAACTGTCAATCGTTTTTTTTTTTTTTTTACTTTGGCAAAGGAGTTATTCTGTAGAATGCTGTAATAAGCAACAAATCGTAACCAAAATTTTAAAAATTCATTATTTTTATATCTATGATCAAAATTATTTGATATATGTTTTATTTGAATATGGGACCTTAAGCCTGCTTAAAATAAAAAAATCAAATTATTTTAAAAATCTTGCACATAGCCCATTAAGCGAGATGTAATTTTAGGCAGAACATTTTTCAGCTTCACGATGTTAATCTATCAAAGAAGCTAAATATTTTTTCCATATGAACTCCATAGTACAAAAATTCAGAAAATCTGTGGGAATCAGCTTCGCCCAAGGGCAAAAGTGGCAATTGCTTTTTTTTCGACCAAGTTTTTCGGCTTAGCCATCTAAGTACTACTCGAAATATAGTAATAAAAAATTTACAGTTTACTATAAGACCAGAGGCTTTTGTCGCTTTTACTTTTACGAAAGTATATTAATAGTATTCTAAGCTTTTACACATAATTATCTTCATGATTACTCATTCTATTCCATGTTGTTTATTTATAACACAGAATAAGTATACGAAATGATACAGTTTCATAACATCCGTTAAGTCTGCTTTATCTCTTTTGCAGTGAAAGTCACTGACTTGCAGTTTCTAATGCATATGACGAGTACTTTTTCATTTATGTGTCAACTAGCTTTCCGCCCGCGGATCCGCCCGCGGCTCCGCCCGCGTGGACTACAGGTTACATCGTGCCCAACTGTGGGATAAAATGTAGCCTATGTCCTTTCCCTGGCTTTAATCTATCTCTGTACCAAATTTCATCAAGATCGGTTCAGTAGTTTAGGCGTAAAAGACGAACGGACAGATAGACAGACAGACAGTCAGAGTTACTTTCGCTTTTATAATATTAGTATGGATGTAGTATGAATAGGTAGGTAAGTAAGTTATATTGATTACGGGCGTGGTTTTTCTGATAAGAAACGAATGTGTTAATACCATATAAAATATGAATACATATTTTAAGATGCATCTAGGAATTCAGATATGAGGAAATCGATGTTTGGAAACTTTCATTCATAAACTGCTGAACGAATTTTGAAGAAACTTGACTGTTATATACGAATTCATGCGCTCTGCCTGTTTTCCATGGGGTAGTCAAAGATCACAAATAACTTTTAATAATTTCAAAACTCCCGATTAAGTTGAGTGGTAACACGGTGCTTCCTCCAATTCGATTTCAATTCGTAAACATTTGTGTAAATGTAGTTTTTTGTTCTCCGGTCTGTTGGACTTGAGTCTGTGAACGTTACCAGCAACTCTAGCACGATAACGACAAACTCGCGCTCGGCTCACGCTGAAACTTCACTTTGATTGCACGAGGGTCCCGCGCAAAGGCTTGCTTGTGTTGTCAATATGACATTTTGACATTGGGCCGGCGCTATCGCTATCGTACTCGGCCTGCAGAACCCCGATTCTGTAACTTAAGTTACATGTTAACAGAATGGAGGCCATTTTATCTGTTGAGGTGGCGAAATTGAGAACTAGTAAATTTTCATATAATGCTGGCAACCAGCAGCGCCACCGCCACCGAACGTAAAGTTGCTAACTACCTAGCAACTGAAAATCCAGTTGGTGGTGGCGCCACCAGTCAAAGCAGCCATCATTAGATGTATGAAATATGGATAGTTCTCTATTTCGCCACCTGAATGGATAAAATGGCGACCATTCCATCGACACACAACTCAAGTTACAGAATCGGGACCCAGCATAGCGCAAAGAATTGCTTGTCCACCTGCCGTGGTCAGTTCGACACTTTTTTGACATTTAACCGCGTTGTCTTCACGTTGTGCTTGAGCTGCTGGTGATGGCTTTTAAGATCAAATAAAATCTCATGGTCAAATAAATAATTGTTTCACCTTTTTAGCGCCAAGAGTTTTCGTCAAAAACGTTCACCACACGCCACGACATTAATAATTAGAAAAAATACAGTTAAATGGGTAATTTTATATATCAGACTTTGGCGGCGAGGGCACGAAACTTAAACGTCTGATATATCAGACTTTGGCTGTGAAAAGGTTAACACATTTTATAGTCTGTTACTGTCCTTGCTCCTAGGGATAATTAGCTTGCACTCAAACGGAACGAAACAAAATTCCGCAGGTGGCCAGACGTCAGAGTGAGTCAGACTGCGACACGTCGAGATCGCGTCAACAACACCACGTGGATTCGAGTTGGCAAAACCTGACCTACAAAGCTAATTTGAAGGACATCGGGAAAAGGAGAGTGACCTGACGAAGCAGCATCCAAAGTGATGAGTCGCGCGTGGCTCGGAGCCGGCTCAAGTAACGACCTATCGATTGGCAATAGTGCCTAGTTAGCGATCTTGCGGCCCCTCCTGGCCCCGCCTCCCGACCCGCCACCCCTCTTGCTTCTGCTCTCCACCTCATACTACCCACCGTTTGAAATTTCAGCGGCAAGTTTTTCACTACTGAGAGGTGCGCTTTTGAATAAGATTTTGGTGAATTTAGTTTTGATTTATTGACCAAAATCTTATTTAAAAGCGGACCTCTCGGTAGTAAAAATATTGCCGCACTACAGAACACATTTAGTTAAGCAACTAAATCCAGTTGATAATCTTTTTTTTTTATTTCTTTAATATTTGAAATACTTCCAAAATCCAGTACTGGTGATGATCCCACAAGCTGAGGAAACTGCTCAGATAAATACAGGTATGTAAGGACTTTGGTATTTTAAGCAACAAGTCAAGCATTTTGGCTCAGAAAGTATCATTTGATGAGGTGGAACTGAAACTAATAAAGATCAGATGAAGATCACGACAGTATAACCTTAACGGTTAGTAATTTGTGGGTGGCGATTATGTTTGTAATAATTTAAAATCAGTACCTTTGGCAATGCCTAAAAATTTAAAATTAAAAGCAAGATCTAAAAAGTAAACATTCACTTAAAGAAATGAAAAGAAGTATCGGTATACTCCGAGAAATTTGGAAAAAAAACCCAGTTTGAGTATTAAGTAGTATTCAGATTTGCATACTGCAGAGTTGGCAGTGCAAATTGCAGAAGCAGCACCTTGCGTCAACTTTTGTCAGCATTACTTAAATTATATTATTCAAGAAAACTTATGTGTGGGTAAATATATGTTTTATCAACAAAATAAAATAAATGAGAACACGACAACTGGGTGCCACCCATCTTCCTTTTTCTCACCTTTTTGCCATGAGGAATAAAGTACATTACATACGTTTCAGTAAAGAGAAAAGTGCAAGCTGAGAAACTATGGAGTTCACAGTCTGGTTACACTTTCAGTTTGGCCCATTTTGATGAAAATACCGATTCGATAACGGTTTAGTTATAAAACCGTTTTAATTTTTGATGAAAATAGCACAAATAGCGAAATTGGTATTTTAAACATTTGCAGATGTATCATTTGAGTATTTTGAAGCGCTCGTAGCCGAGTGGCGCTTGCTCAGGACCGGTGAGCTGGATTAAGCAACCCTTTTGTAGGCAGGGAACCAGATGGGCCTTTTTATAATTCGAAAACGGCACGGCAAAATTGTATTAGCATTGCCTCATATATAATAGTAATACTAGAAGCTGAGAACTGAAAACATACAGGGGGCAATAGTAATTCAAATTTCGACGTGCCTTTAGAATTGAAAAAGGGTGACCATAGTGACAATTAACCACGAGCGTTTTCATGTTTCAAAGGGAAGGCTGCTGATTAACTGCAATCGTTAAACAAATCAGTTTAAAAACTTTGACATCAGGATTAATTCAGTTTGCCATATACTTGATTATACTTACACAATAAGACGAAGTATCATTTGATGAAGTGAAACTGATAAATAGCACCACAGATGGCCTCCTCCTGGGAATCCTCAACAAGAAATGTTTCATGGGTGGCTAAAGATTTCAGGAGAAAAAAAAGGAGTTGTCTTGGTTGTAGTCGGTTGTTTTAAACATTTTAGCGTCGTTATAAAAAGTTAACTCTCCTAGCAGGTTGACGCTTCACTTCATCAAATGATAAATTCTACAAATGAAAATATAAAAATTTCGCTTTTCGGAATCAGAATCAGGAATCGGGGGCAGAGAATTCATCACGAGCTTTTCATGCTTCGTAGGGCACGTTAAAGCTTTTCGGCTGCTGTCATGGGTCAGAGCCAATGGGCCTTTTTATAATTCAAGCGGCACGGCACGGCATGACAGAATCTGTATTACCATTGCCTTCTATGTTCCCAGCTTCTAGTATCACTAGCGCATAGGTGCATAGGAGGCAATGCAATGGTAATGCAATTTTGCCGAGTCGTTTTCGTATTATAAAAAGGCCCATTGGCGATTTGTAAAATTCTAACAATAAGCTTAGTCAAGTTTGCTATACAAATAGCTACTTGATGAAAGGTGGAAGCGCTGTGAATTTTGAGTTTTGACACACATCTAAAGTCGACGTAACTGTAAAAATAATAATGATCGTTTTTTGCAAGTTTGTTTAGCCATCACAATATATCCAAGCTAAAATAATCAAATAAAACACAGCAGTATCGGAACGCATCTGTCAATCTCCATTCTGCAATGGACCTTCAATATGAATGCCACTAGTGTAGTAGATGACGGATAGGCTCTACTTATGTTTCGAAGCGTCAAATTGTTCTACATCTGTCTTTTTTTTAATTTTATTTAATCAAACTTTATTTACTGAGGGTTTTATGGAATGTCACCCTCATCATGATACTCATAATTAAAACATAGCTTAAAACATGTTAATTAATTCCTAACCCTTAAATATATTTTTAAAAATAATCTCTATCTTGCGCTATACAGATGATAGTGACATGTAGTGACAGTTATGGGCCGTCCGTTGATCGTAGATAGTTTAGAGTAAAGCCCAAGGAACGAATTAGTCATGAGCGGAGTTTTGGATCTCACACAGACGCTGCTTAAGTCATCTGTCAAGAAGTAGTGGCTGATTAACAGTTTGAAAAGTTACAGATTAGTTTAAATGCATGTTAAATCCCTGAACCGTCCGACCTAGTGCGAGTATCGACCGGCGCCGGCGACCCTGCAGACTCGGCGCTGGCTCAGGCTTCGTAAGCGCACCGCCATGCCCCATCAGCCCTTTTTCTGCCCTCGCTTTGCTGCCTCGTCTCTACGCGTTTTATTCTCTCTTTTCTCTGATAAATTTATTTTAAGAACTTGACACATATTCAGGTATTTGTTTTGCGTAATTTAAGTACTTGTTTTGTTT
Organism: Aproaerema taeniolella; assembly: GCA_949987775.1. NCBI lineage: Eukaryota > Metazoa > Arthropoda > Insecta > Lepidoptera > Gelechiidae > Aproaerema > Aproaerema taeniolella. The sequence continues at coordinate 12,524,023 of OX465246.1, forward strand.
GGTACCTACTTTTTTTTTCATGCGAATCTGTGTTAAAGTAGTAAGAAACTACAACGTTTTGGTTAGTGATTAAAGTCTTGAAATTTTTAAATTTTTACACTTACTTCTTTTATTTGCTTGTTTTTTTTTATTAAAATTAATATGAGACAGGTAAACTCCCGACCTTAAGCTTAACCAAGGTCATAGATATGAGGTCGACGATAGAGAAAGTAACCCAAAACTAGGCACTGACACTCCCACGCACCGACGGAACATGGCAAGCTGTTATACGTCGGGTCGGACTTCGGTAGGAATTCATTCATTTATTTGTCCTTATTTTATTTTATGTGGTTATGGAGCAACGAATCCACTTATTTTTTCTGAAGAGCTAAAGAGTAACAATAGCTACATTTCTACACGAACGAAGTCACTAGTGGAAAAGTAACGAAGTGTCCTTTTTTCAGAATCACACTTTTCTATTTACTTTCCCAATCCCGATCCTAGTGAAGGATACTTTATTCTGAAGAACAAAATTTATTTCTTCTGCAATTTCCTCACAAACCGTATCCTCCCACTTCGAAGTAGGATTACTAGATTAATTTTAGAATATGACATTTGTTCCGAGCCAAGTTACTTCTGGAAATGGAAAGTAGAGTGTAATGGTGACGTCAGAGCTGGCGTCGACCTTGCCACTAGAAAAATGTGCCGCGTCGCAGTGAGCGGTGCTGGCTCATCACAACGCTCCGGCCATCGCACCCTCGCTACTACCACGACATGCCACGTAAACGAACTAATGTACTCACTTATCGTGATTGTTTTTATACTCTCTACCGTCTTTGGTCTTTAACCTGTATTATCTTAAAATCTAGACTACTTATCCACTTCAATATCTCATCTTTCTGATGTGGAAATATAACAACTTCGATGTATTTCTTTTTTACTTCAGTATAAAAAATTTATGTGACCTATTTCTAAATGAAAAGTCGTTTTTTTACATGTCTACGCTGCTACGACTTTGCTACGAAACTCGTAGCACTTTTATTATTTTAAGATCTTTTTTAAGATTTTCAAAAAGCCTATGGATGCAATAAAATATTGACTGTTGAGTCTTATCAAATTTACTTTTCACATGCTTTTAAACATGTTTTACATAAAGCGTAATAGTACCGGAAACCATAAATTCTTTAAAAATGAAATAAAGACTATTAAAGGTTTCGTTTCGGATATTTATAATGCAATGCTAGCTGAACTGACCACAGGAAAGAAAAATCTGTCTGAAAACAGGATACGCACCCTAGTTTCTTACATAGTATAAGCATAAATCGTTCTGAAATGCAGTCGTAATGGCGATGTGTATGTAATGCTCAATACATTACTATGATGTACGCCTACAAAATGGGCCATTACATAGCCGGGCCAGCACTAACAATGGCCATAATTCTCGTCGACTTCATTAACAGGCTTCCATTTGCATGACAGGCTCAGCCACAGAACTGAAATACTCGAAAAGCTTATAGGAGTTCAGGCTTCAGCATCTTTAGAGTACTTTTTAATATGAGAAATTTTTAACTTTTATCTTACCATAATTATAATATAATATAAAACAAAGTCCCTTGCCACTTCTGTATGTCTGTCTGTCTGAACGTCTCAAAAACTGTTCGGATTTTCTTGCGGTTTTCAACGATAGATAGAGTGATTCAAGAGGAAGGTTTATGTGTATAATTTATTCCCGAAATTCCCAAGGGAATGAAGTCCCGGGCGGAAAGCTAGTATAATCAGGAGACACATTTACGCGGGAAGCTCACCAACAGCAAGTTAGTAATTTCGCTTTACGTGGTTTATACATATTTTCGTGTCAGGTATTATTCTTTTACATAAATACACTGAAACCTATAATCCGCAGGGGTAATCAGCGCATCCTGTGGTTCTAGAACTTGATGCCACGTTTGACAAATACACTCTGAGGGTTATTGGATGATACATGATATATAACTATAGTGGTGAGGTTTTCAGCCTTCCACCTAACGATATGCAACAAAATCCTCGAGTCCCACTTACGGTCCTCTACACAATATGCTTGGGAAAAGTTGGCAGCTGGATCATTTAAAGTTCTACTTAAACTCTTAGTCCAACAGAACGTTACACTCAATTAGCAAACAGTGGAGGTTAAATGACAGTAGTTCTACATTTTTTTAATAATCTATCTACGACTTCTACGAGTACATAAGTGTTTTAGAACTTATGTCTCAATCGGCCATTATATTAATTAGTAATTACTTTTCCAAAGTAAACACAGACAGTCAACTTTAACATTTGCCTAATCCTTTGTCCCCATGATATTCCGTCATCTAAAATTTTTAACATATCCATAACTACAACACTATACCTACGGTCTCTATATCAACCGTTTTGTGGACAAGAGGAGAGCGTACTTTCTGGAACCACCACCTTATTTTACCAACGGAACAGCAAATTCTACTTTTATTTTCACCCTTATCAGAAGGCCATAGAGAGTAAGGAGTTACTTAAGCGAGAGCAAGGTGGATTTGGTTAAGAGGTAGGCGGTACTACCGTCGTCTCTTTCTGGCGGGGCGTATCAAACAAGGACACGCCCCCTTGCCTCCGCACGCTCTGCTCTGAACTGAACGTAGACTTGTACAAATACGTTATACAAACCTTGTAGGTACTATAGCAAAGCAAGTACTTATTATAAGCACTATATTGATTTCAGGCTTCAATGACTCTGTAATGTCACGCCTAATTGGACTTAATACGATAAAAGGTTTAAAAAGAGTACGTTGGGCCACCTGAAAATATATGTATAACATAGTATCTCTTTAATATTATTATACTTACATATACGTTACATAAACCCAACATTGAATACATTCAGTATAAAATGACTTGTGATGCAGTTTTTCTTCTTTTTTTGTTTGTAAAAGATAAACCTTGTTGCCAAGTGTACCTTTTCAATTTGAACAATACCTACTGTCAGGCACATTCCTAAATGATAAAACGTTTAAAAAAAACAATTTAAAAAAGAAAACGCAATCAAGAGCATTTTTTTAGCGTCATAAAAATTTAGAATCTATGAAATTAGGAAAGCGAACTTTGGAAGCGAAGAGTAGCTTGATAGTAGCATGAGCTATTTACTGCCTGCTGATGCAGCAGCTCAGATGTGAGGTCACATTCAAATATATTTTTGTCAGCAAACTGTTGTTGAAACTAAACTTAAGAGTTCAAATACAAATGTAAAAACACGTCAACTTAATATACCGGCTTCATCGTAAGACTGGAATCTGAAGTAAAAAGTTCGTGTTTTAGAGTAAAATATAGAATTTCTTCCTTAGGTCCGAATTGCAGAACGCTACCCAGACTCTGATCTATTATATGGTTGAGTAGCAGTCGTCTTTAACATTTTGCTAATAAGAGAAAGAGATAATCAATACTTAAGTATAGATCAAGACTTGAGTCTCCTTCTGTAATACGGGCCTTAGTGTTTGGGAGAGACAATTCCCAATAACCTGTGTTTGTCCACTACGGAAAAGGTTATTTATTTCTAGCTCTTTTAAACAAAGCCGCAATTCACAGCGCATAATAGGTTAGGGATCGTTCAACAATTACGTGATCATTTTTGGCCGTTTTTTTAACCCCCCCCCATGTGATCATAGCGTAATCTTTTGTTTTTAACCCCCCCCCCCTCTCGCCTTGATTACGTAATCTTCGTCCGTGCTTTAAATGTTTGCTATTTATTCTGTGAAAGAATCACAGAAATAAAGCTAATCCAGTCATACAGAAAGGAGCCATATAAGGACGAAAAATTCAAATTTATATTGGCTTTACAATATAAATTTGAATTTTGTTTAATGTTCTCAGGTGAATGACTAAAGTAATTTTATTACTTTTCTAATCAAAAGTATTTTTAGCTTCTACGACATCTTTTTAGTTTTTTAGAAAATTTCTTAAGCTAACAAGTTATAATTTCCCCCCCCCCACTCCCCCCAAATAATCCCCCCCCTACCCCCAAATAATCCAGATGTATATACAAGCACCCGACCCCCCCCCCCCCTCTTTCGGTGATCACGTAATTGTTGAATGATCCCTTACCTAACGCATAACTACCTACTAATTCTAAGTACTTACTGGGTTCCGATAGCAAGGAACATGAGACCCTAGCCAAATGCCAACAGCCAAAGTATTAAATTACGATTACAAATTGTTATCTGTCCTCATCATTGTACCTAAATGTGCATTTGTGCAACATTGTATGTTTCCTGTTTATAATACTTATAAGTAATTTTAGATGTAAGTATGTATAGATAACATTTTATAACTCATTAAATTCATAATGTCTTAGAATAATAAACATTCGTGATAATTCTTTAGATTTCTACCGTATAAAAATAACACACATGTATAACACACTACTGCCTATTGGGGTAGACAGGGCACCAATTTAGATGGAACAACAACAGTTGGTGTCAGCCTTGTGCACACAGTAAGCCTCATTATCATTACTGATGTAGAGGTTGCGGGTTCGATTCCCGACCAATATAACACAAATATTTCAAAATCATATTTTCAATGATTTTCAAGTATTTGTGAGTCTGGATGTTTATAAGTATAAATGAAATCTGTATGTATTTTTTTTAAATGTTAAGGAATAGTACAAGCCTAGCATTTTCAGTTTGGGGCTGTGTAAGTTGTCCTATATTTATTAAACCCTCGAGTTTATTAAAACTCTTAAAGAACGTCTAAGAATAGCTGATTGCTGTTGTTTCCTCGGGTGCTTTTTATTAAATATTATTGAACGCCTGAGGATGCCGTGTGAGTCCCCGGCAGAGTAGAATAGGACCACCCTCTTTCTTACCGAGTTGTCGTACAAGGCGACTAAGGTAAATATGCAAGCAAGTTCATCTGCACACAGACGAGAAAGAAAACTCTGCAATTATATCAAAACCCTCGCCAAACCGTCTGCCAAGCGTGATGAGTATGGCATTTACCCCTCATGTTATTGAGGGAGGCCCGTGCCCCAGCAGTGGGGACGTATCTGGGCTGATGAAGAAGAACGCCTGAGGATAGCTGGTTGCTGGCGTATTGTCGCTTTCTTTTTTTTGCACGAGTAGTACAGATGTTTCCCTTAATTAAAATTCACTCAAATCTCTTGTCCACTCTTGATAAGGTTCAAATTTTGGATGCCATAGAGAGATTCAAAAAGAGTCAAAACTTTATGAAGAGATCAGAGGTAAGATTTGTAACATTATTTTTTGAAAAGAGCAACCCTCAAAGTTTCTTATCGGTAGACTGCATCTTTGCGTATTTAAAGCAACATTTAATGTTTATTGAAATAAAGGTATTTTTCAAGTTGAGTTAAGGTGAGTTACGAGGCTGATGATGATCACTGTCCGACCCGCAACTTGCTCTACGTAAACTAATTTCCTGGCATTAAAACAACTTAAATATACCTACCTAGACCAATGTCACTTACTTGTTAATAAGTGGTAATGCACAGGATTTTAATGGTTTTAATTTTCCCTAGTGCTAATAGTTATTTACTGGTTTAGTAATGTTAAGAATACTACCTTAGCCCAGCGAGTAACATGCTTTGCGCTCTACGGTAAATAGAGCAAGAAATTTTGATTCTTATCCTGCCCTCTACACGTGTAACATTTATTTCATATTTATTAATTCAATAATTTTAAGCATAATAGGTATTATAATAAAAATAATGCAATTTCAGCAGTTCTCTACAGTACAGATTGACGTTTCGATGACCTCGTTTAGCCGCAAGTGTTGAGCAATCGCCAGTTGTTGTTAACTTCAAAGATTTCGCAATCGGATTCAAGTCATTGGACTCTTATGTGTTTTTGGAAATAACAACATACTTAGATCCGTGTTACAGAACATGAATCACTCTGATCTATACTTAAATAGCAGTCGTCTTTGTAATTTTGATAGTGAGAGAAAGACAGAATCAATACATCGGTATAGATAATACAGGCCTTAGTCTCCTTTTGTAGTACGGGCCTTAGTGTGTATATTTTTAATATTTCATATTTCTTTATTTGCCTTCAAATGGTACAATAAGTTCTTAAGCTAATTTTCTAATTCATCATTTGAAACGGTACAGCAAACTTATAGTCATTTAAAACATACAATATTTTCTCATTATTATTATTTTTATATATAACTAGCTTTTCCCCGCTGCTTCGCTCGCACAAAGAACTCTTTTAGTCACCCGTTTTTATAGAACGCGACTCAGACTGATCTATACTTAAGCAGCAGTCGTCTTTGTCATTTTGATAGTGAAAGAAAGAGACAATCAATACTTAAGTATATATCAACCTTGGTAATTTAGGTAATACGGACCTAAATTACCAGTAGAGGGAATGTCCACCGAGCCTGGAAAAGCAGTCTGCATTGCTGTCATACAGCATACACAACTACAGATATTGATTGATTTTATAACATATTATTAAACTTTCTGAAGTTTTTTTTTTCATTTCTTGACATTGACTCCCGGCCCGTACGGCCCGTACCCCAGTGACGCCTACATCGCATAAGGTGCTGCCTAGCTAGCTAGCTGAGCAGGATGAGCGGCGACCACGAAACCTTTTTCTAATACTTACATTTTTAAACTCGTGATATCTTTTGAATGGAATGTCCGAATTGCATAATTCAAAAAGTTGTATAAAGATATTGAAGCAGTCTTGAATATGAAGTAATTTATTTTATAAGGATTAATACCAAGATACAAATAAAGAGCATTTTATAGCGGGTGGCATTTCAATTAAATTTTAAAAATATATTGTGGCATAGCTACAATAGTTAGACATATGCTGTCGCGACACTTTTTGTAAATATTTACGTGTTCTGCAAAGTCGTAGTACATTATTTTATTCTATCATCAATAGGTTACGCAGCGCACACAATGTAAAGAATATTTTAGGTAATTTTTTTACGCCTTGGGTTACATTATTTGAGTTTCAGTAAGGATCCCTAATTATTTTGAAAATATAATATAGCTTATGTCCATCGGGGATAATGTAGCTTTCTAATGGTGAAAGAATTTTTCAAATCGGTCCAGTAGTTTCGGAGCCTATTCATTGCAGACAAACAAACAAATAAACAAACAATCAAATCTTACCTCTTTATAATATTAGTATAGATCATCTATGTCAGTTTTTTTTCTAAGTCAATGTGGTAGATTCTAATAAATTCAAGGTATGTTAATATAATCATAGTTATAATATTCAATACGAAATTCAATGACAAAGGACGATGCGTCAAAACGTCCCCCCAAAACCCATTTCAGACCAACAGATTTGAAATGTATCTGAGATGAAAGATATCAATGTAGTGATGACTTTTTACTATGGCGACATCGCTCAAATATCGATAACAAAAGTAACAGTTGTTATTTGAAAATCCTTTGATTTTTACCACATTCATAATATTTTTATTGTTATATTTCATATTTATCATATCAGGTATACATATAGAACACATAAAAATATAAACCGACAGTTATTTTGACAATATTTAGTTATGTGTATTTTCTAAACACCATGGATTTTGACATTTAATGTAGCTATTAATCTCTATAAAGATACATACGAAACTGTTGACATACACAAAAGGTCTGTTGGAGGGGGGGGACGGGTCCCATACAAATTTGGTCATTACCCTTTAATTATATTCTAATATTTGAAATGTCTATTAAATAAATAAATTAATTAATTACAGTCATAGGCTTCCGCTCGTGATCTTAATGGCGTAGAAAAGTAGCCTATGCCCATCTATCTCCAGGCAAAATCTAATCAATCTCCGTTACTACGTAAAAGAAGGACAAACGAACAAACAAACACACTTTCGAATTAACAATAATCGCTATAGTAAGGATTCAAAAGTTTATGTACTTTTTGATTTGATTAAATGGCACTTAGCATTTAGTAAGTACTTTCTCAAACAGGAACAGAATCAGGTGGATTTGTAAGAGGATATCTAAAGAAAGAACTTAGTTTTATGCTGATAAGTGAAATTTAAAATAATCTTGCGTAAATTATACTCGTATTATAAATGTTGCACATGGAACACTGAAATCAATTTGTGATACTGTCAAAAGCATGTAAAACTTAATAAAAGGATAAAGATTTTTCAATTTTACAACTTTCAATAGACTAAGTATGATGTAAATTAACTTAATGTTGTCCAAACCTTCCCTCAAAATTGTATTTCGTATTCCCGAGAAAAATCCAAAAAACGTTAGTAAATCAGTTTTCCAAAAACATTGTATCGAAAACGGCAATTTCAATTCATTCATAGGACCTAATATTATCTATGGAAAGGTAAGGAAGTTAACAGAATATCTATTACTTACGTATATGTCTTCTCAAGTACCTTGTTAATTTATCACCAATATTGTTGGACCACTAACAGAAAAATAAATAACTACTCCATCCTACTAACATGTCCTTCAGTTGACACCACTCATTGAAATTCGTTAATTCCCATTTTGGAGTTATTTTAGTGGTGGGGGTAAACCATACCCTCCGTGTAGGTATACTGTACACTGTACTGGAAGGCAAAAAAATTGTATTCCTTTATTTTACTTTTCCACAGTAGAATAATAAGGGTTGTAGTTATAGCTTTGTGTGTGTGAGGTTAAACTCAACGTTTACTTATTAGTTCTATCGTATGTTTTCAACGTTGCAATCCAAAATGAACTAATAAGGAATTCTTGGGAAAAAAATCTGGTAACTTCGGTTTTTACTTAAATTTATTAGAAAAAATCTATACAGGTAGAGTCAATATTCAGTGGTTAATTTGATGTTAATAAAAATAAAGTATTAATTCTATTTTTTTTCTTCTTTAACGTCATTGAATGGGATCTTATTTAAAATATCAAACAAATAAAAAATTCATTTCAGAATATTTTATTAGAAAAACACAGATCCTAAACGTAATATTCGTCATATACTATTTACAATTACTCGATTATCAACTTTGAGTCATTATAACTTATGTATAACTTTAGTAATAAGTACATATATTGTAACGAAGCTATATGCATATCTTACGACACAACCATACATTTAACACGGTGTCGAGTCAGCTGAGCTCGTGGCTCGCTGCTCTATTGTTCCACCACAATAACCATAAAAAACTATAAAACTGGAACTGATTATACTTAAATTTCAAACTTAACAAAAGCACAAGAAAGTCGATGCCAAGTCGGTCGAGGGGCGCTGAGAGGCGGCGCGGCGGCGGTGTAGAGCCGAGCGGCCTCAGTTGTAGCGCTGCCAGGCGCAGGCGGAGGAGGAAGCGGCGGCCCGGGGCGCCGCTCCCTGCCGTCACAGCTCCGAGAAGAATTCCGGCGAGGAGTGTGGCGTGGGCGGCGCGTGGTGCGGCACCGCGTGCTCGCGCCCCACCAGCGCCAGCCGCTGCTTCAGCACGTCGCGCTCGTGCGTCACGCGCGCCACCTGCAGCTGCAGCACGTGCAGCTCGTCCTGCAGCGAGCGGTTCGTTAGCTCCAGCTCCTGCCGCTGCTGCAGGCGCTTGCTACGGCAGTTCTGTGCATACCCCCGGTTCTTCAGCGTACGCCGCTTCTGCTTCAGTCGCGTCACGTCCTCCCGTGGAAAGCCATGTAGCCTCTTATTCAACTCGCGGACACTCAGAGTCATGAGTTGATCATCGCTCAAAAGATCATCCCCGCAGGACGAAGGCTGGTAGGACTGGTGGTGATTAGTGCGCGGCGACAGCGCGGAGCACGAGCTGGCCGGGCGGAGCGCGACTTGTTGCATGTGGTGGTGCTCCTGCTCGCGCCACTCACGCCGATCCCACTCCTCGAAGGTGCCGCAGGGCACGGTGCGCATATCGAGCGGCTCCCGCATGTTGGGCAACCATAGGACGTCGTCAACGAGAGCGGCGCGGCACGGGCTGCGGCCTATCACCGCCGGCGGAGTCTCCGGCGGCGTGCTGGGGTCCACGGCGACGGCGACGTGCGGCTGGGGGTAGGGTCCCGCGTCCGGCCAGGGTCGGCACGCTCGGGCGCAGGCCGGGGGCGGTGGCGGGGTCTGCGTCAGCTCGTGCCATCCCGCGCGGAGAGGCTCTCTCTTCACGCTGAGCTGGTGGTGGTCCTCGAGGTGATCGAGCTCGAAGTTCTGTACATACTCGTCGGCGAGGTGGTCGTCGTCCTCACCGCGGTGAGGCTGAGGCGGCAGGGTCTGCATGGCGCTCGCCTGGGAGCAGTCGACGAGCGCGTGCTCCACCATAGGGGCGTGCGAGGCGCGCGCCGGCCGGGAATACACTGCCGCACGGCGCCGCGAGCCGCCAGCCCGCGGTACTCGCAGGGCGGACGCAGCTCCGCCCTCCAACACCAATCGAGATTCGCGACGCGCGCAATACACATAAAGCCTTTTCACAAACGTACATCCGCTCACACGACCACGTTATAAATAAATGCAATACACATTTAATGAAATGGTCGTAGTTAGATCTACATTAGATATAGGTACACATACGACTAAGGACAAATATGATGTTGGTCTGCGTTTGTCTTACTTTATTTATTAAGTAAGTACTTGTTGCATTCTAAACTTACAACATGATATCAGTATTACTATTATTTTTTAAATGTAACATTGTAGATATACATTATGATATGACCCCCTAAAATTGTTACGAAACATTTACTTTTTTCGTAGCATTCCGCTACGCGCCTTCTCCGTAGCATTAGTATAGCAAGTAGCATTCGTAACACACTGAAGAATTGCGTCGATGAATGAATACTAATTAATATAATTATTTATTTGTAATATTGTATTAAAAAACTTTTAACATTTTTAAACAGTTTTTGACACTTTTATTTGGTGGATATTCCCAATAAATTCACAAAGTACGTACTTGTATGAAAGTATGGAAATAAAATGATAAAATGATTCTGAGTGTCCTAGTGTACGAGTCCTACTCTTGCTTCCAATTTATTTAAAACTGATTTTGTATTTTATTGTGGATTTAATAGATACAATGGGTTTTTTTTCGGAAACTACATTTATCCGACATTATAACTGAAATCAAACATATTTCTGGAATTCACTAGGGACAGCAACGAGCATTAATAAATATACATTGTCACATTTCCTAAAATATCTTAACCCTTATTATTCAAAAAATATATTAACAACAATACCTTACCTACTGAATTGTAAGATACAGCTTAACATAATGTGTTGCTACGTCAGTTTGAATTTTAAGATTGTTTCTATGTTATTGCTCGCGACTGTACATACTCATTTGATACATGTACAATTATACATATCAATTAAAGGTATAAAAAGACCTCGGCAGGGTGCGGCTAACAGCAGAACAAGTGATTTCACGGCCCGGTGGCTGGGCGCCCTCGCCTCGTTTTAATCACAGACCTCATCTAAACAACTAACCCCTTCTTATTAGCCGCAATAATACTCCCGATACGGTTTGTTAATGCGGAAATGTTCGGCTTTAATAACCCCATTATTTTGGTTATGATTTCGATTCAATTTTAGTCGCGAAATCCGGAAAAGTTTAGTTGCTTTAAGGCGACTACAGCACCTAAATTACGATTTTATGATGCGTAGATAAGCATGACGCACTGCATTAAATCGAAGAAAAAAAATACTATGGTAATATTCAGGACATGAACTAGATAAGTAGTTTGCTGAAAACATGATTCAGCACTTTTGGTTCGATAGAAAAAGCTCACAAAGTCACCTCTAAATACCAATATTCTGTATCTTTTAAGCTGTAAAAACGATAGTAAAATGCACACAGGAACTTGAATTTGCTATCAAAATGTTCGTGATTGAACACTCTCGATAAGTAGTTAACGCATTTTTCGATTTAAGCTGTTACCTTTCCAAAAATCTCATTTTTCTAACGTTCGAACATATTTTTACGCACGCACACTTTCATAGTCCGTAAACTTCGTGTATCGACACTGTTCGCACTGCCGGCCCAGACCTGTTGAGAGACGGAGATGGCACTATTCCTATGTGTGCTGCCTTTATCGGGTGCTGTAGTCGCCTTAAAATGAGTTTTGTAGGGTTTAGAGTGACAATCTTTGCGTAAAAACCTGCTATAACCCAATGGCCAATAGGTATGATGCGATCCCAAAAAATATCATAATATGTTTATTTATTATAGTTACTAACAAAAATTTATTTACAGTTCATACAGATCATATTATACCAGGTATAATTATGAACATGGATTGTAGGCCACAACATCAGCTTTTTTGCATTCATTCTTGTATTTCCGTGAACTTACCTCCTGTAGATCTAATTCCTTTGGAAATATTTATTTTGGACCTATTTTCTTCAAGAAAATTATTATTCAGTTTACAAGTGGAAAAATTCACTTCCTTAAACTAAAATAATTTAAAATCACGCAATTTTATGACATGATTGATATGTATGTATTTAATTAAAATAAGTGATATCCATAATTTACTTATCTGATTACCATTTAGATTGAGTGAATTAATATAGCCACGCATTATGGCGGGCAATTAACAAAGAGAGGTCAAACACCATTCGTGGGGTTATTCATGTAATAACATTCCCCGAGAGTGATGCGAGTTTAAACCACAGGGCAGGAGTCAGGGTGTCGCAATAACTCTAAAAATAAAATTGTTGACCCCCGACCATCGCTTTATAACTCTTAAACGGCAGAACTAATTTTGATCAAATAATAGTTCTTTACCTATGAAATTGCCAATTTTCATAAAATATTTTTGGAAAACTGAATTTTCCATACGAACGTTTTTGGATTTTTGGGAAATAACAAAATTGAACAAAAATTTTGTGGAAAGGTTTGGACAACATTAAGTTAATTTTCATCATACTTAGTTCATTGAAAGTTTTAAATGTAACACAGGTACAGCAAAAATAAACAATGAAACTGGTAACAGATAAAACAAGCTATATTTGAGTTTCGTTTTCAGTCAATTAATCCAAAATAAATAATGTATTATTTTACTCAAAATCTCCGTTTTATGGCCGAAACTTTAAATAAAAAACCGTTTTAGTAATAGCTTTCATAGGTAAAAACTTATTATATCGGAAAACCAACTTAATTACGTTAGCTTTCAAACAAAAAAAAATGCCATTTGTTTAGGAGCTACGATGCCACAGACAGACACGTCAAACTTATAACACCCCTCTTTTTTGTCGGTGGTTAAAAACAACCAGCCAAATCAAATGGGAGGTGGGCTAAGGGGTTTCGTACGTTGCAAGGATACGTAAACGTAAAAAATTGATTCATTTTCCAACTTTGTTTAATTACTATGCCAATGAGTCTACAAGTGATCCCGGAACAAAGATATACTTAGTCTCACAGTAGGATTTTACCCTGAGGCCATCTTCGAGACCAAATTTTACTCATTTACCTCTAATAAAGAGAACCCGTTTTGAAACCGTAAATCGCTGTCACCGCTGCCGCTTTTTAAAAAACCTTGGGTGCCGCTTTATTATTTCCTCAAATGCCTGGTCGCGGCCCTTGCATCCGTAAGTTCGCGAGTGCCGCTAACAATGTTGACCGTGGCGCGCAAACACGGCTGCGTCAGCCATACCGTGCGCCGCCGTTCGTTCCTCGCTCGCCTTACCGCAACCCCATCATTTTTACGCTTCTTTATACACACCCCCAGTACCTTCCTACAAAATTAAAATCGCCGCTTGATAGTCGATATGGTTGATGACGTCAGAGGAGCTTTGATATTTAATGTTGAGCTATAGAAATAGTGTCCCAAACACGAATTAAGTATGAAGTCACTTTTCGGATTGCTTAGTCATCGAGAATTCCCTGGAATCCCTCCTTTTTTGGGAACTTGCGGGGTTACCAAAAAAGGAAAGTATCTCTTGCTTAGGTAAGATACCTCATTTAATTATAAACCAAGTGATCTACGGTAAAAGCTTGCCGCTACAAAACTTTATGAACGGAAAGTTGATAGGTAAATAACACCGTGAACGGACGGTCGAATTAGAATGGATTAGGTATATTATTGCAGTCATCGTAATGATGTAAAAACTTTCAAAATGTATTTTCAAAGCCCTGTGAGCTCGCTCATAGTTCAATAAACAATGCGGCTAAGTGCGAATTCCGAGGGGGCGGTGAGGCGGCTGCTTCCAACAACGGCGAGACACGTCCGGAACGTATCAGAGGCTCTTCATCAATCGATCCTCGGGCGACGATCCACGTCTCTTCAACACCCGCCAGTTTTAGCTACACTATTTTTAACTCACCTAGGAGTCGTATTTATAAAATAAACAAACGCAACACACTTAAAGGGCCACACGAAGATTTTCCCTTATGTCGAGGCTCGCGGGTCCCGTGGAACATAACAAAGATAGACTCGAACACCCATAATAGTAGAGTCATAAGTGGGCAAAAATGACTTGGGTTTCCAAAATTGGATTAAAGCAAGCCACGTCATAATGATTGTTCCTTAGGTTAAAATAAGCCGATAAAGATCGGTAGCCCTCGAAAATATCCCCTCTGAACCGGGAGGGGGATGGTCAAAGAGGTGCTCCGTCCGGCGTTACTTAAAAAAATATTACCACCAGGTTGAGTTTGGTATGGTTTTCGTATAATTCAACGACGAGGAATTAATTTCTGGTGTTTATTTTTCACATATTTGCAATGGTTTTGAAATAATCGCAAAAATATAAAATTATAATCTCAAAAAAACCTGTTTAGTTAAAATCAAGATATGACCAGTGCCGAATAAGCCACGCCGCACGATGCAGAGTTTTTACGGACGTCTATTCGTATTTTACCATATGTTGGACATTATTTTTACATTAAGCACCTTGTAACATAAATGTCGCAGTGACCTTCAAGGCAACTGATAAGCGGCCGTTGACCCCGCGCATGTAACCTGCCGAGTCAGAGGTTGACCTGTATTGGTAATTTCTGATAGTGTTAGATTTAAAGATAAAAACAGAATGTTTACTATTTTTAACAATGTAGTAACACTGAATAATAGTGCGGCCCATAGCCAAAAGGACTAGCTTCCAGGCCAGATAATAATTAATAAAAACTTAAAAGTGCGACCCATAGAAATAATTTTACGGAGTTATTATTTGACTAGCCTGATATTAGGGGTGTGTGGGGTCATAACATCTTAGTGCTTGTTAGCAGCGCCATCTGGTTCAAATCAGATGAACTACTAACAGTTCCGACTGTTGCAACCAGAGGGCGCCTTGTCCTAAGAGCAGGACGTCTAGAGGTGTGTGTCTCGCTCTAACCTAATATAAGCCGACGCATACAATGTATGAAACCGCTCTCTTTCACCGCCAATAAATGTACGACCAGCATCTCAGGACGTTTCCCTCGCCTTCCCTCCATAGACGATTTTAGTGCTTCAAAATCGTCATCCTCACCTGCTAGCGATGCACCCTGCTGAGCAACGGACGAGACTAACGTACTACAACCGGAAAGGGTTTTTTGATTTGATATTCTATATATTTTAATTTTGATTAAACCACGATTGTGGACGCCATTAAAAAAAAAATTTTTTACGATTTTCATATATTTGTGAGGAGTCTGGATGTTAATATTAAGGTGGTATTTATTTAAACAAATTCAGTTTTTGTCTAGTACCTAATGTACACACGGCAGCACATCAGGCTATACATGTTCAACTTGACGTCGCCCTTATCTCGCTCTTACTGCCGTACTCAGAGACGTCAATTAAAGTTAAGAGGTAATTAAATGTCATGCTATCCTTGTTTATATCAACAAGAGTGAAAGAGACAACATCAGAGTTTATCAGTACTTAACTTTAATTGACGTCTCTGAGTACGGCAGTTAATACTGTAGATATAGAAAATTGTACTGAAAGAAAACATTTCTTTATTTTTGAAAAGAAAGAAACCTGCTTTCAAAGATTTTCAAAAATTCGCTTGCCACACCCGGGAATCGAACCGACTTAAATCTGTAATCGGGAATCGAACCGACTAAAAATGTCTTTGGATTCGTCATGACGCGTGACGGCGCGAATTTCATAAAAAATATAAAAATTTGGAAAAATCAAAATGACCGATTTTGGACGCCATAATGTCAAAAAGAAAACAATGAAAATCCACGAACTATGTCAATCTTTGTTAGGTTTCTCATCTCGTTTTTCAATCAGAAAGTTTTTTAGTAACGATTTTCACTAAAACATAGGCTTTTAATTCGGAAATTGTTTCGATTTTTATGCAAGAAACCTCTCGGGTGGTTAATCAGTCCATGAAACTGAACAACTTTCCCAAGGAACATAGGTCAAATTACGAAAAAAAATTTGAGTTCCCATACAAATTTCATCAGCGCATTTTTATGGGAGATCACCTGTATACACGGTGATAAAAAACCTCCTAGCTATATTCAAAATCCTGAACCAGTATCACTCAAAAAACACATTTATGAAAAAAAAAAATTATAGTATTTTTTGCAATGGGAATAGTTAATTTTTTGCCTAAACGTAGATATTACTCCTAAACCAGGCAAGCGAGAGGTGCGGGTAGCGCTCGGGGGGGTGCACCTGAGTGGTGTCTACGTTTAGGAAAAAAAAACCACCGAAAAAAAAAAGAAAAAGTGTTCTGTAAGTGATACTGGTTCAGGATTTTGAATATAACTAGGGGGTTTTTTTTCACCCTGTATGTATATACAGCTAATGAGAATATCAATAAACAAATATACTTAGATATCTGACCTTAACTAAAAAGTGTAAAATAAAATAAATTAATTCAAAAAATAAAAAACCCAACTGCGTAATAAAAACTGAAAAGAAAAAACAAGTAAGTCCAGTTGTCGAGACTTTTTTTTCTATACATATTATAAAGAGGAAAGATTTGATTGTTTGTTTGCATCGAATTGGCTCCGAAACTACTGTACTGGACCGATTTGAAAAATTCTTTCACCATTAGAATCCTACATTATTCGGGATGGACATAGGGTACATGATTTTCCCGAATTCCCACGGGGCTACCAAAAAAGGAAAGTAAGCGGGAAGCTAGTATTGATAACATAACGATTTTAACAGTCTAGACTAGACCCATAAAAAATCCGGCTTCCTAATAATGGGTCCCGATTGTTAAAATAGTTATGTTATTCAATAATATTCAGTAACAAAAGTCTCGACAAATGGACTTACTTGATTTTTTCTTTTCAGTTTTTACTACGTAGCAGTCGGGTTTTTAATTTTTTAATTAAATTTTTAATGTATGCATTCAGATCAACTCAATTCGATACTTTTGCTCGTAAACTGATTTAGTACGCAAATTCTCTGACTTATCACACATTTTACAAAATCAAAACCATTTAATGATTCATCAAATTTATATTTTTCAGTAAAAAATGTATAAATTAATACACTTATGTAGCAATCCATTCCTTTCAATAAATATTTTAGTTACTAACTTATTATAAATTTGTTCTTTTGGCATACCAAAATGATAAAAAAACATTAACATAACAATTCAATATATCACAATGGTTAATATGCATTTAAAAAAGTGAAAGTAGATATGCAAAATATACAAATAATATTATAATAAACAGTAATTAATCTTAAAAATATTGTCATGATTTCGATTCCAGAACATTCATTTAAAAATATTGTGCTTATATTGTACTAAATTCAAATCAACTACTTATTTATAAAAAAACAAAATTCATATAATGTGGTATGGCAAGCATATCACAAACTATATCTTTGGAAATTTAGAAGACACGATCTCAGTCTTTAAAATATTATTGCTTCGAGAACAAGTGTAAAATGCGCATTAATTATATTTATTAAAACATTTAAAAATGTACCTGTAATTTTTATTAAAAATGCACCAACTACCTAGCTTGTACAGTCACTGATATAGTAATATCTGGTACACATGAATTATTAAATATATCAAGAGGCAAAACTGTTCTTACCTACGACTGTAAGAAATTAAAAGAAAAGCTAGGTACATCTAAAGTTGGTTATACCCCTATACTATTGCATTGTATTTTGTACAATATTATTAAGTTACATATCTAATGTAATAAAATTGTGATGTTGTAATCTTCCATGACACAACAATCTATACAGGAAGATTTTATCACCATCCAAATTTTTTGTACGTAAACTTTATGAAAATTTAACAGACCCGTATTTTTTTGTTTCTACGTTTCATATAAATATTTCAAGCTAGATCGTCTGAAGCATGAAAATAAATCAAAATTTTTGTATGGAGAAAAAAAATAACATCGTCCAATTGACTTGAAACTTTGTAATAGTACTCTTTAACACAATTTGTGACACCCGTGTTTCTGCGTTTTACAAAATTCATCCTCTAAGACGTTAAAAAGGGGTATTAAAATCTGAAAAAAAAAATCCTCCTTATTTACGTTTTATCAACGTTACTGACACCTTAAGAAAAATTTGGATGGTGATAAAAAAATTACCCTGTATAACATTGGCATTAGATCTGGGACACTATTTTTGAATGACTCGATACAATTAGATATACATATATTTGCTTCGCATGGATTGTATTGAGTTTTTCAACAAGCGGGTCTCACAAAATTCAAGAATCATTCAACAATAAGAAGATTCAATTCTAGAGGTTAAAAATTCGACAATAGAAAAAATTCCACTACACATATAAAATTCACGCTCGAGACGAAACGAACGATTTAAAAATAGTGCCCAGTTTCAAAAATATAGTATTCATAAAACTAATAAATAATATTCATTAACCATCTTAATATTGACTAATCATTCCATATGGCTACTTTCCTTTTCTAATACATTAAATAGAAACACCTCAATATGAAACAGTGTATTATATCCTTGTGTATTGCAAACTTCCGAAGGCACTTCAAACCTATTTCCGATAGCCCTGTCAGAGCCTAATTTAATCGGTTTAAAAAGTAAACATTCTGACAAAAGCATAATATTCGCAGCAAAAAGCACTTTTGACAGTGAACATAGATAAATCAAGTCTGAACGAGGTTCGTGACGACACGTTACCGACCTATAATTACTTTTTTAGTCCAATTACTGAAAATTATTTTTAATTTGGGTAAACCCGCTAAAACAAATTTTACCAATAACTCGGGGGCAAGATATTTCCTGAACAGCGTAAAAAAGGCGTAAAACGAAATGCTTAAAAAATAATCAACTCCCTTGGCTAGCAAGTGTCACTGTTGCAAGTGGGCTATCGCGTAGTCGTGGTAGTACATCATGATGATGAGTGGTTGCCCCAGTATAAGCGAGCTCCATACTATGAGATTACCCCAGCGAGGGCCGAAGTGGGTTTCTGCGAAACTGGAGATGACGGCGAGCGCTGGCTGAGACATCATACCTAAGAACGCCCATACGCGGGACATCTGTAGTGGAACGCTTACCTGCCAATTAAATTTCATAGCTATATGACTTTAATCTTGGACAACCGACATGTATTAACGCCTGAGATACATTTATTTTTTGTTTAAGTAAAATATGTAAAGTATAATTTCTCAACAGACAACGCAAATATATACAAAAAAGACATAAAAGATACCAACGGATTTGTGTGTACATATATATAGATGTAGGTCAGGACAGCTGAGACATGTCGCCCGGGGAGATCTCGCATATTCAGGTCGATAGCAAATCGTTTGTGACGACAAACAAGCAAACTTTCATCGTTTGTGACGGTATACTTTCGCCAAAAAATCAAAAAAACATGGTTCAGCCAGCCGGATTTTGCACTATTGGAGCACATCAGATCTCAGCTCCTGAAGGGTTTTCGGGATTCGTTCCTGATCAGAAGTAATGTGACGCCTATGTGACAGAAATCCAAACTGATTTCATCTATCGTGATGCAATACTTTTGGAGAAATCTTGAAAAACAAGTGTCCAGCCAGCCTGATATCCGGCTGGCTGAACCACTTGTTTTTCGTCGATTTCTCGCTAACTAACGCGTTTCACTCTGAACTTTTTTGATCAAAGGTTTGTGATGGCAATGTGACAGGGTACCAAGCAGGTTTGAACAGGGCCGTCTTTAAGCTATAGGAGGCCATGGGCATAATACGATAATGGGGCCCCTGTGACTGACAGAAAATTGCAATAGTACACTGAATATTAATTTTTAAATCAGTGAAGGACAATTTAAACGTATAAAAATCCTGGTTTTCGGGCATACCCTCAGCATTGTCCTTATTGCGCTGATTTTCGCGCTTAATGCTTGCAAAAGCTAATAAGGGACCATCCATAAATTACGTCACACGTTAAGGGGAGGGGAGGGGGTCGACAAAGTTTGACATTGTGCGACAAGGGGGTGGGAGGGGTCCTAAGTTTCGTGACGTCACATTTCAAAATATGTTATGAGTATCAAAACGTGTTAACTATTAACGACAAACTTAACCTCCTCAGTCCCAAGCACTCTTTTTACGTTTTTACTTTGGTTGAGATAATGAGTTTTGAGTTCCCAAAAAAAAAACTACTCTATTAAGTACTGTTTTTATTAGAAAATTACAAAAATTGAAAATATGCAAAATATGTGACGTCACGCTAGGGAGGGGGGAGTCTTACAAATGTGACCAACTGTGACAAGGAGGAGGAGGGGGTCAAAAAAAACATGAAATTCGTGTGACGTAATTTATGGATGAACTCTAAGTAATAAGTACTGTGGTCAGTAATTGTAATTATCTACTAAGGACAAGGGGGCCCCCATTGATCGCGGGGCCCTGGGCACTTGCCCACAGTGCCCAGTGGGTAAGAGGGGCCTGGGTTTGAACGCCCGTAACGCATGCATTTTTGAGATGTTCCAGAAAACTAAATGGTTCAGCTGGAAAAAGTCAGGCCAGTTGAACCACCTGTTTCTACCACTTCCAGGTGCGCTACACTCGAGGAATCTAGACCAAAGGTTTGTGACAGAGATGAAAAATACGATGGTTCGTTTGTGATGGCTCAAAATGCAGCCCAAAAAAAGTTACAAGCGATTCTTTTTTTTTCCATACATTGATTAAACTAGGTGACCATGCTTTCAGTATTGCAAGGACAGTCCCTAATTGAATTAAATATTGAAGCATTAATAGAATGAGCAAGGCACCGTGTAGATGACTAAAATTATATTAACAATTAAATTAAACAATACTATATAAGTCATCTTTCAATATCACCTAATAAGGTAGGTACACTTAGACTATAAATTATATTGCGCAATGAGAACAAATTAGTAGTTACAGAGCGCCGCTATGCAAACGAGGGCTTTTTTACCCGACTGCCAAAGAAGGAGGGTAATGTTTTTCGAGTGTATGTAAGTATGTATGTATGTCTTTTCCTTTGTGACCTCCTGTAGCCTAAACGGCTTGATGGATTTTGATGTATGAGGTATCGTTAGATTTGTCTTGATTACGGGAGTGTCATAGGATACATTTTATCCTAAAAGTCCCACGGGATAATTCTTTTCAGTTTTTATTACGCAGTCGGGTTTTTTATTTTTTAAATTAATGTATTAGAGTTATTGGCACTAACTTTTTAAATACAATCAATCTCCAAATAATTTAATATTTATGGAGTGCTTTATGTAATACCGTCCTAACCTTTGGGTTTTTTTTTAAATAAAAGGAACTACATTGTTCGTGGTCGAACATTTTTGAGGAGTGACGACCAATCAGGTTATTGTAAATAACACAGCCAATAATATTTTATATAATCCTAATTTGACAAACTTGGAGCCATCTTTGCAATTTTGCAAATTCTTTTTTCTCTAGTTTCTTTTGTCGGATGGTGGCCATAGAGTAACTTATATAGTGATGGTGGCCGCACCACACTGAGCTTAATATCAAAGAGGATATAATTTCACTAATTTTTAAATAATATTATCGTGATATTATCAACTATTGCCGCTCGAGAAAGAGGTAAGTTTTCATCGAATTTATGTAGTTCTTCTGGTTAATTAATTGCCGCTGTCGATATTTAAGTATATATCAACACCAAATCAACACTTATTTATGTGACAATAATGTTTTGTTTTACATGCTTGTATTGCATGGTTTATTATTGTTGTTTAGCCATACTTAGAAGATACGTTTACATGTAAATCCACTTAATTCGGCAGCTTTATTTCCACACACGACTTACATGTGTGCTCGTTACTCGTTTCAGAATGTATATGTGATTTAAAAAAAATTATGTTATTTGAATCGGTTCATTCTTTTGGGAGCTACGATGCCACAGACGGACACACGGCTATACAGACACACATATATATATATATATATATATATATATGTGTGTCTGTATATATATATATATATATATATTTTTTCGACACACAAAATTGACATTTATTTATTTATATAACACAATGTACTTACAATTAATAAAAATTAATTGCACAGCAACACCAACACTGAACGCCCCACGCTAAAAATACTAAAGGTAAGTAGGTGTATGTAAGTAACAAAATTAAGAGAATAAATACTATTATTCTTTTGATCTAAAAATAATATGTCTAGAAGTTAAATGAACAACAAATTTGGTTCCACATTTAAATATAATAAATATGTACAAATTAGCCAATCAGTTTGTTTTAGGCATGACAACTGCGATTAAGTCATTGACAAACTGTTGGAAAAATCAACCGCGATGGAAACCCTTCGTACGTAGCATTTTTTAGCTTGATTCACAAGTGACTTGTTTTTATTCGTAGCTTTTGGCTAATCATTCTTGGATATTATCCTCTTGTGTGCGGTGCGTAACCAGTACCGCCGCATTAAGAAGTCATAATAATATTGCACGCAGTCATTCGTTCTCATTGCGCAATATAATTTATCGTCTAAGTGTACCTACCTTATTAGGTGATATTGAAGGATGTCTTATATAGTATTGTTTAATTTAATTGTTAATCAGGCTGGCTGGACACTTGTTTTTCAAGATTTCTCCAAAAGTATTGCATCACGATAGATGAAATCAGTTTGGATTTCTGTCACATAGGCGTCACATTACTTTTGATCAGGAACGAACCCCGAAAACCCTTCAGGAGCTGAGATCTGATGTGCTCCAAAAAGTGCAAAATCCGGCTGGCTGAACCATGTTTTTTTGATTTTTTGGCGAAAGTATACCGTCACAAACGATGAAAGTTTGCTTGTTTGTCGTCACAAACGATTTGCTATCGACCTGAATATGCGAGATCTCTCCGGGCGACATGTCTCAGCTGTCCTGACCTACATATATATAGCACTAATATTATTAAGGCGAAAGTCTGTGAATGTGTGTGTTCGTTACTCTTCACTCTCAAACGGCTGGACCAATTTTAATAAAATTTGGTATGGAGGTAGCTGACACCCAGAATTAACACATAGCCTACATAATTTTCCAAATTCTCATGGGAAGGAAGTCCCGGGCCGAAGGAAATTGTTTAAATTCGCTTTAAGAAGTCGCTCTTTCTAACCATTAGTCAGACTCTCAACCATTACAACTCATAAATGCTTTTATATGCAATTAGTTGCGTACACTATATAACAAATGTTTTTTAAACACCTTTGTACTCTATTTGTGCGTTTGTATGTGTCGGGTATCCTAGCTTGAAACAAGCATCTAAGAAAAGGAAACCTTAGAACGGGATTTAGGGCATTTACTCACCAAGTACTCGTGAAACAGCGCCGAAATAATAAACACGACTATGGCAGCCACTCCTTTGCTGTATCCTTTCTCCGTGATAGGAATGTAGACATGGCGTACTGCCCAGTGGTGGACGGGAAGGTTCCAAGTTCGCCAGAAGACAGAGATGTTGTTAGCGTTCCACCAGTCGCCGTAGAACGCCCGGTCCGCGAATTGAAGCAATTCACCCGTGAGGTTCAAAAACGAGTGGAAATTTAAGTAAAAGAAGCCAAACCACAGCAAGTGATTCGGCACCTGTAATGAAATTATTAAGATTGAGTGCTGTTGATAAGAAATGTAATTGTTTAAAATTCTCGCGGTTATTTTCACCAGTTTAAAACTATTACATTCTTAATACAAAAATCGTGGTAACCCGTTATAATAATTCCTATGGAACGCCGCTCTTGTGAATGTCCAGGATGTAATTTATTAATTACTAGCTTTCCGCCCGCGGCTCCGCCCGCGTGGACTACAGGTTATATCGTGCCCAACTGTGGGATAAAATGTAGCCTATGTCCTTTCCCAGGCTCTAATCTATCTCTGTACCAAAATTCATCAAAATCGGTTCAGCGGTTTAGGCGTGAAAAGGTAACAGACAGACAGACAGACAGACAGAGTTACTTTCGCATTTATAATATTAGTAGGGATTCACATACATACCTACACTCACGTCTATTATTATTATTATTAGTCATATTCCTGTCGGTGTAGGCAGAGCTTCTTGTGGTTAAGAACAACTTGACGCCACGTTTGAGATACATTAATGGGGTTATTGGATGGAACATGAGTATAGTGGTGATAGGTTGTAAGCTTTTCCCCACAATTCAGTAAAACCTCCACATCTCAATTACTGACTCTCACAGTATGACTGGGAGAAGTTGGCAGCTGGTGTATTCTCAGGTAATTACACCGTGAATATATTTTAAATACATGTAAGTTGTTTCTAATTCGATACACTTTATTTGGGAATCGCCAATTTAGACATTATTTGTAAAAAAACGTAATTTTTCAGGTGTGTCCCATGAGACTGGTAATTCAAAGGAAATGTTAGTATGGGCCTAGCCCTAGCTTATATTTATGTTTCGGAATTTTATAATTTTGTAGTGGTTTAGAGATGCTACACTTAGTGCCAACTATTCAGTCTCCTGAACTAGCTAGCTTTAATTTCTGTTATACTTCAGACTATAATAACATATTCTTTCATATACCTACTAAAGATAGATGGCGTTGGAGTTGCATGTCAGTCTCCGAACTCTTTTCTTCCCTATTTACAACCACTTAAGAATTTTCGCCAATCCATCTACAAGTCTTTCTAAGTAATGGAGGTAACTTACGGCAAGTTTCAACAATCGCTCAGTGATCCTTATGAGGTCCATAGAGGAGAAGGTCTCCAGTGAGTTAGTGACGCACGGTATCATCCATTGCTGAAGGATGGCGAGGAGTAGATTCACGCCAAACATCAACTCCAACAGCCTTTTAAACACGAAACGCTTCCGGATTCTGGAATAATTGATTAGAATATGAAGATTAAAAAGTTTTCGCCTTAGTTTTAATCTAGACGTCATAAATCGTAAGGCGCTGTTTATACAAAAGCGACGACGTGGCGCGGCGACGTGGCGATCAAAGCAACGTAAAATGAATCTTAATAGCTACAGAGCAAAGGTTTTATGGCCGAAAATAGAACCACGAAGATACATGGCAGATGAAGACGGAGCGATGGACGAAAAAACACCTTTGCTCAGTAGCTATTAAGATTCATTTTAAGTTGATCGCCACGTGGCTTGTGTATAAACCAGGGTTCGAAATTATCAAGATAATTACGCTTCTTGATAATTATCTGATAATTATCGGATAATTATCACCAGTGTAAGAAATTAATTTGTTATATTGGTTCATAACAAATTGTAACAAAACATTATTAAAGTGAGTGTGGCTGTATGGATATTTGTTGCTCTTTGACACAAAAACTACTGAATGGATTTTAATTAAACTTACTAATAATATAGCTTATGCATCAGAATAACACATAGGTAACACAATTTTCGGAAAGAGCGAAGTCCCGGGCAGAAAGCTAGTCGTAAATAAATTAACTTAGATAGACCAAAGAAGCCAAAGGAATATCTTCATCCGATGATGATTGTATTTCCATTGGCTTTGTTGCTTGTTATTATCAATCGATAATTATCCATATGTTATTATCACGATAATTATCATGATAATTATCGTGATAATTATCCTTTCGAACCCTGGTATAAACAGCGCCTAACATACAAACTAAACATGCAAAACTAACCGAGCAGTTCGGGGAAAATTCAACTCATAACACAGGGTAGGTGCGAGCATGAAATAGAAAAGGTCCTTCAAGTACAAGTTATCAGGATATTGCACGATCCCAGCCGCTGCCGCCTCGTCCACTTTCTCATCCTCTAGGGCCTCTAAAAGGGTAAGTGTCACAAATAAAAACATAAATAAATTTTAACTACAATCAAGCCATTCAGAATATAACTACTTTTGCCTACTCATTTTCGAAGTAAATTCGATCCCAAACCAACTGGCCTGTGATTACAAAGTATCGCTTAGGTACTGGTAAAGAAAACGCATATAATGAAGCATAATTAAATATGCTTAATTATATGCGGTTCCTTA
Source organism: Aproaerema taeniolella (assembly GCA_949987775.1). Lineage (NCBI taxonomy): Eukaryota > Metazoa > Arthropoda > Insecta > Lepidoptera > Gelechiidae > Aproaerema > Aproaerema taeniolella. Next base: position 12,550,298 of record OX465246.1, read on the forward strand.
GCAGTAAGTGCGAATTTAGTTAAGCAAATAAAAATTATGATCTTTTAACAACAACATTCGCTTTATACTGTTTAAAACATGGAACATGTAATTGCAAAATACTATCCATAAGACAAGAGGTTTGAAATGGAATATATTTGCTAAAAACTGGGCACACACTAAATGTGTTTAAGGCTGGAAAAATGTACCACTATGGGCGTAGTCAATCAGAGCGATTTTATTGTAGCACATTGCAGTACATTGTCAGTCTTTACTACGCTCGAAGTGGTATCTTTAGATAGTCACAAATGCGTAAGCAATACGCAGCAATGTACGATAGTATGTGTGGTGCACGTTGCATTGCAATATATGAGAACAAGAAACTGAACAATTTCTAATTTTATGTTCCCGAATAACTCATACAAAAGACTTTTGATCCCACAAGTTTAATGGAGAGGTGATTTTTTTTACAATTCGACGTTTGTTCGTTCGAGAAAGTATTTAACTTCATTTATTTAAATTCACTAAATATGAAAGACTCGAGAGATAGTTTAGTGATTAGCACACGGGTTATGCGTACGATTAACATGCGATATCTTTCCATCCTTTCATACATTGCAACGCACCGCACTAAACGAAGGATGTGCAAAGCATTCAAAATTCACTTAGAAATAACAAGCTAACACACACAAAACAAACCATATCCTTGCTTTTTTTCAACCTTTACCTATAAGCGTGCGAAATGCTTAAATCGACAGTATATTTAACGAGCTGTACTAGTAAAGAGCTTGTCAAGCTTTACAAATGAAGGGTTACGGTAAGGCCAAAACTGGGAAGAGTGATGTATTTTTCCTGCATAATTATTTACTGCTCTCATTAACTAGCTTATAAATAAGCATTTTTCGAAAGCATTTTAAACCCGTTAAACCCATAAAAGTATAATTCACAAAAATGCAAACTATCGCACTTGTGACTTTGCATTGTAAGGACTGCTGTTATATTGCCTACAATAACTCACTACTGGCACAACCTAAGACTAAAGGTTTTCTTAAGGCGACTACAGCACCCGATAAAGGCAGCACACATAGGAATAGTGCCATCTCCGTCTCTCAACAGGCCTGGGCCGGCAGTGCGAACAGTGCCGATACACGAAGTTTACGGACTATGAAAGCGCGCACGCGAAAAACATGTTCGAAAGTTAGAAAAATGAGATTTATGGAAAGGTAACAGCTTAAATCGAAAAATGCGTTAACTACTTATCGAGAGTGTTCAATCACGAACATTTTGATAGCAAAATTCAAGTTCCTATGTGCATTTTACTATCGTTTTTACAGCTTAAAAGATACACAATATTGGTATTTAGAGGTGACTTTGTGAGCTTTTTCTATCGAACCAAAAGTGCTGAATCATGTTTTCAGCAAACTACTTATCTAGTTTATGTCCTGAATATTACCGTAGTATTTATTTCTTCGATTTAATGCAGTGCGTCATGCTTATCTACGCATCATAAAATCGTAATTTAGGTGCTGTAGTCGCCTTAAGGAGGAAACACATCTAATTCATAGACGCAATATTTGTTAACACTACAAGCGGCCATAAAATCACACTGAAACGTTAAGCGCCAAGCTTGAAAACAATCCAACCACACAACGGTCATTGTTCGACTTACGATCTTGTGTTGCATTTATAAGTTGATCTGAAATATTAACATTCAGAGTTCAAGCACTTTGTACAAAAATACAGTTACCTTACAACTATAGCAGGGGTAGCGAACCAATGGAACGCGAAAGACACGGCGGGTGATGTGACAGTAGGTGACTTTCAATTAATTTGCGAAATTAAGGATGCGCATCTACTTTAGTGAGTTGTCCCAGGAGCGTAGAACTTTTAATCGTTGTTGTTGTAGGTCAAAATATTAATAAAACGTAAAAAATAATTTTGCATCTTATTAGCCCTTCACTTTTTTGAAGGGAGGCATTTTCAGTTTTATAGGGAGATTTTCTAATATAAAGTAAACCTATACAGCGCTTTAGGTATCTCTTTTCAACCTCTCGGGTGTTAATCAGTCCATGAAACTTAAAAACTTTCCCAAGGATCATAGGTCAAAATACGAAAAAAAAATTTTGAGTTCCCATACAAACTTTATCAGCATATAGCGCATTTTGTATGGGAGATCAAATTTTTTTTTTCGTATTTTGACCTATGTTCCTTGGGGAAGTTGCTCAGTTTCATGGACTGATTAACACCCGAGAGGTTGAAATAGAGATACCTAAAGGCCTGTATAAGAAAGAGTAATAGATAATAATAAATAAGTAAGGCATCTAGTAATTTAGTCTTTTTTAGCACATAACATGTGCCAAGGTTCGATATCCCTGCCTTATTATTATTAAACTGCTTGAAATAAATAAACACAAGTTGACACTAATTAACCTGTAAAATTGCCAAAATATTCAAGATATTCTTAATTTTGGATGCAGACAACTGTACTTCAGGTTAACAGTTACACTACAAAAACATCAGTATTACAAAGGTGATAAGTACGGGCGATGCCAAAGTCAGCATGAATATACAGGGCTTTAGGTAAATCTCTTTCAACCTCTCGGGTGGTTAATCAGTCCATGAAACTGAACAACTTTCCCCCAATAATAGGTCAAAAAGCGAAAAATATTTTTTTGATCTCCCATACAAAATTCGCTATATGCTGATGAAGTTTGTATGGTAACTCAAATTTTTTTTCGTATTTTGACCTCCTTGGGAAAGTTGTTCAGTTTCAAGGACTGATTTACCACCCGAGAGGTTGAAAGTGATTTACCTAAAGCCCTGTATATATTTTTTTGGTTGCAGACCCTCGTAGTTTAATATTAAGCAGAGCAAGCCCAACAAAAATATCTAGAACTTTGGCAATTTTCTTAGTAACTATGTAACTACATTGCTGCATTGTTTTGTATCAGAAGTGTGGCGAAAACAATGGGCAAACTCGACACTTCCATGAAATCCGACAGATTAATGACGATGTTAAGTATGTGCCGGCCACGCTCCACGAACTACGTTAATTATTCCATTACTCGAAGGTTATTAGATAGTTCTAGGCTAAGATAAAAACTAGCCTTTGTCTTTTCCTAGCCTTACAAATCCATATAGATCATATGCAGAATATTTACTCACATTCGAATTTACCCCTAAAAGAGAAATGAACACATCACTTCATAATTTTTACCTATTAAACCAGTTTCTCTATGCTTTAATTTAAGTACTAATACCTTTAAAAACAATTCGAGGAACGCGAGATTTTTTATGGATTTGTTGATTCTTAATCTTTGCCAAAGAAAAGTAAGTTTGACGAAAATGGAACGGGAACCGATTCTTACCTATAACATCGCATATCGCATCAGCATATCGGGCCCTCTTAAGAATAACTTTTTCAAAAAGTATGTGTAAAAAATATCCCACTTTCTGTTCATTACTTTTAGTTTGGTAATTAATTTTAAGACATCCGAAATTAGGAGTTAGAAACAAAATATCATACCAGGGGCATTCTGCGAAAGATGATTCACGAGGCTATTGGGTGGGGTATGACTTTCATTCCGTTTGCAACGAATCATGTTACAAAGTATTGTTAGGATTGATGAATCAACTTACTCCAGTTTGGTGCTGATAAACTTTGTCGCCTGAGCGCGTTTTTGGCATACTTTTTTTTCATTCCATTTCTGCACCAGTGATTTGTTTGCACGTAACTCCACAGCTTTAGAAACACGGTCAAATAGACCATACACACCGTTGTAATTCCCACTGAAAAAAAACATTTTGAAATACATTAGCAATACACACTTGTTTTCTTTGTTTTGACATTAAAATGTGTTGTATGCCATAAAGTCTGTAATAAATTGATAATTAGAAAAAAACAGTGCCTGTTGTTTCGTCACCCTGTATGTAATTGTCTCTATGTTTGTTGTGTGTAGAATAAAATAGTCAATAACAAATACATTTTATGATTTTCAATAAATATTTTGAATAAAATTGTAAATAAAAGTGTGTTTTATAATTATTTTAGAATACAATAACATGTCAATCAATAAAAAGTAACATATTTACCAAAACTAAATTCCCCTCCTTTGAAATTAAGAACAATCATAGGTAGTAAAAGAACAAAAATCATGTTAATTACTTGTAATGTAACACCAATGATTTCTGAAATCATATCCTGAAAAAAGAGGAAAAATCATGAGTTCTAGATACTTCAAGCACCAAAATATTACTGTTTAGAAAAAAGCATTTAGCGAAACTTTAGGGGTTGATTCTACCTATAAAATTGAGCAACTTTCCTTATGGGACCCATAAGAAATTCTAAAAAAAAACGACTTATCGTGCTAAGGCAGTCAACTGATAGTGATAGCTCAAGTTCTATGAAGAGGCGAAATTTTTTGTTCTACTTCAACCCATGTTCCTTTTGGAAAGTAGTTCAGTTTTGTGGGTGGATATACATCTTTAATTTTCGCTAATTAATTTAACGTCATCCAACATTTTTATGAAAATAATAATAATATTTATACATCAAAATGTTTCTTACCACTGCAATAGATTTTTCAATCAGCAAACTAATAACAACGGGTACCACGGAAACTGGAAAAATTAATTGTTTCCTGTAATTAATTTTAAGATAGGATTTAAAAACTGTTAATAAACGACTCTTTGTAACACTCACATATAAGCAAAACAAGGCTGGGATACTGGCTTTTTTGACCTTCGTTTGAACCTGTAAGGACTATAATCCATTCTATGGGGTTGACACGGAATCCATACCTGTAAATTGTAAAAGGCTTAGACGATTTTTGTATGAACCACTGACGAAGGATTTCAATACGACGGCCATGCATGAAACTTGCATCAATCAATAGCCGAAAGATTGCAATATAACCTGATGAAACAATATCTTCGTAAAGCGTCATATTTCTGAGATATGAGCTATAAAAGTTGTATGTATCGATTATGGTAGATTAGGCAGACCTGATTCGTGGTTTATGATAAAACAGCTGATATCTCGAAATCATGACACTTTAGGAAACTTTCATTTATACAGTTTTGTTTTTAAAAATTTTAGCTATCGATTCAAGCATATTCATAAACATAATTTAAAGTTTTGTTACAAGAAAAACATGTCTTACTTGAGGCTCTCAATTGTCACTTAACTATAAATTATGTTTATGAATAAGGCAGTATATGTATAAAAATAGGTGATATACCATAAATTGCCTTTTGATTTTATCAACCTTGGATTTACTTTACATTATGGTTGATACTTTTATTACTGGCAGCAGATCAAAGATCGTGTCATTATTAAACAGCTTTGAGTAAAAACTCAATGTAAACAGGAAAGAGGAAAAATTAGCTAGTACGCCAGCAAGCATTTCAGTCAGGCACTAAACACAGGTAGAAATGGTTGTCACATTTCCTAAAAATAATATTCACCAATATTAAACCTAAGGTTAGAAACTACCCGGGATTTTACTATACAATTTTTTTTTTATTTGGGTAAAAGTAAAGAATTCAAAGTACAAACGAAACAATATAACAATCAAGGCAGGTGTGAGCAGCCCGGGATCTAAGGGGGGCAACCGGGGCACTTGCCCCTGGCGGCAGTTTCATGGGGGCGCCAAATCCTTGAGACAAGAATTCGAAATATCGAACAATTGTAGCCTCTTTTCTTACAATCTCATAGGTTTTTATCAAGTAAATATAATATGTTTGAAAAACAAACTTTTGTATTTCCATAAGCCCAGTTAGTTTTTGAACACATACTAATGATTTATGAACGCATCTTAACAGATCAAGTAATTTTTTTTTGAACGCGTGCGTAGTGTGCGTGATCTTTCTGCCAGGGGAATCCCGTCGTATTATTTTCACAAACGGTCACAAAAAAAAATGCTACTCAATTGTCAGTTTTAACATTTTTTCTCATACACTAAAGGGAGGGGGCGCCACTATAAAGTTTTTGCCCCGGTTCGAAAAAATCATAGATCCGGGGCTGGGTGTGAGGCATAAAGCCTAAGCTATCTATGAGATTAACAGCTATCTAAAGACATGGCTGACCTCCATAAGACTGCTGTTTAAGTTAGGCAGCACATTGAACAAATAACTTTTTAAATAAACAAATAAGCTACATAAATAGGTAGTAGGTAGTCAAATCGCACCAAGGGAAAACTTCTTTTAAAAAACTAAATTTAAAACTAAAATTAACAATTCGTAAAGGTGGTCGATGTTAGACTGCCAGTTTATTAATTCAAATATTTCAAATTCTCAAAGCTTAATCTACTCCAGACGCTTATGCAGCATTTTTGGTTGCTAGCGACCGTTGAGGTGTTGTTATAGCATTAATGATGACTGTACGGTTTCTATATGGGTCGGACAGTGTAACTAGGTAGCTGATTTGTTTGTTTATTTGTCGAGTACATCATAATAATCATACTTGAGAAAATTTTCAAGGCACAACCGCAGTCCTCCAATGTTCAGCATCAGGAAGCCCCAGTTGACCAGCCCAGTGAAGTCTCCAAATCCGGAGCTCCATGAAAACAGAGAATCTCTTGGCTTGTGGCATCTAAAAAAAATATATGTGAATATAGTTACAAAAACATGTTCAATACTCAACAATAACTACTATGAAATTAAAACATTTTTATCACCCGACATTCGATCACTTATTAGGGAACGTACCCATACTACGTGACCTATTTTTTTAATTTTTGGACCCCTCCCTCCCCTCGGTAACCACTCGTAGGATATGCCAAGACCCCCCCCCCCCCTTCAAGTTTTTACGTAGTATTGACAAGTATGATTTTTAATCAATTTGCAAGCAGAAAGTGTAACAAATAATAATAATTTGACTCGCGGATCATTGAAATGTTTTATTTTAAAAACAAAAACTTTTAATAGTTTCTATATGAAACTCTCTTTTCATATAGAAACTATTAAAAGTTTCTATATGAAAAGAGTCCAAAAAACTGTTTTTTTGGAAATGATAGTCCAAAAAACAGGACGTTTCTCCCGGTGAAATCGACTACGTGACAAAAATCTCAGCCACCCCCCCACACTCCTGTGACTGATCGTAGTATTTTTAAGACCCTCCACCCCCCCCTAAATAGGTTACGTAGTATGGGTACGTTCCCTTACTCTTGAATGGCTGAATCAATTTTGCTCGAATATAGCTAAGAAACATCTCGATTAAGACAGCTTTTCAACAAAAAAACCGAATTGGTATCGATCCATTCATTTAGGAGACAGACACAGATAAACACATAAAATTTGTAACACCCATCTTTTTTGGGGAGGGTTAAAAATATGTTTATACCATTCCCCCTCTAAAAAGCTTCTTTTTTTCATTGAAAATTGGGGATAAAGAGCTCTTTTAGTCACAGTTTTGGTATTTGAATTTAGAACCCTAAAAAGATTATTTTGCTCCCGCAAAACACGTAAAAAAAGAGCACTTTTTTGTCAATTTTGGTGTTTGCATTACGAACACTCCAATGTATAGACATATGACCTCCATCGCAAAGAATATTCGAAATTCAAACTCCTTGCGCAGATGTCTATTTCTGCTTAAATCTTTCTTTTTCTCGAGGTCACGGTATAAATAATGTGCAACTCTTGAATAAAACGGATTTTCATCGAGGGCTATGAATCACTCGCGTCATTCAGGATTCAAACACTTGAATTTAGAATCCTTCATTTGCTCGTGATCCAACTTTGGCCCTCTCTCAAAATCCGTCTTTTATTCCCGAGTTGCAACAATATACTATCATTTCACTATAATTCAGTTTAAAGAAAACCAAATTTAAGAAAACTGCAAAATGTATCTTAAAATGTAAATGATGTTAGTAGGTATGTAATTATATATCAACAAGGTCTCTGAAGCAGTCATTACCATTATAAGTATGTATTACCAGGAGGTCAATGCAAAAACTAGCTACAGAAAAAACTTTTTGCTGTGTGGTGATCGGGTGAGAATAACACCGCCCCATTTATTTCCGTGGGTGTCGTAAGAGGCGACTAAAGAAACACAAATGAGACCTGCCTCTTATAATAAATAATAAACGCTACACACTTTACACACTACACACATAAGGTTTTCCCTTGTGTCGTGGGTCCCTTGGAACTCACATAAAGACAAACACAAACACCCATGACCCGAGAACAAACACCTGCTTTATACACAAATGTTTGCCCCGACTGGGGATCGAACCCAGGACCCGCCGATCAAGAGGCAGCGTCACTACCACTCGACCAAACCGGTCGTCAATCCACCCCAGGCAACGACACCTCAATTTGTTCTGAATCTGAGGTGGCGTCCTAGTCATGCGTTGTGGTAGGCTCTGTGAAGGGTCGTCTGGTTCGCGACCACCCTCCTACCGAAGTCCGGCACCAAACAACTTGCTGTGTTCTGTCGGTGCGTAGGAATACCAGTGCTTGGCATTTTCTGGGTTAACTCGTTCCATCGTCGACCTCATCTATGACCTTGGTCAAAATTGAGTTACCCTTAAGTATTCGTGGGTACGAAATGAACAATGCCATGCTTTGTAAAATGTGTGGATATCATCAAGCTCTCCCAGCACATTGACTAAGTAGCTACTGTTTTTATTTTAGTTTTTCTATTAACTCTCTTTACTATTCATTAAATATGAACTCTCTCTAATGGTTTATTTTAATTTGTATTGTTGCGGACTCCTTCGTGCATAGTTCAGCGATCAATTTACGGGTGGTAATCGCCGAAACACAAATTGAATAAAGTAGACGAGATTTATAGAGAAAAACTGGTTTAATTAAATTTAAAAAAAATACAAAAATTCGACACTGGGACCTAAATGTTAACACGAAAAATTGCACAGTAGAATTTAAAAATAAAAACTTAACAGTTGGGTTGGCCTATCAATTTAAAGTGCAAATTACGATTGGAAGTTTTGTTTGGGAAAGAAAAGCTGGTTAATTTAGAACAATAATTATAACATACATCAATCGAATTTTGTGGCTTAACTATATTTAATTGGTATCTGAACCAAATAGGAAGATTAATTTAATTCGTCGACGAACAAAATCCCTACCTATTTGTCAGATATATATATAGCTATCGCAATTGGCTAATTATTTATGAAAATTAATGAATACAGAGGATGGATTAATGGGACTTAACTAAAGGGTCTTCTTGGGGCCGCCGGAGTATCCGCAACGGAATTGTGGCTGGATCAGGTAGGGGCGAACGTAATTCGTGTGAACATCAATCGGACTTCGCTAAGGTAATTTTCGGTCCAGCCTTTTAATAGGTTGTCATAAAAACACTGCAACTACAAAAATTCCAAATTGGACTAGGATACCTAAAAGGCCACTATTCCCGAAAGGACACCAAAAAGGAAGAGAAATTAAAATATATGAGTATTTTAGTATAGTAAGAATGTCAAGCTAGTGTAACCTATACAGAAGGATATTCTCCCCTTGCAGTGCTTGCAGGTCGTGAAGTAATCCCCCCAGGTCAAGTGATAACCAGATTTGATTTAAACCACAAGACCCAGGATTCTCGTAACTGTTGCAAGAACAGCCTGATAGTGTATTTGTCTGAGCGTGAAGTAGATGTTGTAAAAAGTGTACTGTATAGCGTAGGTAAGGTAGAGTAGGCGTGTGAGAACAAAAAAAAGGGAAAAAGTGAAAAACTTACATTTTGATAAACAATTAGATTTCCACTTTTTTAAACCGAAAGAATAATGTATCTCCTTTTTCGCAATAATTGTTGTCCGTCGTTATTAATATAGAATTCACATAAATCCATTAAAGCAGTCTTTTACACACAAAAATCAGTCATATTTACATACTCAAAAATGACAACTTCAATCCCAAACAAAAAGCAAAAATGGAGCAAGTTCTAAAATTTTGAAATCTATTGAATAAAAAAGAAAACTAGACCGGAAAGAATTAGTGAACTTAGAAAAGATCGCAAGCAGAAATGCTGCAATAGCCATAATTTTTTGACTAAGACTTGACAGATGACGAAACAAAGGACGATTGGACGGGACATTTTAGAGGACGGACACAATAATTTTGGTAAGACTTGACAGATGACGAAACAAAGGACGATTGGACGGGACATTTTAGAGGACGGACACAATATTTTGGTAATTTGTATGTAATTCAAAAAATATCCGTTTCTACAAAACTGACGCCTATCCTTTGTCAGGACTAATAAAGATGGTCCGGTTTGAAGGCGATCGCCAGTCTGGAAAAAACTACCATGCTTGACAATCACAAGATTGAGACAGGTAATTTGTGGCGCGACGGCAAGTATGCTCTCTCTGACAGACCTCATACTGACAGACATTCCTGACATTCCATTCCTTGATACACCTCTCCATGATACATCTTCTCCTGACAGCTCTTTGACAGCACATAAGAGGTTTGATTCCCCCCTACGGAAAAAGAAGCAGACGCAAGAACTTGCTGACCTATACCGCCCCTAGACTAGAAAAAAAAGAGGGCGTCTCTTCCTACACATGGATTATGTCACCGTAAGATCATGAACTTCGTAAATTTATAATCTAACTCGCAAGATTATAAACTAACGAAAAATTCTGTTCACAATTTAACTTACTGTTTTCCGTTAGTTTATAATCTAACCGCCAGAAACCGTGAAATTCTGAACGAACCTATGTTGAATGAATGAAAGAACGAGCGGGTTCACAATCTGCCGGTTTAAATCACTCGTGAAATTGCGGACCGTCCCTGATTGGTCGATCGCTCATTGTGTCCATAGAGTTGAGAAACTTTTTTTTTTCAAATTTTTGTTGAGGCTTCAGTCACCCTTAGTGACTATTAGTCCTAGTTGTTATGGAAACCAAGCTGCATTTTATGATAGGAACAAGCCACTTTGCAAATTGATAGAAGGGACCATAATAAAATATTTGACCCGAGGATAAACGAGATTCCCCCATTTGGAACAGAGATGGCGCCACTTACTCGATTTTTTTTTTTTAATTCTCAATCCTGAATGGATGCTCCGATTTGCATAATCAAGGTGTCAATCGACAGGGAATTAAATGATTTATTCTAAAAAAATAAAAAAGCGCCCTAAAATAAATATAGGATAAAAAAAAACTGGAATAAATATATATAAAGTGTTTTTTTTTTGTATTAACGAAATTATTTGAACAGTGTGTAAGGAAATGGAAGTTTTTATTTATATACATATTGTCACGCAATCATTTACACGTTTTGCGCAAAAAACCGTTACTCAATATCTTGTCTCGTTACAAATTTATTGAAGAATTACCGCTGTCGTCCGCAAGACTTTGTCCGAGTATAATTCGTTAAAATGAAAATATTTTCTCTTCCCGTCATCCGATGTTTATAAAACTTGTACCAATTTGTAAATCGCTCTCAATCAGTCAATATTCCAGAAATAACATGCCTATTTTAACCTAAGTTAGGTATATATATATTAACCTATAGCCAGACAGACCGAAATTCTAATGATTGTTTCGTTTCTATAAAGATCCTATAAGTTTACTATTTTTTCTTCAAATCATTCTATGTTCTTAGGGTTGTTATAATTCCCAATATTTTTAAATGAGCAATTCTTGTATCTTATACTTTAAACGAGCTATTCTTGTATATAAATATATATATATATATATTTTTAGGATCTCGGAAACGGCTCCAACGATTTTGTTGAAATTTGGTATGTAGGTTGATTCGGGGGCAAAAAGTCGATCTGGCTAGGTTTCATTTAAAAAAAATAACCGTGCGAAGCTCGGTCACCCAGGTACTATAAATATATATATATATTTAGGATCTCGGAAACGGCTCCAACGATTTTCATGAAATTTGGTATGAAGGTTGATTCGGAGGCGAAAAATCGATCTAGCTAGGTTACATTTAAAAAAAAACCGTCACCCAGGTACTTTTATTTATTTACATTGTGTTGATACTGGCGCCACAAGTGCACCTCATGCATTGATAATTAAACTAATTATCTTCCATTTCAAAGGTGCTGGAAACCCTGAAAATAAGGTCGCTATTAGTATAAAATACCAAAATAATAATAATATTAGGTAAATGTAAAATAGTTTTAGAACTGATATTTTACTTACGTTTTGTTGTCACATTGGCCTTTGCACGTTTTACACTGTAACGTGCAAGGAAGACCTACGCGTCGGCAGCCACAACGCATCGAGTTGCAGCTCAATTTTCAGACACAATTATCAAAAAAGCTTAATTCGGGCCTAATTGGAGTGGCTTTGAACCATAGAGGAGTCCATTTTCCATCAACATTGTGTCACCCCCAGACAGATGGACTTAGGGTCGATGAGTCTAAATCTAACGCGTTGCCCCAAATATGGCCCGCTTGAAACGCTGCACGTACGGCATGCTGTTTAAGGGCAGCGGAAGTAGGGGGCAGGCTCGTCACCATCCTGTTTTTACTTGAAAACAAATCTTGCCGAACCTCATTTACTGTTGAATGTTTGCTATTTCGACTAGCTGGCTAGGTTAGGGCTTAGTGCACCGGGACAAAATTCTGAACTTGTAAATGCGTCGCGGTCTGAAAAAGTTTGGGCACCCCTGTACTAGACAGTTGTCTCTACAAAGTAACCAAACGCTTCTATAATAAGATTATGGGAATCGAAACTAACCTTTTTAAATCACCTTTAGAAAAACTTAGACAAAAATTAAAGGAAAAAGAATTATTTAGATATTAAGTCAATTAAAATTAGAAGATAAAGGAAATTTATATGATTGAGTTCAAAAGAGCAACCCTCTGAATTTCTTTCCTATTCTTCTCTGGGGAAGAACTTTGCTCAAGTCTTTGCGAATAGAAGCAAAGTTAAAAATGCTAATGTATTCACTACTTTGACTTATTATAAGTAGTTCCATGAAATAAAGCTATTTTTAACTTTGACTTTGACTGAGAGTACATAATAATATTGAGGATTATAAAGTAGTTATAATCCTCAATATTTATAATTCTCATCTTAATAATAAATAACGAATAGGAGAACCTACTGAAATAATACCACATGGGTATCCTACACTACCTACTAATAATTATACCTGTTTTCATGCATAAAGTTTTTTAAAAATAATAATGCTCAAGTAGGTATTTAACTGAATTACCTATGAGTTGCTTATCATCACATGACACCATTTATATTTTATGTTTTGTAACATGAACTTTGAGACAGTAATTATCATTGAAAACCTGTTATCTAAAACTCTTACAGAAAATTGAATACTCACGGTCTGTCAAGCTGATGTTGACGTACTTTTTTCTCTTTTTCACTGATTTCTTCAGCTCTTGTGACGCTCTGAGCGCGCCGGTAGCGCAACGCTTTCTCTTCTGCTTCTGTAGTCATCGCATTCCACTTATTTACAACAAAACAGTAACAGCCGCCAAGCGGACACTGCCCCTATACCGATTCAAATACGATAAAGCAGCTTTAATCACTATCGCCTTATCAAGTTCACTGTACCGCCACCAATAACAAAAAAGTTATCGAAAACTTGGGAGGTAGGTAGCAGTAATATATGCAAAACAAGAAACGAAGGAGGAAGGCGAGTAACAATATACAAGGTCAAGGTGTGAGTGAGTTCCTATTATACTACTAAATAAATGAATTTGATTTGAATAAGGCCAGCAGCAAGAGAGCAAATTCAACACAACAAATCAAATATCAGTCGGTCGGTTTTTTTTTTTTTTGTTAAATTTATCCCTTTCGGGAAAGGCAAAGGAAACTATGTCCATACAGCCATGTCTTCAGTGAAAAATCTTCTTTCTTCAACTTAACCTAAGCCCTAACCTCCTCATGTTCTGCGTAAAACCGGATAGCGTCTGTTTTACGAAAACTGGCGGCGAGAAGCACAACCGCGAGGATCTTTGTCGGTACCAAACGGAGCAGAAACACTGTTATCACTTGAATTTTTCATCACTACGCGAATTCTAGTCAATTTACTGCATAATACACTATCACTATTACACATTAAACAACTTTTTCACGCCGAAAACGAAAATTCAGTTGACAAAGCAACCGCTCACGCCGAGTTCCCGCCAAAGACCCTCAGTCGGTCGGTGTCGGTTTGGACCAGGGATGGAATCAGACCGTCAGAAAATTATACTACTTGGAAAGTACTTGGAAATCAAAATTATACTACTTGACATTTCGATTTTCAAATTTTGTTTTATTAACCCCCGACGCAAAAAGAGGGGTGTTATAAGTTTGACCGCTATGTGTGTGTGTCTGTGTGTCTTTGCATAAAAAACAATTCAAATTATAAAAAATAATAACAATTTATCATATTATTCAAGAAAATTTTAATAGCATACACAAGAAAGCAATCGTCATCTCACTCACACTCATAGATAAAATACATAACAACTCCTATTCTGTCAAAAAGACAGGAAATAGTAAAAAAACTTCTAAATTAGTTAAAGGGAAATCTTACGGTGAGATCCAGCCCGAAATTACATCTAAACCTTGGTTTTTTCACTTCCGCTCCTTCTCTGGAGATGTTACAGCCTCACTGTGTCGCATGTCGCATTAGACTGGGTCATTGTAGTTTTCCGGTTCATCCGAAGATCAAGGTTTGGGACTTCTTTTTATGTAAATGCGGTATTGATGAAGGGACCTTGGATCATATTTTTTTTCTCTTGTCCAAAACTGTATTTTTCTCTTCTTGACGCCCTTCTCTCTCATATTCCCCTCTCGGTAAATATCTCATTTCTGTTATCCCTACCTGATAATAATATGTTTCATATCCTCCTTAACTTTATATCTGACAATAACATAAAATTGTAGCTGGGATTAATACTAATTTTTCTTTTGATTTGATTTGTGTCTTGTGTTTGGTACACCTGAATTCTCTCCTCTTAGCTGTTTTTTTTTGGAACGTATCTGTGACTTTCCCCATCGTTCATTTTCTCTCTACTACGTGAAGTTGGCGGAATTGCGATCACGCAGATTGCCATAGTACAAAATTATATTCTAAAAATTACATTAAAAACTACCCTTCCACTGGTCGATAAAAAATCTGGTATTTTCGTGTAGTATACTGCAGGGCAATCGCGCTAAAAAATGTGAATTGAATCGCAACTGAAACGCAGCTGGGGGCTACCACCTAAGCGAAGCTGGGGGGCTACCACCTAAGCGAAGTTGATGCTAATTGAACGAATGGAATGATTTACATTGCTGTATTTGGTTCATATCATTAATGAAGGTCTCCTTATAAAGAAGCAATCGTCAACGTTCCATTCGTTCACCCAGCGTCAACTTCGCTTAGATGGTAGCCCCCCAGATGCTGATTGAACGAATTGAATGATGTACATTGCTGTGTTTGGTTCGTGTCGTTAATCAAGGTCTCCTTATAAAGAAGCAATCGACAACGTTTCATTCGTTTATATAGCATCAGCTTCGCTTAGGTGGTAGCCCCCTTTTTTTAGCGCGATTGCCCTGCTGGCATCAAAACTATATACAACACTTAATCACAAAATAAATAATAGTACTAACGTACAGAAGTCTCACTCCCTAACAAAAGTCAACTTCAGGCATAAAAATTTGCCTACTATTGCAAGCGGCACGGGCTTGCAAGAGAAATTAAAACTTATAGTCGGCCGCTAGCGTTCTATATTCTATTGCGCACCGCCGACTCGATACCGCGTTCGCGACGAGAGCTCAGGGTTAATACTCGCCGCCGATTTAGAGATAAAAATACTATTGAAATTAATTAAGTAAGATAACACTGATTATACAATCAAGTGTGACTTTAGTTAGGAAGTATAGTAAGTAAAAACACAAGTTAATGTTAACTTGTGTTTTTACTTACTAGACTTCCATCACTTGACATGACATAGGTATATAAGTATATATGTAACCAACCATGTTATTTGATACCTAGCTTATATACCTACTAACTACAGACACCTACAGATTATTGTGATGGCAAAACGTGTTTCTGTCTGGTTTTAATATTGTTAATAAGTAGGTACACTTATTATTTTGTTCATCACGCGACCAACGCAACGCGGTGAGCGCGCGCGTGGCGAGTGGCAACCCGCGCTCGCTGGCATACTCAGTATGCCCGCCGCGCGAACATGCCTAAACTGCGGAGTGACACTCATAATGAAATGGGAGGTTTTCTTTTTTGGTATTAAAAAAAAGTATTTCCCCAGAGCTCTCTAGATGGCGCTGAACTGACTCCTTACTAGGTGTCAAAGCCAAAAGGCGTGTCATAAGTGTTGCCAAGTCTCTTAGGGTCCAACTCCAACTTATCACTACAAATCAACCGGCTTAAATTCGATGGAGTTGTGTTATTTTATTACGAGTTCCGTCGACCAACTTCCGGCTCCATCATCAGATCAGCTCAATGAATATTTCATTGTGATCTGATTTACTTATGTATCTCTTAGCTGATTCGGTTGAGGATAAATAATGTTTTAAAATTCAGCCGCAAGATTTAACCCGAACAAACACAGTTGAACAAACACAACCTATGTAGTAAATAAAAGTTTTAAAAATAAATTGTAATAAAATCTACTTATCCCGATACTTAATCTAACTTAATCATAGTCAATTTGTTCTCATAGTTAAGAGCAGGCCATATAATTTTAAAAAAGATTTAAAAGAATTTATACATGTAGCCTAATTACGCCATTTTTTTTCTAAGATAGCCTAATCGGAATCACTTTTTTGGTAGCCTCGGCACCCTCCACAGACTAATTAGAGATACTACGCACCCTCTGAGATGGAGGCGACTTGGCAAAATCGTCTAACTTGGCAACACTACTGTGTATTATAACAATAACGTTTCGTTTTATGATCTCAAATTACGTTCAAGGGAAATAATCAAAAAATAATGTAACGTTCCGTTCCTTGCAGTAACGTACCTAGTTTAGCGCCATCTATCCGGCGCCTGGGGAAAAATTTAAAAAAAAGTAAAAAGAAAATCCCTCAACAAATAGTATAATTATACTACGATTTCCAGCCCTGGTTCGGACTTCGGTCGCATGTGGTAGTGTGTTGCCAAGCCTAGATTCAAAATTGTCGCAAATCCTCTGTAATTAACTATCTGTGCTGCCATCTTTCGAAAATGTGGGATAACAAAAATGTAAAATGCCAATGTTAGTTACTGTCAACGCCGTAAAATAGACTATTACGAACGCTACCCTAAACGTTTATTTGATTCACTAAAAACGTCGGGGGGGCTACCACCTAAGCGAAGTTGATGCTGATTGAACGAATGGAATGATGTACATTGCTGTGTTTGGTTCATGTCGTTAATCAAGGTCTCCTTATGGAGAAGCAATAGACAGCATTCCATTCGTTCACCCAGCGTCAGCTTCGCTTAGGTGGTAGCCCCCCTGATCACATTACAGACCTGGGGGGCTACTATCTAAGCCAAGCTGACGCTGGGTGAACGAATGGAATGTAGTCGATTGCTTCTTTATAAGGAGACCTTGATTAATGATATGAACCAAACACAGCAATATACATCATTCCATTCGTTCAATCAGCTTCAACTTCGCTTAGGTGGTAGCCCCCAAGAGGGCTAGAGACTGGAGATATATTTTTGAAACGATAGAATTCCAATTCGCATACGAATTGACAAGATTTGTATGAGATTCTCACGCGAATCTTGTTAATTCGTATGCGAATTGGAATTCTATCGTTTCAAAAATACGTCTCAAGGTCAATCTATGACGTTCGTACTATGACGCTATCTCACTTTAACAAAGCTATCTGTAACGCCATGAAAATACAATGAAATTGAAAAGGGAACTGAATTTTGTTGAAAAAAAAACACTTGGCTTCGACCTTATCAAATCGAATTTAACAAGTATAAATACCTACAATACGAAGACTTGGCTTCTAGCCTTGGTATAAAGAAAGAGATAAAAAAAGACTAGGCTGTATGGACTTCAGTTCTTTGCCTTTCCCTTACAGGGATTAACTTCATCATTCATCATCATGTCTCCTCTTCGTCGAGTCGAGTAGTGTGTAGTGTAGTGTTCTTGTAATGTGAAATGATAAGAAAATAATAGTTTAACCGAATGTGATAAGGGATATCTCACACTTCTTATTTTTATTACGTGGAATTTTAACATAATCATGAAGATTTGGACCTCGGAACACACATTCAAGTAAGATTGTTATGACGCAACCTTCCTTGTTTCGAAAGTTCTTTAGCTCTCATATCATGTTTTTCTTGCAGCCACCCTTGGGAGACTGTTGCTCAGGCAGCATGGCGTAAATATCCCAATCCTATGAATCCAGCAGTCATAGGAACAGACGTGGTGGAAAGGAAAGTGGTGGATGGAGTGTTAGTTACTCACAGACTTGTCAGTTCTAAATGGTTTTTCCCTAAATGGGCTCAAGCTGTAAGTATCCTCAGTAATACCTGATTACTTTCCTATTTTCTGCTGCTGCAAGTTCTGTTCATTAATAGAAAAAGTTCTTTTTTTTTTGTCCAGTTGACCTTTGACCTTGACTATAATAGGGTACTTACCTACATCCTTATTGTACCTACATCCCACGGCACATCATGCTATCCAAAACTGTCAAATTTCTTCAATCGATTTTCAATTTTATCTCCAAGCACTAGAGTTTACTATCCATTGGGGAAATTTGACACTTTGTGGTAACCTGATGTGCTGTTTACTGTACGTATATTTGTACAAAACAGTATTTGAAACTAATGTTCAGATTTATCAAGAAGAAATCCTGAATTTTTTTTAAGAATGTATACAGATGTTTTTCTTTGCCAAAATACCTACTCGTGATAATCATATCACAAATCTGCTTTTGTTCAACAAAGTATTCAGATAAGATTAACTTATTTTAAATGAGATATTTTTTTCCTTTTTTTCTAATGAAAGTGCTTCTTTTTTAAAGATAAGTATTTAACTCTTTTCAGCTAATTGGGACTGCTAAAATATGCTATGCAAGTGAAAGATCAGAGGTCAATCCTACTGTACGACAAATGACCCTGAAAACCACAAACCTGACATTTTGTCGATATATAGCTGTTGACGAAACAGTCCGATACACTCCACACCCATCAGACACCAGCAAGACTCTACTCACACAAGAGGCTGTAGTGACGGTTCAGGTAAATAAGTCTAATTTATAAATATGAAAAACCGTCTCAAGAAGCTAAGTCAGATTATCTATGTTTGTTTTTCTTTTTATATCTTTTACTGCTCAAGGCCGAACTGGACAGGGATGATGAATTTCACAATTTTCTGACAGCCCAGGATTTTAGTTCACAAAAATGTCAAGATAATTAATGGCAATGTTATGTGAAAATAGATAGGCAATTTTACTAAAATCTAATTTGGTAATGAACTAGCTTTCTACTCGGTTGTTGGTTTCCATGGGAGCTTGGGAAAATTATGAAACCTGTGTTAGTCTGATGTTTAAGCTATATTACTGCACGTGTCAGCGAAATCCATCCTGTAGTGTTCATGTGGAGGAGTAAAAAACATTCATCCATCCTCACAAACTTTCGCTTTTATAATATCAGTAGGTTATAATAACATAATACAATTGATGAATTTATTTATCGAACATGTCACAACCTAATTATTTTATTTATTATCGTTTCTTAATTTATTTTTGTTTTATTTATATGTCAGAATGTCATCTAAAAAAGATGTACTTGTGAGATTCCATAAAAACAACACCGTCTTGCCTTATCGGCGCCGCCTAACAGAGTTCTTTTTTTTAAATTGGCTACTAGAAAATCTCCCACTAATCTTTTGTCACAAAGAATAGATAAAAAAAAAAACAAACGCTTATCAAATGCTTGTGTTAAGAAAGCATAAAGCAAATGAAGGTTTAAAAATTAATGCTTGACATTATTACTTTTTTGTAATAAATAATTCTGTTAACTTAAAATAAAGGTTTGCTCTGGCAAACTTATAAAAAAGTCTATAAAATCTGTTTCTTTCATATTTAATCTTCCTATAGCTTTGTCTTATTTGCATTTAGGGTCTGTAATTCATACCTAATTAATTGCTACTGTATCCTGCCACCCATAAATTAATGGAAACTGAACTTGCAAATTGTTTGGTGTTAAAGGTCTTCCATTTTATGTATGCAGCCTGAAAAAAATTATGTGTTCTGGTTTTTATCATTATCACTCAAATTTCTTTATCAAAAAACTACTCTCTTTTTTGGCATTGATGTTCTCATGATAAAGTCAAACATAGCTTTATTTCATAGAACATTCAGGACTTAAAATAAGTCAAAGTAGGTAGTGAATTACATTAAAATTTTTAACTTTACACCTATTCGAAAACGTGCAGTCTTCCTGAGAGAAGAATAGGCAAGAAACTCCGAGGGTTGCTCTTTGTAACTCAATCAATCATATAAATTTTCTTATTTTATAACTAGTTTTCCGCCCGCGTGGACTATAGATAGGTTGTATCGTGCCCAACTGTGGGATAAAATGTAGCCTGTCCTGTCCAGGATAAAATAACTACTCACTTCTATGCTAATAAACTTATGAATATTAATCAATTTGGATTCACACAGGGTCGTTCAACAACCGATGCCGGTGTTGAACTTATTCGTCACATTTTTGAGGCCTGGGAGGATTCACATGATGCTCTTGGAGTCTTCTGTGATTTGTCCAAGGCTTTTGACTGTGTTCACTATGAGACTCTAATCAGAAAATTACATCACTATGGCATAAGAGGAAATGCACTTAGGCTTCTGGAATCTTATTTGTGTAATAGGATCCAGAAGGTTGAGGTTAACGGCACTAGATCACCTGGGTCCACAGTCTGTATGGGCGTCCCGCAGGGTTCAATTTTAGGACCATTCTTGTTTCTCCTGTACATTAATGATTTGCCTTTTCTTGTTAAAGAGGCCCATGAGATCGTATTATTTGCAGATGACACATCACTTTTATTTAAAGTGAAAAGATATGACACTAATTATGACGACGTGAATATTGCGATCTCAAAGGTAGTTGAATGGTTCACTGCAAATAACCTACTCTTGAACGAGAAAAAAACCAAATGTGTTAAATTTACCTTGCCTAACGTTAAACAGTTTAATACCAATGTACAGGTTAAAAATGAAAAACTGGAAGTTGTAGAATCTACTGTATTCTTAGGTATCACTATTGACGCAAAGCTTCAATGGGGTCCTCATATTGATAAGTTAGCGAACAGACTCAGTTCAGCAGCTTACGCGGTTAAAAAAATCCGTCAATTATCGGACGTAGAAACCGCGAGAACCGTATATTTCAGTTACTTCCACAGCCTAATGTCAAATGGCATTTTGCTGTGGGGTAATGCTGCCGACATTAATAAGATATTTGTCCTGCAGAAAAGGGCTGTTCGCGCGATATATCAATTGAGACCTAGAATGTCTCTTAGAAATAGATTTAAGGAAATAGATATTTTGACATTTGCGTCCCAGTATATATTTAATAATCTTTTGTATGTAAAGAAAAATGAACAATTGTTTAAGAAAAATTGTGATAGGCACAATGTAAACACTAGAAGCAAACATAACTTGGATATACTAGACAGCCGTCTCTACAAAGTAACAAACTCTTTTATGGGTCAATGTATACGCTTCTACAATAAGATTCCCATGCGTATTCAAAACCTACCTTTAGAAAAATTTAAAACGATAATTAAACAAAAACTTTGTAAAAAGGGCTATTATAGAATTTCGGATTATCTGTTAGACAAGCAACCATGGGAATAAATTGCTCAGCTCCAGAGTTATTCAGATATTAAGTCAATTAAAATTAAAAGTAAGAAAATTTATATGATTGACTTAAAAAGAGCGACCCTCGGAGTTTCTTGCCTATTCTTCTCCTGAGGAAGACTGCACCTTTGCGAATAGGCGCAAAGCCAAAAGTGCTAATGTAATTCATAATATTGACGTGTTCAAGTATCATTTTATATGTTCAATGAAATAAACACTTTTGACTTTGACTTTGACTTTGTCCTTTCCCAGGCTCTAATCTATCTCTGTACCAAATTTCATCAAAATCGGTTCAGTAGTTTAGGCGTACAAACAGACGGACAAACAAAGTTAGTTTCGCATTAATAATATTAGTAAGGAAGTAAGGACTTAATATCTAAATAACTCTGGACTGGAGCTGAGCAAGATATCCTTTTATTCCTACATTGCACCACTTACAATTCATTGATAGTTAAATTAAAATTGTCACACAAGTAGAAGGGAGTTCTTTGTTCTCAAAGTACCTTAGTCTAGTACTAATACATTTGCTCAACAGCGTCGCGTCTGTGTTACGTCACTTAAAATACCTACAATGCGCTTCCGTCCGCGTCACGGCGCACGAGTTTCGCAGCCACACGTGCCGCTGATAACGCTGCCCACGTAATTTTTCCACTTGGCACAAGTGCTGCATAGGTTCAAGGTCTATTTAGTTTGGATTAGGTACTGGCTAGTCTGTCAAAATTGTATTACTGATCTATCTATATCTATACATATTATAAAGAGGAAAGATTTGATTGTTTGTTTGTTTGCATTGAATAGGCTCCAAAACTACTGGACCGATTTGAAAAATTCTTTCACCATTAGAAAGCTACAATATCCCCGATGGACATAGGCTACATAATTTTCCCAAATTCCCACGGGAACGAAGTCCCGAGGGGAATGCTAGTATGTTTATAATACTATATTATGATACTACAAGAGATAATAACGGTATAAGTGTATTAAGAGAATATAATAACACTTAACCCAGAAACGAAATAAATGAAGGTTCGTTTTAAAATTAAAAAAATGTTATCCTAAAATGAAACCTTAAATTCCATCTTGCGTACGCTAACCTTTACGCTCGCCCACATTTCCCCCTTCAGAAAAAATAAACACTGTTCGGCGGGACTTAAAAAAATTTCGAAAGCGACGATGTTCGTCAAATTCTTGTTTTTTCGAATCCTAGTTTGGTGGTCAAGTGATAGTTTCGTCAAATCCTTGTTTCGGCAAATGTGTCCATAATTCTGGCAGCGCCACCATCACCGATTTTGAAATAGATTATTATATCTAATAGTCATGCATTTTTCATTTTATGAATATTTGCTGAGAAATTGCCAGGGTACATACGTGGTTTCCGAGATAAATTACAAAGTTTGAGGCGCTGCCGTCAGTTCAGCAGCGCCGATATTTACTATAACTACAGAGTGGTGAAATGAAAAATGCATGACTATTTAATAAAATAAATACTTAATTCATTTCAAAATCGGTGATAGTGGCGCTGCCAGAATTATGGACACATTTGCCGAAACAACGATTTGACGAAACAATCACTTGACCAAACTAGGATTCGACAAAACAAGAATTTGACGAACGTCGTCGCTTTCGAATTTTATTTAAGTCCCGCCGAACAGTGTTTATTTTTTCTGAAGGGGGAAATGTGGGTTAGCGTAAGATAGATGAAATTTAGACAGGTCTTCGATATTTACTATTACTGCAGAGTTCTAGTTGAGGCACTACTGATCTGACGTCAGCCCAGCAGCGCCCCAAACTTTGTCATTTACCTCGGAAACCACTTACCCTGGCAATTTCTCAGAAATTTTTCATAGAATGAAAAATTTATGATTTGGAGCCGATCCGAAGAGGTTATCCGGCGGACATTGAAGTTTTTCTTACTTTTATTATCGACTTTGTTCCCGTGGAAATTTGGGAAAATTATGTAGCCTAAGTGTTAATTCAGGGTGTCAGCTCCTCCACACAAAAAAAATCCAGCCGTTTGAGCGTGAAGAGTAACAAACATCCATACATCCTCACAAACTTTCGCAATTATAATATTACCTAGTTGGATTTGACAGCCTTTAGATCAAAGACTAGCTATTATCGCAAAACGTGATGTTTGAATAAAGGTATATTTGCTTATTAGTTAAAATATTTGTTATTAATATTTGTACTATTATTAAACTGCAGCGACCGGTCAAACAGGGCCAAGCTGAAAACCAGCACTGTAGTTTTTTCAACAGCACAATTAGTGAGCTTGGCTTATTTTGCTTAGGTTAATCTAGCTAGTTCTTACTTTTTAACCCCCGACAACAAAAGGGGGATATATGTCTGTGTAACTGTGTCTATCTGTGGTATCGTAGGGTTCTTAGCTATACATGGTGTCAAAGACAGCTTAGCAAAAACTGAAACCCTGAACTCAGACAATCATTCTGAATGATTTTCCAGTGGAATTTTTCTCCGGAAAGTTTTCAATTTTTTTTCATGTTTTTAAAATATTTTCTGTTTTTTTTTTTTTTAAATTTAATCACAACAACGTAAAACATGAAACCAGCAATGTCCATCACGGTTACTATACAGGGCTTTAGGTAAATCACTTTCAACCTCTCGGGTGGTAAAATTCACCGGAGTAGCTTTCTAGGGCTTCTAGGATGGTAAAAGGTTACCATGCCCCCGGTTTTTTTATACAAGATTAGTTTTTTTTGCTACGGCTAATATTGTGTTTCCTTTTTCCTTTACTTTATTAAATTACTGTCACAACTCATACATACAGGGTGGTCCAAAAGGTGACGTCAACAAATTTTTTTTTGATTCCTCACCCCTGGGTGAATCCGAAAACACCCCATGTATGTTCCGCGATTTTTTGTAGTTTAGAAGTTATGATTTTTTTAAAGATTTTTTTGAATTTTCACCCACCGCTACTTTAAAAAATCATAACTTGTTTAATAGTAAGAATTTTCAAAATATTTTTTATGCAGCATGATCACCTTGAATTGAATCACCCTTTCATGTGATAAATCAATTATGCCACACTTCATTGTAAGTTATCAAAAAAATGGTCGAAAGTGAAAATTTTTGGTTTGCGATGAACGGAAGATAATTTTCAAAAATCTCTTAATAATACTAAATGGCTGTTTCATAGGTTCAAACTCATTTAAAAACTTCAGTAATTCCTCAGCTTACCAAATCATTTTTAAAAAATTGGTCTTAATGGGCGACTTTTCGCGTTTGAACTTAGTTTGGTGAAAATGCACTTAGAAAATTTTATGTTACAAAAAATTGTTTTAGCTTGTTTTTTCATCCTAATAACCGGCATTTTCAAGAACATTAAATAATATCATATTGAACGATTAGTGACACAGTTTAGCAAACTGATAGTTGAATTTGATCAATTTGACTATCAAATTTGCAAACCTTAGGCCGAATGGCTTTAAGAGCACTTCGAGGTCATTCAGAAATTGCATAAAAGAGCAATAACAAAAGGATTGTTTTTCCATCCCCTCTCCTCGCTCCTAGGTCCTTTCAGCCTTTTGTCTTATCCCCAAGGACCAATTGCATTTGAGCTTGCTGAATATATGCGTTTTTTTGTATTACATATTTTTTTCAAATTTCTGTATTCTGCTATTCCACTTGCCACTTCTTCTTGTATGTACTTCCACCCTTCATTAATTTTAGAAGCTGGTAGCAGCGGGAGAATATTGCATAGCCCCACAATCATTTTTGAGTACCAATCTGTCAATCCTAATTTCTTTGCTCTTCTTCGTAACTTCTCTCGGTAGTGATAGTAATAACAAAATAAAAAACAAATGAAAAACAATTACCATATAGTGAGTGAATAAAAAAATCTGTCATTTGTAGAATGAGTCATTTATAGAATTGTACATTTCATGAATTAGTAATTTATAGAGTATGTAGTTTTCGCAGTCATCTGCTTGAATTGGACAGCCAATTGGATGCCTAGGCTGGAGATCACACGCCGACTGAATGGAAATGGAAATAGTCAACGTTTAACAACTTGGCATATTGAACGTTAGTCTGTTAACTTTAGGGGTAGGGGTTTTGCGATATGCCATCCTCCATCTATAGTACTCTGCTGACTCAAGTTCGTTTCCGGAATGTAAACTTTTTGTGTTTTTTTTTTGTTGTTGACGTGCGAAGGGTGAGCTACTTTTAAGGTAAAGTAGCCCACCTTGCCGTACCGTCCGGGGAAAGCGCAGACTCGCGAGGAAGAAAGCGCTCACTTCTGCTAGCGCCAAAAACTGAGGTAGGCTAAGTAGCCTACCCAACGCAGTTGTGCCTCCTGGTGTTCTGGAGGGAGGGCTGGCTGGGAAAGTAACTCGCCGCACTTAACCCGCGCAAAAAACCGAGGTATGCTACTTTTCCGAAAAGTAGCTCACCCTACGCACGTAAAAGTCAAGAACAAAAAAAAACAAAAAGTTTACATGCCGGAGCTTGAGTCAGCAGAGTACTATGGAGGATGGCATGTCACAAAACCCCTACCCCTAAAGTTAACGGGCTAACGTTCAATAAGCCAAATTGTTAAACGTTGACTATTTCCATTTCAATTCATTATCGGCCTAGCCATTCATTGCAAGTCGGCGTTTGTTCTCCGGCCTAGGCATCCAATTGGCTGTCCAATTCAAGCAGATGGCTGCGACAACTACATAGTCTATAAATTACCAATTCTTGAAATGTACAATTCTATAAATGACAGATTTTTTAATTCATTCTCTACATGGTAATTGTTTTTTTTTTTTTAACTAACAATAATAATGTTTAATTAGTTTCTCGTCTAACAATCAACCAAAAGTGTATTAACATTTGTAATTTAGATTTCAATTTATTTATACTCCGCGCCATACAATACAGGGCCCAAAGTCCAAAGTGTCAAGCTTTCATGAATTAGTTGCTCTTTGTCTTGGTGTACTGTACCTACCATCGATTAAAAAAAATATCGATGGAGATATCGATAAAAAAATCATAAAATCAATCGATTATTAATAAAATTGTGTGCAACACTAGCCTGCTGACATATACGACCGGTGTTATCAAGTATGAAAAGCGTTATTTTATTATACTAAAGATATAATTTTATTAATATAAAAAAATGGAGGGACGAAAAAATCAAAAAAACCTTCACCATCTTGTTCTTCTTTTCATTCTCTATGTTCTCCTTTTTCTTTGTGTCTGTATATTTAATGTCGGAATACAAATCCATTTACATTTACTTTACAAGATGTATCCAAAAGTTGGGACCGTTATAATAACTGAATGTTTGTTTTCAGGGTGTACCACTGAGTAGCTACATGGAAGATTTATTAACAAATAAAATTTCATTGAATGCTGGCAAAGGAAGACAAGCTATTGAGTGGGTTATAGGCAAACTGGACACGGAAATAAAAGAACTTGCAACTTCAGCTTGCAAAAGTACAGACGAGCTTTTAACTCAGACTAAAAAGTCTCTTGATGATATAACATCTACAGCTCGAAGATCCATGGATGACATATCATCTAAAGCAAAACGGTCTTTGGATGATATAGAAAAATTCACCAAGGCGAACGCAAACCAGAGAAGCTGAAAAGAGGAGTGACCTCTTCAGAGTTTCAATGGAACTATGTTGTGTTGCCATCACAACTTGTGCTAATTTAGACAATTATTTATTTTCATATGCAATGTGATTTTTTTTAATGATGTATTAGTATCAACTGTCTGTATAATATTGTATATGCATTTCAAATATGTGCATAGTCAAGCAGCTTTGTTAATTGAAATCCTTTTTTTATTATTGATGTAGTAAATGTAATTAAAAATTGCAACATTGTACTAAAGATTGTAAATTAAATTTTTTCAACCTATGACGGCCAAGGACTTGTTTCCAGGCTAGAAAATAATTTCAATAAAAAACAACCTATGATTGCAAGTCGTAAAAATAAATGTTTCAAAGAATTTAAAGTATAAATGTTGTCAGTTTTCTATGTGTAGTTGAGTCCATCAGCACAGCTGGGCCATTTTAATGTTTTCCTATCCTTAGAATTTCTAACATTTGTCGATTACTTTCGCAAAGAAGAAAAAATTCTCGGTGTCCCGTGTGAGGGCTCTTTTATTGTCGTGCGTGTTTGCACCCGCGTGCGGGCCAGGCCCGCATGCGTGCCACCCAGAACTTATTGTTCCATACATGTTTTTCTTTCCCGCGTGCATGTGGCCCGCCTTACAATAAAAACATCTATGAAATGACAGGTTGTGGGGGGCACGCATGCGGGCGCAAACACGCGTGACAATAAAAGAGCCCTGAGACAAAAAAGGCTTTATTTAATTTTCATAGAAAGGTACAGTCGCAATTAAAAGTTAAATAAACAAAATCTAATTCCAGTCGTATGCTAATTTATAAACACATTCAAGCAATCGGAGCCATCTTTTATGACAAGTCTTCTTTCTTCCTTATCCTGTAGGTATAATAGGTAAATACAATCAATACTGAGCTCTATACTTCGATAATAATTATTAAATAATGTAATTTTCTTTGGTAAAATTCCAATAAGGACACTGAATTAACCTTTTCACCGCTAAAGTCTGATATATCAGACAAATAAATTTTACCAGATTAAAACTGTATTTTTTCTAATTATTAATGTGGTGGCGTGTTGTGATCGCCACGACATTAATAATTATTTTTTAATGTCGTGGCGTGTGGTGAACGTTTTTGACGAAAACTCTTGATTTATACTGCGCGCCATAAAATGCAGGGCCCATCCAAAGTGTCAAGCTTGACGTGCTCTTGAGTGTACCTACTTATCTAACAAACACGTCACGTTACTACTTTTAAAATAAGTACTTTTTCATTCTCAAATATCTAATATAGGAGAAGATTCAAAGTGTTAAGCTTAGCGTGCTCTTGATTGTACCTACCTAAACATGATAATAAAAGTAAAAAATTTGCTTTTCCATGCTCAAACAAGTAGGATAGAGTTATCTAATGCTGTAAGGAAGGTAAAGACTTCAAATTATATTTTTGTTAGTTAATATTTTTTTCAATTTCAAAGCTCTATTTCTCCGAAAGTATACATCTTTCGAAATTTTTTCAATCAACACTTTCGTTTTGTAATAATTTTCTCTATCGATTGCCGCAAGTTTCATCAGTGGCCGCCAACATTTGATTTCTCCATAGTGGGGCTCCTTCGGGTGATCACCTTGAAGTTTAGGTATACCACTAAGGTTGGATGCTCTTTTGTTGTTCCAATATAATTTTATTACATAAAAAGGGGATAAGTCCGATTTAAATAATAACAGAATCCCATCTCTATAAATTATTCATCAGTCATAGAAAATCGCATCGCTGCAAAACTTGATTTGATTCTCACCAACCTCACGAACAGGCAGGCTTTCGATACGGCCTCTCCACCACAGATTATTAGCTAATTGAAAAACACCATGAGTTTAAATACCTCTATACAGGGTGGCCCAGCGGATGACGTCCAAAAGAAAAGTTTGGATGCTCCGTGTCAGGGGGGTGTCAGCCCCATATATGTTCCATGATTTTTTGTAGTATACGCGACGCTGCGTGCACATTTTAATAGAGCCACTGCGTGGTGCATATTCTAAATTCTCGTGTACTTAATAAATAAAATTCAATTTTGAGTGGCTTTATTAAAATGTGCGCGCAGCGTCGCGTCGCGTCGCGGTGTGAACTGACCCCTAGCATCGATTTTTATTTTTTTCTTATGTTTAAGATTATTTAAATAAATCTTCCATTATATCAGATACAATTTTTTTTAAATTGGATGTCCCTCGTCAGGAACATCCGTTTTTTAACTTAAAAGTTGAAATTGGCACTAAAGCGAAATGTTTTCAAAACTTCAAGTTGGTAAAAAAGTTATTGAGATGGACCTGCAGGTTTCAAACAGCTTTTAAAAACTTCGGAAGATTTTCAGCTTTACGAAACATACAAAAAAAAGCACATAATAGGGCTTGTAGTAATTACATACAACGTATTGTTTTTGAAAACACCACAGACATGCCCAAAAAGTTTTTAACATGCTTGTAAATGAACCTTAGACAAATTATAACGATAACTCCAATCTTCACGCTATATACCTTGTGGGGTGGAGGGCACAACTCTTGCTTTTTCTTTTAGTCATTGATCGTTCCTAATTAGAAAGAAGAGTCCGAGATACAAACAATATTACAAGACCTGAGCACGGCCAGCTTCGAGGCTGGACTGATGATGAACATGTCAAAGACCAATGTCAGCTCTGAGAGAACAACTGTGAATGGTGAGAGAATGAAATATGTCCGATGAGTACATATATCTCGGCCAAATTGTCTCCTTCCAGGCGAGACAAGATAAAGAAATTGCTAGACGCACCCAAAACACCTGAAAGAGCTTTTGATCGATGAAAGAGCACATGAAAGACGATTTGCATATTTCCTTAAACGTAAGCTCATGGACATGTACATTCTCCCTACCCTCACATATGCAGCACAAACATGGTCTTTGACAGAAGCTCAAAGGTCTAGTCAGAGGTTTGCCAACGTGCTATGGAGCATAGTATGCTTGGCTTGAAATTAGCAGATCGAGTCCGAAATACAGAGCTACGCTCCCGCACTCAAATTGTTGACGTAACCCAGGCAGCTGCAAAATTAAAATGAGATTGGGCTGGTCATGTCTGCCGCATAATGCCAAACGATCTACGGGTCAAAATTTCTACAAACTGGCTGTCCCGAAAAAAGCGGCAGCGCGGTAGACCAAGACGTAGATGGCGTGACCAGCTCGATCAATTCGATAAGAAATGGATGGAAAATGCGCAGGAGAGGGATCTGTGGGGGAAAACGAGAAAGGCCTTTGCCCAGCAGTGGGACACACTAGGCTAAATAAGATAAGATAATTTCTTATCTTATTTAGCGACCATCGTTCAGACGATCGTTCTGAACGATGGTCGGAATTCAGGGTTTCAATTTTTGATAAGCTCTCCCTTACACCATGTTAATGTTGAGAAATTCTAGGTATCTATAGTCAGACAGTATATCTTTCTTTGTGGCCCAGCTGTGCTGATGGATTCAGTGTAGATAAGAAATTTAATATTTTGTTGTTTGTCCTAGAGTGCATATGAGTATCTGTCAAAAAGGAAATTAAAGATGTTTGCTAGGGCTAATGGCATCATCAATACATTGTTTTAAAATGCATTTTAGAAAAGTAAATGTAAAAAGTGTTAGGCATTTTAGAAAAGTAAATGTATATACCCACATCTGGTTTGATGAGCTTTGACTGTAAGTACCTTACCTATAAAGAACCAAAAAATATTTTTGCCCTTCTATATAAGTATGTAAAGCTGTTTTAGGATCATTTTTATTTACAGATTACACAATTATCACTAAATTGTTTATTATTCAGATTCTTTGGAATCAGTTGGTTGCAAAGTTGCCATGTCTTGGTATACTTTGTTGCTATTAATTTTTGAAGGTGGTTTTTTTATAAGCCTAGCTAAGAAGCACTGACCTCTCCATTTGACTTTAAATTAGTAGGCGAATACTGAAGATGTGAATCAACCTACGAAATTGAACAACTTTTCCTAAGGACCATATTTCAAAATATGAAAAAAAATTCACCTACAAAACTTCTGCCACCAGCTGATTTGTGTTTGTGTGAAAAGTTGAATTTTTTTATCAATTTCCTCAACTTGGGTAAAATTGTCCAGTTTCATTGGAAAAAGCACACCCTAAAGTTTCCTTAACTTTAAACTAATATAAATATAATGAGGGTCAGTTGTAAGAAAGAAGAATCAAAGAGTGCATGTTAATGATAGCATTTTATAAATTTTGGTAAGATCTTCATACATACTTAAACCTAAAATAGTTAATTACAAAGTGAAAGTGTCTATGATAATAACTGATTCAGAAACACATTTTTTTTTTAGAATTATGATATGGGTTAACTCTTGACCTCAATCTTGACCAAGGTCATAGATGAGGTTGACGATGGAGCGAGTTAACCCAGAAAATGCCTATTAAGGCACTGGTACTCCTACGGACCTCCGAAACACAGCAAGATGTTTGACATCAGACTTTGGTAAGAGGGTGATCGCGAACCGACGGCCCTTCACTGAGCCTACCACAAGAGACCATAGGACGCCACCTCAGATTCAGAACAAATTGAGATGTCATTGCCTGGGGTGGATTAATAGGAGGCAGGTCTCATTTATGTTTCCTTAATCGCCTCTTATAACACTGACGGAAAGAAATGGGATGGTGTTATTCTCAACAGATCACCACACGGCAAACATTATCCTTACAAATAATTAATATTATAAATTACACCAAACATTATTTATCTACCACTATGAGTATACTGCATTTGAATGTACCTTACTTACAATAATTTTACGAAGGCCTGTGCATCAAGTTACCCCATTCTCATTATAGTAGACGCATGTGGTAACCTGATGTGTGGCCCTCTGTACCATGCTAAACTCAATACCACATTAACCCGTCGCATGCTTGTTTACATGCCGTACGATACAAAATCCTGCACATACTGGTTTGCATAAATTGGGCGAGGGTTTAAATTAAATGTCTTTGCACTTCATAGAATTGTCTTTCCACAAAAGTGTAGTTAATGAGCATCAACAGATGCTGTTTAGTAATATCAGGTACTTGTACCAGAGGAAGTCATGCTGCCATTGGGAATGTTTCCTGAAGCACTCCTGTTGCTAGCCGCCAAATGTGATGCTTTAAGGCGATCCAGTTCATTGACCCATGACCGGACATGTTCCAATCTGTGCCATGCCATCTGCAACACCTTCTGTGAAGCATAGCCTGATCCTTCATGAGGTTGACCTGTAGATACCTGAGTCAAGTAATTAATTTGATCACTCAATTTTGATTCTACTTGACTCAAAGTCCTTAAAAATTGGGATGTATTTGTCTCAGCTTGTTTTTGACTTGATTTCTCCTTACTTAGCTCGAGAAGTGCTTGTGCTAGAACAAATAGTAAAAATACGTAAAGGAACAGTAAGCCAAATAATAAATAGATAATAATAATTAGTAAAAACTAACCTGCACACTGTAAACAGGTTATGATGTCCTTTTCGATTTCATCAAGAACTGTAATTCTCTCCATTGGACCAGCCATATCTTTAAATTAAGCAGGTACCTACGGCACCAAACAATAAAGTTCAACACAATGCAAACACAAAGTTAAATTTTTAGACCAATTTTAGACAAAAAGACCACAAAATCGATTCACATCAAATCAAATCACAGATTACAGCACAGACTAATAAGAGATACGATTACAGCTTTTTTTTTTTTTTTTTAATAATTATTTTCTGGCCTGGAAGCTAGTCCTTTTGGCCGTAGTCTATCATATAAGAGGTATTTCAAATCGTAACTGTCAATCTCAATCAAACTTGTCACTCAACACTTCACTTATTAGCAAACTACGTTTACATATCACTTTACTTTTTCATAGTTTTCCAATAGTGCTCACAATGAAACTGTATAGGGATTTATAACAAGATGTGTTCTGTAAGAGCTCTTCTATTTTGTGTGGCACAGTTTCATAAGTTTCATTCAATTGGCTCACTAAGAGCAATCTTTGTAGACCATAATTCGGGCAGTCAAAGAATACGTGTCGAAGATCTTCATCTTTCCCACAAGCGCATTCCGGGCTTTCCACGATCCTCAGACGGTGTAGGTGAGTGCGTAATTGGGTATGTCCATACCTCATTCTATTAATTGTAGTAATGAATTTTCTGCTATTTACATCTTTCTTCATGTAGTACCATGGTTGGGCGGGCGGGGTGCTCTGAATACTTGCGTACCATTTTCCTTTATCCTTTGTAGCTTCATTGTAGTACTCAACCCATATATTTTTCAGGTCTTTGCTCAAGCGTATGTGATAGTCAGTGTATGGGACTTTGAGCAATGAGGAGTGGTCTTCATCAAAATCACCTCGTGCGGATCGGTCAGCTTCTTCATTGCCAGATATACCACAATGTGAAGGTACCCAAATAAATTCAACGGACATTCTATGTAAAGACATATCTGAAAGTTTCTGTTTGATTTTATACAAAATAAAATTTAAATTGTATCTGAAGAAGTTACCATTTAAAGCAGTCAAAGCACTTTGAGAATCGGACACAATAAGAGCTTTTGATATATTTTTACCTTCAATATATAATAGTGCCTGATAAATAGCATAACATTCTGCTGTGAAAATACTACTATTTTCATCAATTTGAAAGCATTTAGTCAATTTTTGCTGAGGGTCATAATAAGCAGAAGTTACTCTATCATCAGTTTTAGATCCATCTGTGTAGATGGTATACATGTTTTTCTCATTTATGTAAGACAATAAATCAGTATTATTAAATATTTTATCTGAATTCACTTTAACATTGGTGTTGATCAATACATTATAATCAGTATTATAAAGAGGCCAATTATTATCTCCTTTATATGTATTTACAGCAACATTATTTACATGTATGGCTATTCTCAATATTTCAGGTGAATATCCAGAGAGGAGGCGAATTGGATCAATATAGGTGCCAGCATTCATTTGAAGAACTTGTTGTGGTAATATTATATTTATTATATTGTTATTATTACTAGATATTAATTTTAAGCAAAATCTTTCAGCCAGTTGGATTCTCCTCAACAGCAATGGTGGGATAGCAGTTTCACATTCCATTGCTATTTTGGGTGTTGAACACATGGCACCCGATATTATCCTTAATGCTTTGTTTTGCACTACATCTAATTTTCTAAGAGATGAAATATTTGCACCCATATATGCTAATGTGCTATAATCAAAATGACTACGTACTATGCTTTTATAGAGCGTACCCAAAATCTTTGGGTCGGAACCAAAATTTACCCCTGCCAAGGAGCGCAAAACATTCAAACCTTTAGAAGCATTTTTTACTATATAATCTATATGTAACTGGAAGTTTAGCTTCCTGTCTAGACATACACCTAAAAACTTTTGGCTTTCTACCATTGGTAAAGGAGAACCATTATATTCTATAGATGCTGTACAATTGGATATTTTCTTACTAAATATCATAAAACTACTCTTATTTGGGCTTATATTTAATTTAAGTTTATTATAATATAAATCATGTAACTGTACAAGTGCTGTATTCAAGTTTCTTATACCTATATTTACATCATTATTTATAGTATATACAAGCAAATCATCAGCAAACTGCAGATATTTTATATTTTCTCTTGTAAGATACTGTTTTATTTGACAAGTATATATATTATATAACAATGGGGAGATGGTAGCCCCTTGCATTGTTCCCTTGTA
Source organism: Aproaerema taeniolella (assembly GCA_949987775.1). NCBI lineage: Eukaryota > Metazoa > Arthropoda > Insecta > Lepidoptera > Gelechiidae > Aproaerema > Aproaerema taeniolella. The sequence goes on from OX465246.1 coordinate 12,585,348, forward strand.
AACAGATCTAGGTCCATGGATAATATTATTAAACTTTATGTACATTGAGCGCTCATACAAAAAATTAAATAACCATTTACAGAATGATCCTGGGACTCCTACTTCAGACAGAATACTGATCATAACCACAAGATCTACATTATCAAATGCACCCTGAACATCCAGGAATGCACAAACTGTACTTGAATGACTATGGAAGGAGTTCTTAACATCAGCTACAAGACTAGCAAAACTTTCAACTGCACTGTGACCTTTACGAAACCCAAATTGTTGAGAAGGTAAGATTTGGTTAACTTCAACATAATAATCCAATCTTGTTTTTACCATGAATTCAAAGATTTTACCTACACAGGAAGACAATGAAATAGGACGGTAGGAATTATGATCATTAGCTGGTTTATCAGGTTTGAGGATAGGAATAACACACTGTGTTTTCCATGATATAGGTACTATTTGACTATCCCATAAAGAATTGAAGATCTGTAGTAGTTTACTTTGGGCTGTTCTATGTAAGTTTTTAATAAGCTTATATGGAATATCATCCATGCCAGGTGTTGTATCTTTTCTTGATTTTATTGCATATATAAATTCATTCCATGTAAAAGGTTGTATTAAAAATGAACTATTTGAAGCACCAGTTTGTGAAAAATAATTTTGTAACAGATTTGTGTCTATTTCTTTTTCAGGTGGCAACAATGGAGCGTATTTATTAAAGAAGGATGGTATCCACTCATCATTTCTGGGTCGATTCTGCATTCCCACACGCTTAAATCGTCTTATGTAATTCCATATGGTGCTAATAGGTGTATATCTGTTAAAAGACTCACATAAATTTCTCCAACCACATCGTTTTTTTTCCATAATCAGTCTCTTTTTGTAAGCATCTAATTTTTTGTACTCAATATAATTTTGAAGAAGAGGATTCATTCTATAAAAATTAAGAGCCTGTTTACTGTTCTGTACTGCATCTTTACATTCATTATCCCACCAAGGTACTGGCTTTTTTAAAATTTGATGTTCTAGTCGAATAAGTTTTGGTATACAATTGTTTTTAAGTTCGTTTAGTTTATCACAAAAAATGTTGTAACTTGTGAGGGGATTAGAGAAATCTATTATAAAGTCACAAAATAAAATTTCAGATTCTGAACAATACTTAAGCCAATCAGTTTTACTGTATAAATATTTTTCAGTTGGATTACCTACTTCAAATTTTTCAACAGAAGTGTAAAGATCAGTAATGGTGGGATAATGGTAACTTCCCATTGGATCATCACAAACTTGCCATTCACATAATGGAGCAATAACAGGGCTAGCACATGAGATATCAATTGCAGATGGATTATGATTTAATCTTCCTACTGTGGTTGGAGAACCTGAGTTCAAAATACATAAATCTCTTTGATCAAGTATGTCATAAATATCATTGCCTCTAGTATTATTAGTTATACATCCAAATGCCACGTGGTGTGCATTTAAATCACCCATTAACAACATAGGAGAAGGTACATTTTCTAAAATTTGTTTAAAACGTCTACTACGAAATTGTCTTCCATCTTTAGGAGGTGGAGCATAGGCAGTTACTATAGACAAGTTACCTAAATTAGTCTTCAAATTTATCACTACAGTCTGTAAGAAGTCATAGTAAGGTGTAGGAATAACATTATACTTAAAGGTCTCCCTTATCAAAATACCTACTCCACAGCGACCATTGGGGCCATTCTGTGCTATAAAATGATAATTAGGTATCCTTATTTTATTGGACTCCTTTAACCATGTCTCATTTAGAAGGCAAATATCAACATCTTTACTGTGCAGAAATTCTAAAAGGAGAGGTTTCTTATTAATTAATCCTTCAACATTAAATTGTGCTATCCTAATAAACAACTTATCCATTTTTAAATGTATCAATTAAAACTTGTCTTATATATGAAGCAGTTACTGGTTTTCCTCCGTTTCCTAATGTCACCAAGCTTCCGATCATCCCCTTCATCACATATTCATTTTTGCAAATTTCATCAATTAAAAGTTGAGTATTATCAAAATTAGGCTTAGTGGCAATAGGTTTAGAGGAACTATTTATTTTATTAACAATTTTATTTCCAGTCAATGGTTTGGCAGGTTTCGGTGGCGGCAAAATCTTTTTTTCATATGATTTAACTTGAGTTTCGACTTGAGAGGTAGTAGCAATTTTTGGAGAGGTTTCTAAGTTTGTGTTTCCTTTTGGCATAGAAGGGAAATCCCTATCATAATTCAGTAAAATGTTGTCCTTAGAACTGGCTAAGGCATTTGCATAACTAGTTTTATTTCTTTTTTCCATTTTTTTTATTGTTTTGATAGGGCAATCCCTTGCTATGGCAAGATGTGGACCACCACAATTAAGGCATTTCATTTCGGATTTATTGGAACATTCTGAGAAATGATGTTCCCCGGCACAAATGGAACACATCTGAACCGATCGACATATTTTCGCTCCGTGGTTAAATTTGAAGCATTTGAAACACTGCAATAAAGGTGCAACATATTCATACACTTTGAACCGGAATATGTCCAGGTACACGTAGTCTGGCAGTATGTTAGTTAAAAACGTCACGCTGACCGATCCAAATGGCCGTATTTCGCCATTTACCTTTCGCATGAAGCGGCGTACTCCAACAATCTCAAAAGCTGACGACAGTTTTTTGAATAGCTCCTCATTACTAATACTGGTGGGTACGAATCGAAGCACTCCGATTGTTTCCACTGCTCTTGCCGGGATGAATGTTTTGAATGAATGTTTTAGTAGAAAAGTTTCATTTTTCAGGAAATTGTTGGCATGAATCGCCTGCTTGAACACCACACCAACCTTCTGAGCATTTACCCGCCTGATATTAATTACGCCCTTCACTTCATTTTTAAATAAATTGGCTAGTAGCAGCGGGTTTCTGTTACCCAGCTTCTCGTCCGTGGTACTGACAACAAAAACTGTAAAGTCTGCACTCACCGAATCCGTCGGAAACACCCTTTTATAATCTGGTTTCAGGTACGGTTTGTAAAAGTTTTCATTTACTTTTTCCGCACCTGCGCCTCCGTCCGTGTTAGGTCTGGTTAAATACTCAAAGGTGTTAGGCCTCCTTCTCTTCTCTTCATCAGGGGGGTCATTATCGCCCCCCTGATCCATTTTTATATACTGTACACTAGACTATTTATTTATTTACACTTTTAGTATAGACAAAAATTAAATTAATCAGTTTTATGAAGTTTAAAGAATATTTTATGAAAAATTTTCAAATTCGCGCCTTCTTCGCTAAAGCCCGCCGAAAAAAGTCTACGATTACAGCAAAGAGTCAGTGTTGCCACATGAAGTAGATGCAAAATCTGTATTTTCATTATAAAAATCCGTATAAAATCCGTATTTCTGTTTTTATTGAATTTCCGTATAAATATTCCGTATTTTGATAGAAATTCTGCATGAATTCTGTATGACAATTAAACGTAACATTTTTGAGTTAAGATTAAGTGATTACCCTAAAAGTAGTTTAGTATGTAGGGGGTCCGTCCGTTATCGTTGAGGTACAAAATTTATTATTTGTTTCGGAGAAATTTTAGTCTACCGACGCACTCCAGTGGGGCAAACTCATTGAGACGTATTTGGTCAAAATTTGCTAAAGAAAGTGGAAAACGAGGTTCTTCTGAAGCTAATTCTGTCTTTATAGTAAATCCGTATAAAAATCCGTAATCTTGATTCATCCGTATTGAACTTGCAAAATCCGTACAAATACGGACAAATCCGTATATATGGCAACACTGCAAAGAGTAGTTATATATGGGATTACAGTATAAACAAATACTACATACTCAAAGGATCAGGCGCGGTCGCAGCCAGAAATTTTGGAGGGGGTCACTCACCCAATTCACAACTAAGTAGACAGCCTTTATCTTGAATCTTTACAATAAACCGACAAATTACATTATAGAGCGGGACCCATTCGTAAGAAAGTCTTCAAATAACGATTTTCGTGGGACTCACCTCCGCCATACGAAGTACTGGTATGTACTTATTTGGCATGTTTTCCTGAACTCAAAAAGTGCGGTAGTCACTTTCTGAGGGTATGGAGGGGGTAGCTATGACGTATCAAAGATGGCGGCCGGTCCTATTTTATTTACGCTATATTTAGATAACTACTGGGCAGATTTACTTAAATAGGGTCTCAAATGAAAGATAATTTAATATACATTGTTTTATTGTCAAGATGCATTAGTGTAAGCTAGTAACAAAATAAATATTTTCAAAAAACGACATTTTGTAAAATTAAACTTTTTTTTACTGTGTGAAAAGAACAGAAACCATTATGGTTACAGTAATTTAGCTTATTATGAAAAATAGCTACACTTATTAGCATTCTAATGAATCTAAAAACGTTTAAATCGAGCTGTAAACAACGGAACTGCAGTCGTCTAAGTGAGCGTGGGTAGCGCCGAACTGACTACGGTACTTAGATTTTGGTACGAATAATCTTGAAAATAACGTGATAAAACGAGTAGAATCACAGCAAAATGAAAAAGTATTATGAACAGGCATATTTTTTTTTTAACAGGCATCATTTTTTTTGTCAAAAAATTTTCTTCATTAAATAATGATTAAAAAAATTCGTAAAAAAAAAAGAAAAAATTCGTTCGTAAAAATTTACGAACTATTTTCAAAAGTTCTCGTAACAAAAATAACGTTTCGTATCATATCGAAATAAAACTCTTCATACTTGCACGTTCTTGCGTTATATTTCAAAACAAAGGACTCAATGGTACTGGTCTGTACTGATGGACATAAGAGTGTAAACGTACGCACTCGAGGCAGAGGCAGGTCGCTGACGTGCGAGAGTGTACAGCCGCCGTTATATTTTTTACATCAGCAACACTGAGATTCATTCCGAGGAATCCCTGCACCGTGCTGCGCCGTGAACTTTGGCACTTGTCGCTTCATTCATTTGAAATCATTTGGTCAGGCCTATGACACTGTTAGTACTAATAGCTGCGAAATGGCGCTGCTATCGCCTTTAATTTGCCATCTTGTGACGTCATGCTGTATGTCAAGATAACCTCAAACTTCCATGATGGCGTCTTGTCACTGAGCAAGTACAAGTACGGTATTATGTATGATTGCTCTCATGGTTCGCACAGGCGTTTACTGAAGTGCATTGCTAAATAAATGCAGTACTTATTATCAGTTTTCGTCGCGGAAATGACTAAAATGCATTTATATTTATTTTATTTTATGATTGTCATAAGCATCTTTTGCCATGTGTAACCCGTATTATTACCATTTAGCTTTGATTCCATATAAAATTTTGTTATTTATTTTGTAGGTACGTGAAAAAAAATATTTTCGAGTGTCAAAACTATCAACAACATTTGGTAACAATTTTATATCTAAAATAAATACATTTGTTTTGCAAATTATATTTGTTTTTTTATGACTACTTTATAATAAATCTAAACAAACAAATGTGAATTACACCTTATTTATTCTATGCCTAAAACTAACGGACTGATTTTGATGGAATATGCTGCTCTAGATTAATAAATAAGCAACTTTTTATTCTAAAAAAACTAAACCTTATGTTCCAACAAATGGCTTAGTAAGTATTAGTAAATGAAAATATGAACAGTGCTTTTTGCAATTTTTTCCATCGATAAATAGCTAATTCGCTCAGTCGAGCTTTCAGTGAACCGGCTTATCTGCAAATCGTGCCATCGGCAAAAAATTTTTATTTAGAACGTCCTTTCGGCGAATTGAGCTTTCGGCACAAGGTATCGGCTGAAGATTTTTTCTTTCAGCCGATGGTCGGCGAACAGTGATTTTTATATACAATTTTATCGTTCAAGAGTAATTCTATGAACCCTTGCGAGCTCGAGTTGAGTGCTTGTGTATTTTATGTTGAGTTTGAAGTTGAGATTCTTGTCACAAATCCTCCTCCGTCGACGATTTTTTCATCTTAGGTTATTTTTGCAACCTGCTTTAACATGGAAACGCTTAAGTGTTGTGTTGGTGGTTGCGCTGCAACAGGTGAAACGCTACGGTTTTTTTGTTTCCCGAGAAACAGTTATCTAAGAAGTTTGTGGATGTCTTTTCTCGCGCCAACAAATCCTATACTCCTTGAACTCTCTGAAGAGCAATTGTTGAAACAATGCGTTTGTCAAAAACATTTTGACAAAACGCAATTCGATGAAGAAGGCAAGAGAATTCGCTTTTCTTACACATGTCTCTTCACTGAAAACGGAATTGCTCTGGGTGAACCACTGAGTAAAGTAGGTAAGTCCATAAAATCTGTTACGTATTATTCTTAATTGGACACACTATATCTATTATTTTAATTTTCAAATTCAAAACTTTCCATCACGTGGGTCAGCTACAAAGAGCAGAGAGAGTAATGTGTAACCGTGTGATGAACTAATGACACTGGGGTCATCAAAAAAGATAACAATTCAATAATTATAGTAGTCTTTCAAGTTGCCTGACAGCTCCTGCCAAAAAGGTCAGACGTTGATAGTCATTGAAAATTTTTATTTTTTCTTTTACTTTTCCATTGATTATCATTGAACCATTTTGAAAACATGAAAGTGTTAAAGGTGTCACCTGGGTGTCACTCAAAAAAGTTCTTATCCACAATTTTTTCACAAAATGGCTGATTGCCATTTATTATAAAGTGAAGTGTTCTGCGCTACATGATATTGACGGAATTGTGGCAACACATATGGGTCTATATTTGAGAATCTATCTATTCACTTTTATTTACTAGTTCTGGAAATTTGTTAAGCCTTTAGCGAAGTACCTATTCAGTTGTACAACAACTCAACTATAAGTACCATAACCTTGCCTCTCGTGAACTGACTAGATGTCTTAACACTTCAATACAGATTTATTCCTAGTGCAGGGTGAGTCGGCTGACAGTCTGTCCCATGAAGAAACCCAATAGGCATATTTATTACACACTGTACTTTAAAACTGTACCTACTGCTTTTAAGTATTTAAGTAATGTTAGTTATTACTACCCAGCAGCATGTCAAAGATTTATTTGTTTGTTCTCGGGTCATGGGTGTTTGTATTTTTCTTTATGTGTGTTTTAAGGGACCCACGACACAAGGGAAAACCTTAGTGTGGGCCTTTGAGTGTGTAGCGTTTATTTATTTGTTTATTTATAATTATTTTCGAGAGCAAAATGAGGATGATACCCCAGAAATGACTTTGGTGATTGGAAGGGCTGGTACGTATATTTATTATTTAATGAAACTATGTATCTAAAAAATCAATCAGGGCCAAAAACATTTGATTCGAGTAATGTAACTTTAACCATAGCATTTCATATTTACATAATCTAGTTATCTGAAAAGGAGATGCTTTGCATTTTTATTTAGATTACATTTGAATTTTTATCTGTCTTTTTAAAGTGCAATCATCCTCCAAGAACAGACAGAAAATTAAACTTAGAGGGCACCAACCTAGTAGCTGTTACGTAGCAACAACATAAAGGCAACAGCTACTCAAGAGTCTGTTTCAACTCATGTATGATTTATTAAAATGGGTCAAATATTCAAATAAAAAAAGCTTTACTAATGCTTTCAAACTTGCAAAATTTAGGGCTTTTTATGAAGCTAAAGAACTTTTTTTCAAGGAACCCATATCAAACATCAACTATTTTTTTAGTTTTAAAAGGTGATAGCAGCGCCATTTCGCAGATATTGGTACTAACAGTGTCATAGGGTCCCCTACTTGATTTCGAAACTTGATTATACGAATTTTTCTACATCGATGACCATTCACCGATACTTTGTAAATGCGATACATTGCTTCTTCGTTGACTTATTACTTCGGACCTTTATTTCATCGATGTAACTTTACTTCGAAAATGTTACTTCAACTATTGCTACTTCGGTGTCTCATGACGCCGGAATTTTGTTTGTACGAAAAACGTTACTTCGATTACTATTTCTGCGACTTTTTGTATAATCTTTGTCACGACAGTTAAATTGATCACATAATTTCCGCCTTTTATTTAGCTGATTTAATCAATGGGACTATATGGGGTAGCTGTGTGGTGCCGGCCATGAATAGTACTACCTCACCTTACTGGCCATGAATAGTACTACCTCACCTTCAGTCGATAACGCCCTTCTCTTAAACCCTGGTAAATCCAAGACCTGGTAAATCCAACTAAGGCGCAGGTTGATAAGATCGTAGGTCAGTCACCTGTGATTGCTATATCGGGAAAAGTGGTAGAGCGCGTGAATGAAGCGAAAAACCTAGGACCTACTTTTGACAGCTTGCTGCGTTTTGAGACGTATGTGCTGGGTCTTGTGAGAGCTTGTTTCTTTAGAATTAAAATATTGTACAAAATATTGTAGAGGTCTAATGTATCTCTGTACCAAATTACATCAAAATCCGTTCAGTGGCTTAGTCGTCAAAGCCCGACAGACAAGTTACTTTCGCATTCATAATATTAGTAAGGATAAGGATTTCACTAGCTTTCCGCGCGGTACTTCGTTCCCATGGGAATTAGGGAAAATTTTGTAGTCTGTTCTTCCCCAAGGTTTAATATATCTCTACCAAATTTCATCAAAATCTGTCCACTAGTTTTAATGTTTATTCTTTACTGGTTTTTAGTATTTGTTGTTATAGCGGCAACAGAGGTACATCATCTGTGAAAATTTCAACTATCTAGCTATCACGGCTCATGAGATACAGCCTGGTGATAGACAGACGAACGGACAGACAGACAGACAGACGGACAGACAGCGGAGGCTTAGTAATAGGGTCCCGTTGACACCCTCGGGTATGACGGAACCCCGTGGGAAAACCGTATAAAAACTTTTCTAGGTAATATAACATAGAATAAAATTACATCGATATAAGAAACCACGAAGAAATATTACATAGGTCAAACAAACATCGACAGGACAAGCTGTCGAAGTAAGATTTTCGAAGTAACGTGACAGTGAACAAAAGATACACCGAAGAAGCATTGTATCGCATTAAGAAAGTATCGGTGAATGGTCATCGATGTAAAAATTTTCGTATAATCAAGTTTCGAAATCAAGTAGGGGACCCCTTACATAGGCCTGACCAAATGATTTCAAATTAATGAAGCGAAAAGTGCCAAAGTTCACGGCGCAGCACGGTGCAGGGATTCCTCGGAATGAATCTCAGTGTTGCCGATGTAAAAAATATAACGGCGGCTGTACACTCTCGCACGTCAGCGACCTGCCTCTGTCTCGAGTACGTACGTTTACACTCTCATGTCCATCAGTACAGACCAGTACCATTGAGTCCTTTGTTTTGAAATATAACGCAAGTACGTGCAAGTATGAAGAGTTTTATTTCGATATGATACGAAGCGTTATTTTTGTTACGAGAATTTTTAAAAATAGTTCGTAAAAAAATTAAGAAACATTTTTTGATAAAAAAAATGATGCTTGTTCATAATACTTTTTCATTTTGAATGATGCTTGTTCGTAATACTTTTTCATTTTGCCGTTTTGTCACGTTATTTTCAAGATTATTCGTACCAAAATCTAAGTACCGTAGTCAGTTCGGAGCTACCCACGCTCACTTAGACGACTGCAGTTCTATTGTTTATAGCTCGATTTAAACGTTTTTAGGTTCATTAGAATGCTGATAAGTGAAGCAATTTTTTTATAATAAGCTAAATTACCGTAATCCTAACGTTTCTGTTCTTTTCACACAGTAAAAAAAGTTTAATTTTACAAAATGTAGTTTTTTGAAAATATTTATTTTGTTACTAGGTTTACACTAATGCATCTTTAGAATAAAACAATGTATATTAAATTATCTTTCATTTGAGACCCTATTTAAGTAAATCTGCCCAGTAGTTATCTAAATATAGCGTAAATAAAATAGGCCTGGCCGCCATCTTTGTTACGTCATAGCTACCCCCTCCATACCCTCAGAAAGTGACTACCGCACTTTTTGTGTTCAGGAACATATGCCGAATAAGTACATACCAGTAGTTCGTATGGCGGAGGTAAGTCCCACGGAAATGAAGTCATTCTCCTTGGGTCCCGTTCTATAATCTTGTTTC